>CM073459.1:31361007-31961007 GCA_037074485.1 Delonix regia | reverse complement strand
GTCGTCTGGTTATCAATCCTCGAGCATGAGTCTTAATCTTCGGCGATCGGCGATGAAGAACTCTCTGGTGAGAATCGGCGGTGTGGAAGGTGAATTGGTAAAGAGGACATTGACTACTTTGATTAGACCTTCGTCGCACCAGCAACGGCGACGAGAAGCGTTTCAACCTAGGCCGAGCCGACTCTCGATCATGTCCTCCATCATGTCCAAAGCCGAAGACCAGTGAACTCTGTTTTTGTGTTAATCCCTTCCCTCATTCGTTATTCTTTGCAAGGTTACTGTGTTTTCTGGATCAGTATTACTCTGGAGTAAAAATTTTTGTGGGAATGGGAACAATTTTTGTAGCGGTGAATAGAATAGAATTATTTGTAAATCTGGGAAGAATTTTTGTAAATAAATCTTTCTTTCATTATGTCGATGCTATTTTGTGTTCGAAATTGGAATTTCATTGTGTTGAGTAGTTTGAGATTAGATCATTAAGATTTTAATAAATATTAAATAATATTTATTAACTTTATAAAATTTTAACCATTAAAATCAAAGAATCCATTTCCATTCTTGGGAAGATGATGAGAATCTATTTCCGAATGAAAGATTCTCGAATTAAATTATCAAGTGCGTTGGCCTGTACTGATTATTCTAAGTTGACTAATTTAATGCAGTCACATGATCACCTTATTTTCATTATCAACAAGAATCACGGAATTATGTATGTATGTATGTATGTATATTCGACAAGTTATCAGATTCTTCATTCTTGCCACCATAATTCAACTAGATAAATGGGTTTGAATTTTGTAATCCCTTTTAGCAATTCAGTCAGGCATTTTCATAACTATAGATATATTATTTAATTCAAGAAAAGGAAAGTGAATGAACACAAACAAGGGTTTGCTAAAAAATTTGTCAACAAGATTAATTACTGGTTATGAATATAAAGTGATTGAATTTGGAGAGATACTGCTCCATAATATTCTCTTAAGACCAAAATTTCTATCTCAATATTGTAGATAAACTAAAATGTAAAGATTATTAAAATAATTGAGAATATTTTGATTAATTTGTGATCTTAGGTGGTATTGGAGTTTGCCTTCAACGCTACATCATTATGTGTGTATACATTTAAAAATCTGAGACCAAGTACAAGTCTCAACACATCAACGAATAATAGTGCTTCTTAGGAAAATTCGTCTTGAGAATGGACGAATGAGTATGACACAAATCTTAGATATTAAAAATTGTAATTACGAAATACTAGTAATTAAGAATAAGCATGGATCTAATTAAGTCAGTCACATCAAGTCAGATTATGATAAAATTAAATAAAAAAATTTATAATTTTCACCTATCTAAATTGAATTTAATATCAAGTCAAACTGAGTTTCGAGAAGTGACATAAGATCTAACCCGTGCTTACTCTTACTAGTCATTTATCATATTAAAGTAACGAAATACCTAATATCAGATGACTGTGGGTTGATATTTTGGAAAGGTGACAATTATAATGAAGGATTATAAATTTAATATATTCATAGAGCTTTAATATTGAAATTATCCTGAAGGATAGTATGATTTATCCATGAAAAAACCTTGATCTTTAAAGGGAAATTAAGTTTAAAATATTTTAAATTTTGAAATTATAAAAAAAGATATAAGAATTTTTTTTTATGGAGAACCTTGTTATAAAACTTTGGAAATACATGATAAAGGATCTAAAGCAAAGACCCACCATAAAATTCTTTAAAATAAAAAGAAAATCAATCCTGAAATCTTTTAAAATCATTTTAAATTTTACAATGCTTCATTTTAAATATCTTAAATTTATAATCATTAGCTATTAATTTTCCATTAAAAAAAAAAAAAAAAAGACAGTGCATTGCAAGATGCATATATGTCTGAGAGGAGGTGACATTTAGAATTGGTGTCCATTTTAGGGACCACTTTGGTTGGGAATAGCATCCTGCATTCCCTCTTTGCCTCACATATGTTCCTTTTATTTATTCATTCTCTCAACCCCTCACCCCAAAATCTATTACCATCCCATGTGTCATCTATTATTAGCTGCATTCTTTTTTGTTAAATTCTTATATTTAAATCAATTTTTTATTTTTCTTCATAATACAAAAGTTTATAATCGTGCTTTTACAATTTTAAATATTTTTAATTTAATTTTTGTCATTATTAACTTGTTACTTAATTGTATTAGCATATTTAACAATATATTTTTGTAATACCAACAATTTTATATTTATATTAAACAAAAATCATTTTGATCCCTCACTTTTTATTTTAATATCAATTTAGTCTTTCACAAATTAAAAATACTATAATAGTCCTTTAAGAATTTAACATTAATCGAAAATAATCCCTCGTTGAGTCAATCATAACTTTTTGAATAATTATTTTAAATTAATATTAAATTTCTCATAAATTATTTTGACACTACAAAATTACAGAGGACCAAACTAACACGCAAACAAACAATTAAAGGACTAAAACGATCATTTCACTGTACTTATATAAAGTCATCCAAACTTTAAGTAAAATAATTTATTACCCAACTGAGTCGATTTCACTTTTTCGTGTATTTTTACAGTTTTTTTAGTTAGCATGAATGGTCACTGATGAGTAACGTAAGTTTTAAATTATAAAAAACAAAATTAAATTTTTATGAATAGTTAAGAATCAAACATAATTAAGCATAGCCTAGTGGTCAGATAGTGAGAGTTCTTCACACATGGTCTCAAATTTAAATTTTAACGAGAATAAATACTATAAAATATAACCTCATAGTTAGTTAAAAAAATCAAACATTATTTTTTATTTTTTGGTTTGAACTCCCCATAGAAGGTAAGGTCCATTGCTTATTGTAACTTTCTATTTTTGACCCAAAAAAGAATGTACCTTCTTTTCTTCCATCTTTGGGCCTTTGATTGAACCTATTAAAATTTTCTATTTAAAAACAAGCAAGTGAACTAGTCCACTTTGGGTAGAAGTGTTTTTTTTTTTTTTTTTTTTTTTTGAGTGAGAGGTAGAATTTTTTTTCTTTTTCTTCTTTTAGCTAGAGTTGATAAAGCATGTCATTTAATTTTTTATTTACCCCACCTTTCAAATAAAATCTTAGAAAAGAAGACCAAATCTATGAAAAGATTCCTCAAATAACAAAATAAGTTTGTGAAGGGATGCACATTTGTTGTAATGGAAGCTTTTCATTGTAGATTCTGCAGTTATTCAATCTTGGCCGTTTGATGTATCAATGGTCCTCGAGTGGCCACGTGGCAGTTTTTTTTTCTTAATAACATTTTTATATATTGACTCTAAAATACCACCAAGTCATAAACTCATCTGAGCTCAAAGCTAGAACCTGATTTCCCTTCAAATCAGTGAGACCATGTTTATTATCTCAATATATTTTTCTGACATTGACAAAAAAATTTATATATTCCATATGCCATTGGAATTTTCATTATAAACTGTACTATCCTGTAGTGAGGATAATAGTATATTATTCTCAGTATTTAAATTAGGGCATATCATGATGCTATTTCTATCATGAATGACAGGTGACGCTTTAAGTTAGAATTCGAATTTTTTTTTAATTATTGGAGAATCTTTAATAATAAAAGAATATATAATATTTTTATTTTTATTAATATTAAATTAAAAAATTACATTAAAATATACCTCCAATTACTAAAGATTCTCTAATAAGTAAAAGTAATTAGAGCGCTTTAAGTTATTCTCAATCTGAAAATAATGAAGTTATTCTCGAAAATTTCATTATGGGGTACCCTATTTTTGTCTTATAAAGGACAGTGCCTGCAAATTGGCATACAGCATTAAATTCTCTTTTATTTTTTGTTCATTTTTTGCATCCCTTGAAATGGAAATGGATATAGTGAATTTAAAAATTTAAATATAGGTGAATTTAATAAAATTTAAATGGTTAAATAAAAATTTAACGATTCATATTTTAAAATTTTTTTAATATATATTAAAATTTAAATTACAAAATAAAAATTTAATAATTCATACTTTTAAATACAATAAATTTAACCTCTCACAAGAGAATCTAAATTGGTGATAAAACACCTTTCTCATTTCTCTCTAGCGAAGGTTGCCTTTCTTTCTTTCTTTTTGGCTCAATTTGATGGCTTCATCTCTGTAAAATGAAGAGAATGTGTTTCCCAAAGCCCAAGTCTCTTTTAAGTTAAATGGAACAAAATATTTTGTTTTTTCTTAATTAGGATGAGATGAGGTGGTCATGAATTGAGTAAAATGAAATGGTGTAAAATAGATTTGGATATTTTAATAATATCAAATACTAAACGAGAATCGGAGGTTTTATAGGTTTCTCAAATTTTTGAGCTCCATATTAATTACATTCTCTTACTATTACGAATGAGAAAAATTTCACTGTGGGGTACCCTATTCTTGTCATATAGTTTTCCCCAAAATTCCCTAAGTACAGTGCCAGCAAATTTGAATGTACTAAAACTGCAGTTCATTGCATAGGGCACAGATAATTGTCTCGCAATCCTCTGATTTTTTTGTCACTTTTTGGCATTTGTAAAACTGCTTCCCTTTTCCTCTTCGGAAGGCTTATTATTTGAGTTCGAATTTTCTCTTGTTATTGGATCTTCAGTAAGAGAATGAACATTAAAAAAATATATTTTATAATACTTTATTAATATTAAATTAATAAAAAATTATTTTTTTATTTACCCCAATTATTGGAGAATCTCTTAGAAGTGATCCATTCACCTTATGATTTGTTTTAACTCATTTTGATGCCTCCATCTTTGTGAATTGTAAGAGAATAGACTTGCCCAACGTCCCAAGTTTCTATTAAGTTGAACAAAATTAAATGTTAAAATGATCATATGCTTATGACAAAAGTGCCTCAAGCATTCTAAGAAGTGCATGCCAAAGTAGTACTAAAGAGTAAAGAGTAAATATACTCTATAAATATGTATTTTTACCATGGTACACAATCAGAATGTAGAAATTAAAAGGGTCTCACCATCATAAATCCTCTACAATAAATTGTTTCATCCAATCAAAGAAAAAAAGTAATACAAGAAGAATAATAATCTATACTAGACTCGCTTTTCTCTTCACAATCTTCTCTTTTTTGCAACTGATTGAATTTGCATAAGGACAAAAGATTCTTTCCTAAATGGAATTAAATCTACAGTTATGCTTAGGTACAATATATTTTGTTATTATGTGTATTTTAATAAAATAACATATTGTGCAGCGTAAATTGTTAAATCAAGATGAATCATATTTTAATTAAACGACCCATGTTATATATCACATTTAGTCAAAATTTATTTCACAAAAGACAAAAATTGCTCTTTGTTTATTTATTTATTTATTTTTCTTAAAGCTCGCATGATATGTTATATAAAAAATTCGTTTTTCTCTCAATCTTGCAAGTAGATTATATTGGAGCCCACACCCTCAATCTCTCTTTTCAACTGGGAATCTACTCCCTACATGAACTTAAGCAAAGCCTAACCCCAACTGTTTGGTGCTGAAAAGCCTGAAACTATGTACTTCTATCTCCAAATCTAATGCAAATTTTCCTCTATTGAAACTAAATGGACATTCACATGACCATACAAAAGCGGAAGAGACACAATCTAATTACACAATCAGACAGGTGCTAAAGTCATCTATCTGCTACACATCCCCTCAATCATTACTTATGGCAAAGAGTGAGAGAAACACATTCAAATCTCTCTGGCGGAAAATCCCTAAAACCCCAAAGGAAAAGAAAAATTAAGAGAAAGGAAGGAATACCCATCATCATCATCTTCAATTTGGCTTTAGATCCTGAAACATAGTATCCCACCTGATCTCTTCAAGAGCAGCTGACCAATACCCATCATCATCATCTTCATCTCCTTCCTTCCTCATCTCCTTCGGCACAGTGTACACCTTTGGACTAGAAATTGAAAATCCATCAAGAATAGGCACACTAGGCACTACTGCGGAATTCCCATTTGTCAGCAAAAGCCTCTCTTGCTTATTACTGCCACTATAATGAAAGTTATTATTCACTGTCAGCTTCTTGCTTCTGTTTCTCTTCACCATAGAACTCTTCCATCTTGTCCCTTGATCACTTGGCCTAGTTGGAACCACCACAAGGGCTGATGATTTCTCTCTGCGAATCAGTGAACGAATATAACTGGATAAGCACTTTCTTGTTTTCTTGATTGCAACTATGAGCCTTGACACTGCATGTGGGCTTCTCTCTTTTTCCTTCTTCGCAAGCTTGAGAATTTCTAGCCTGTGCTTGGCTATGGAGATGCCCATGCTCTGAAGAAACTCATGGTTGAAGTAAACTATGTCTTCTTGTTCAAGCTCGTTGTGAGCAAAAGCAAGGCCATACTCGTACACAAGGGTGGGCTCAAGGTTTGTCTTTGAAAGCCATGAGAACCAGTCCATGGCTGCTGAACTATGGAGCTCCTGAGGAGGGAGATATATATATAAAGAAGAGAGAGTAAGTAAAGAGAAAGTAGTTCCGTGTGAAGAGTGACTTAGACTTTATGTGGGGTGGCTATATATGCTTTTCGTAAATTAAATATTATTTAAATCTTGAGAGTGACTAAAGGGAAAAAAATAAAAAAAAGATGGGTGTACGTGGGGCATGTTAACCCATGTTCATGTTCCCTCCAAGAATAGGCCAAGTGTCATGTGATCAATCTTTAAGGATTGAGACCATTGAACGGCAAATTAAAAGATTTTATGATATTGCAGTCAAGTTGTTACACGAAGAGTATGACAAAATTTAAAGTTTAATTATACAAATATTTTTATGTATCTTGAGCTTGAGATTTGATTTGCTATATAACTCATGAAGCATAACACTCCAATTCCAATCTTCCCTTTTCTTATTCTACTTTCCTAAACCTAAACCTTAATTTTCAACTTAGTCACAATAGTCTTAAAAAATTTTAATTTAACCCCTTTCATGATACATTATCCGATCCAAATTTTGTTCATTTTTATGAAGGTGACCAACTATACGTACTTTTTTATCACTCAGTATGCATAGTTCAAATGAATCTACTTAAATCACATAAGTTGTATCATATGTCATAATTCACTTTGTTACTATAAATTATACATATTCAGAATGTTAAAATAATAAATAGCTAATTACATCATCACTTTCACAAAATTTTAATATTAAGAAGTAAATAAAAATTAAATTATTAAAACCCAATCACTGAATTTTAAACTATATAAACTGGATTAAAAATAGAGTAAAATTTTAAGAACAAAAACAATAATTTAGCCTTTATTATTGCCTAATAATTTCAAATTTAGAGTGATTAGCCTCAAAATGTTTTGGCCACCCAAGCTACACAACATTCAGATAAGATCCCTTTCATTATTTCCTATTTTATAAAAATTTCAAAAGCATGTAGATATTTCATTAACTTCCAAAACTTAATTAATGCTTCCCTCTCCACACTATAAGTGAAGCTGAAAGAAAGAACAAAAAGTAAGACACACCTTGTTTTTAGCTCCATGACAAGTCACTTTTTCTCCAAATCAGAAGAGTTTGTCCCAATGCTTAGTAATTGGATCAAACAAAATAAATAAAGTTTTTTTTTTGGTGTCCCAAAATTGCCTTCATCTTCACATTCACATGCTCCTATCATCACAATTTGAATCTATATATAGAGAGGTTCACGGGCCTAAGTGTAAAGATAGGAGAGTACTATTCCCATGTGAAAGATGGATATACATCACTTTCTGGGTATAAGTAAATGGTATGTAATTGTGTTCTTGCATCTCTGGATTAACCTAACTAGTTTTTATTAAAGTTAGATTTGGAGTTTTTGATGCAAACAATAGTGAAAGAGGGTTTAAGTTAATTGGAATAAGCCAAACCCTAAGATTCTTTTGATTTTCTGTATTTTTTTCGTAAATGCTAGCTTCGACCATTACTATTAAATAATTATGTAAATCTAACGATCTACCTTTAAAGTTAGATATCAAAAAGGTTAATCCAACGATTTGCATGAAGCAAACTACGTGTTCCAATGATGCACATTTCATTGGAGGAAAAGCAAGATCATAAAAGTAATGATTTCTTAAAACTAAATTACACAGATTTTTCTTAAATTTTGCTAAAATTGTACATACTTTCTTTTTATTTTTGGAGTATAGACTCCATTCTAATTTTTAAATTTTTTTTTACTGAATTAATGGAGTGTAGTTTAGTCAAGATCTTAAATTAAACCATTTTTTAAAAGAAAAACCCGTATAAATTTAGTAAAATTCAGGAATGTCTATGTATTTTATTTTCTTTTTAATTTTTTAGCTAGGGTTCAAAGAACTAGCTATATATTAATTGAGAATAACTATGTGCATGCACTGACATGATTGAAGACAAAGAATATTATATATACAAGTTTATTTTCATGTAGACCCACCTTATAATGAGAAAATTGTTCCTGTCTGGAGAAAAACTAACAATGCATTAATTATATATAATTGAAGGTGGGGCTATATATACATATAGTGTTGTTGCACAGTGAGTTTCTGTGGATTTATTTGATTTTTTTTTTTTTCGTTGAAAGAGAAAATGATAATTAATTGTTTGTTTTTGGTTGGTAAAGACCTGTCTATTTGTGGGCATCATAATTGAGTGTTGATCTGTTAAGCATCAGCTTAACATTGTAATAATCATCTGCAATTCTTAAATATAAAAATGTATTCATCACTAGATTATGCAGTTTTTTATAACTAAATCATTAGATTAAAATTTTGAACCACGTAAATTTGAATTGTCAATTTTTGAGTGATTCTTTTAATATTAGTAGTTAGACCATAAATTTTCTATTTAATGTAGCAAATTCGAATTAAACCTTGTAAATCTAAATAATTCATATTTATTTTAACACCAACTTTTAAAGAGTAGATTAAGAAATAATGATTTTGGAACTCTACATTACTATATATAAACATGCAAACTGCAAAGGAATTATCCAATACTACCAGAAAAAAAATATATTGAAAATAAGAATATTTGTGAGTAGGAAAAAATTGCAAACTGGAACAAAATAAGTTGACAATTTAGTGCTCAAATTAATTTAAATTTTAGTTGTTGAATTTTTTCGGTGTATGAATTAGTTTTAAAAAATATTTAACTCATTGCAAATTAATCCTCTAATCAAGTGCTACATGGCTGCTATTCAAATTTTGTTGTCTTTATCATTTCTTAAGAGATGGACAAGAAATTAGTAAATATACCTATAATTTGTTAAATTTGGGTTTGTATAGATTTAGGGGAAAAAAAATTAGAATTTCATATACCTTTTAAAAAACTGATGAGTACCTTAACAAGCTATGTAAACCCTAACGTGCCAATTTGATCAGTTGTAATAGCAAAATTTGGACATCAAAAGAACAGACTTAGCTGGCTCAAACACTCTCATATATAATAATTTGCCATTTAATAAAAACAATTTATGCGACAATTAGATAAATAATTAGATGATGTACATGCATATTCTTATTTATGATTTCAAAATCTAGGCAGGAGGGCCACGTGACTCACTTGGAGATTGGATCTCCTTCGGTAGTGAGCTACTAGAGATTTTTTAATAATATATGAAGTTATTGGATCCAAATTTAATAGTTTCAGATTTAATAGATATAAAAAAAAAATTTTAAATGTAAAAATAAATATTTTTAAAAATAATAAAAATAAGATATATTAAAATTTTAAATTTTATTTGAGATAATCTAGTCTCTCTAAATTATACTATGGGATGTGTAAAATAAATTATTAGATATTAAAAGTCATTTTATAAGATACTAAAAATTATTTTATTTTTAATAATAAAATATTATAAGAAAATAAAATATCACTACTAAAAATTTTCTAATAAGATTTGAAGTCATTAGATTCAAATCTAATGGCTCTAAATTTAATAGATATAAAAAAATCTAAAATATAATAATAAATATTTTTAAAAATAAGATATATTAAAATTTTAAATTATACTGGACATAATTTAGTTTCTCTAAATTATATTGTGAAATGTATAAAATAAATTATAATATATTAAAAATTATTTTATTTTTTAATAATAAAATATTATATAAAATAAAATATTTATTCTTAAATTTTAATTTTTTTTTATATCTATTAAATCTAGACTCCAAATATTACTAGAGATTCTCCGGTGTGAGCTATTGGAGAAGATTCAATCTCGAATCACATGATATACGAGAACTCATTGTTAAAGAAAACTTCTCTTAATACTTTGCTTTAATCAGCTAATCCCATGTTACTGCAGTTATTTATTCATATAATCACTTTCATTGAAGGTAACCATATAATTCCAAGAGTAATAGATATGGAGGATACATTGAATTCACATGCGCTTTCTGTCAAATAACAATAAAGAACATTAAATCAACCAAATGATTGATAACTGATAAGAAAAAATTAGCATAGTTAACCATAATTTTTCAAGTTCTCTTTCCTTCAGGGAGGAAGCTTTAGATACTACATTATCCCATTAGCTATAATCATCCCTTTCCTTTAACCACCATAGTATATCTGGTTAGTTAAGCTCAAGAAAACAGCATTATGGTAATAGTACAGAGCACGTACCTAAACTTGAAAACTCTATTATTGCACAAGAATTTGACAGAAAAAGTTCGAGTGGATCATAGGTGATAGGTTGGGTGTCCAGGATTTGATTCATACAGATAAATTTTGGGTATAAGCATTGCATACCAAGAAAAATTCGATTCTATTACACTATAGTCAGTGAGTCCTGAAAGAGAAAGCAAAGAAGCTGACATAACATGCAACAAAAGAGGCAGAAAATTGAGTTTTAAGACAGTGACATCTTCAGAGGATCAACGTTATGCTCAAATATGGGCTAGGTTATAAAACATTTCTTTCCACTTCAACTGTAATACTGTGAACAGAAAATTCTGTAGGTAACCATCAGGTGAATATTCTTAATTCTTATCCCCTTACGTGCCAAAGAGGAAGTATCTCTAGCAGAAAAGATTCCCTGTTGAAGCATCATAGCTTTAATGGGAGAAAAAGTAGTGGTAAAATATAATACTTTGTTACAAAAATTACAACTTACAACGCCATTGCTGTTTACAGTTATGAACAAGAAAATAAGAGTGGCGTGAGGGCTAAGAACAATACTTACATGATAGCCATAATCCGCCATAAAACTCCTATCATACTGAATCAACCAGTCACCATTCTTCAGAAGTCAGAATCATAAAACTGATACTTAAAATCAGTAGAAAAAATTCTAGGCCTTTCGAAGCTTTTATGTGCATCTCCTATCCTATTAGTGCTTATCATAAATGAAGAGAGGAAAGAACACGAATTCATCCCACAAAATGGGAGGATATATCCTCTCATCGCTTATCTTTTGCTGTTCAAATAACACATGCAGCAAAATCAATGGAGGGAGTGGCTTCCTATGCCTTTTGACACAAAATTCCCACTTGATTCAAAGCAAAAGCAACCTAAAACATGTGGCCACCAAGATTTATTAATACCTAATCTGGAGGCTATAGAGCATAAACATTGCCAATGACTCCAACTAAGCTAACAATCACAGCCAGTACCAACATTAACCATGATAAAAACCATTCTCCTGGGCTCAAATCGCCTGGATGACTTAGTTTTAAAGCAACAAGAGATGGAAATATAAAACCCAATGAAACAGCAGTTGTGGCTCCTGTGAACTTAAAAGCTGTCCAAATGTTGGGAATCATGGTGGAGCCTATAAATATGAGGATCAACAGAACAACTGTCAATCCCAGAGATCTGTTCTTACTCTCTGAAAGGGGAGGGGATCCTTCAAAAACCAAGGCATCCACAGTTTGCCTTAGGGAGAAATGAATAACAGGGAAAACAAGTATGAGATGAAGAATATAACCAATCCTCACAATATAGTTCAAGTCTGAGCTAAATCGAATTCCAAGATCCCTGTCAAAGTTAGTCAGTACATCAGATTCTGTGTCCTTCCCAAATAGAAGATAACCTGATAGAGCTGTTGAGGAATATACAATAATGCACAAGACAGTAGTGATCCTTCCTACCCTGTTCATCTTCTCAGGAGATCGCCCTTCAAGTTCATTGTAAATTGGCTGCACATTAAAATGGCAAACGTATGCATTTGTCATGATTGGGATCACCACAAGCAAATCGAGTACAGCAGATTTTGAGCTCAAATCAGGACCCATGCTAGGAGAATCAATCTTCCCTTCAACAAGTTTAATGAAAGCAATAACAAAAGTAACCACAACAAACACAACGGCGAGAGCAACCGAGGCAGCGGAAGTCAAGCTCAGTGAATCAATCTTGTCCAATGAACAAAGTGGTGCTAGGAAAACCACCAAGATAATCAAAACCACGAGCTTTCTCTGATCCCACATCCCATTTCCTAGTAACTGATCAAAAACCCCCGTGTGATGAGCAGAACCAGACATAACATCTCCCATGATTATCAAATACACCACCAAAACACCAGCGTTGTTCACTATAATACAGATTTCAGACAAAATCCTCGCTGGTCTTCCCATGGCATGTTGAACAACCTCTCCATATGACGATGCTTTACACAAAACTGTAAAACGTAATAGCAATTCGACACTAATTTCTGACAAAATCCCCACCAAAATTATCAACACAATCCCTAAAATTACTCCCAGAACTTTCATTGTGGCAGGGAGGGCCATAATCCCTGCCCCAATAATCGTCGTAGTTAAATTAAAAACGGCCCCAGGTATCCCAGAATCCTTGTTAGGCCTATTAACATCAAGCGGGTACTTATCAATTTCAATCTCAGTATCATCGTCAAATAATAAACCTTTTGAAGGGGATCTGGGACTCGGATAATCCTGTAATTCTACATATGAGCTTTTGTGTACTGGAGAATGATTATTAACCGTCTGATGAGGCATGATTTCGCAGCAATGAAAGATCAATCAGAACAATATTGGGATGAATCAGTAGATCCAGGAAAGGTGACAAAAAATAAAAAGAATTGTAGAAGCTTACATAGATAGAGAAGTCGTGTGGTTGAAAACCATGACAAATGAAATTGCAGAGAAAAGCTATATCTCTGGGTTAATGGCTAATGGCTAATGGCTAATCTCTCTCTCTCTCTCTCTCTCTCTGTGATCAGCAGCATTGAAAGAATTAACGGAAGGTGTGGCAATTTTTGAGGAGAAGAAGGCATTGGTATTGTTGGTCATTGTAGTTTCCGACGTAAGTAAGGATTATAGAATTTGTGAATTGGCGCCAACCCCTGCATGGTTCCGCCACGTTAAAGCAAATATGTCGGAGAAATGATCTCCGAATAGGCTTCTAGATTTTTGCATAGTCATTAAAAAAAATATATTTATCGTAAATTTTGAAGCCCGATTGGAACTTTGAGATTTCAAGAACTCGATCTCCTTGTAGCCAAACTTGTTTGTTGGTACGTAAATCTAGTTTTGTGTGTATTTGAGGCCTAAAATGATCAAATTTTAACAATATTGTTAAGGAAAGTTTCCTTTATTGATTAAATTTAACTATAATCGGTCATACATAGTTAAAGAGGTTGGTGAGAGTAAGTATAAATTTATAGGATTAATTATATAAAGAGTTATAATTTTCAAGAGATAAGTGTTTTAACAACTATATATTTTAACATTTTCATTTTATTGATAAAGAGTTATGGTGAAAATTTTAAGATAGATCTAAATAAAATACTCAACCATTTGAAAAATTGAAGTCTCTATAAAATTACTCAATTTATAATGACATTATAACTAATATTGATTACTTTGTATCTTAGTAATTTAACTTCATCTGTGATGTATAATCAATAATTTAGTTAGTATTTATAATATATAAAACTAGCCAGTATCCCAAACCAAAGGACATAAGGGCAGCTACCTTTAATTGGACATCTATTTTAACCCTTCAAATACCAAATTATTCAAGTAGTTATATGCATATATATAATGTTTGAAAGTCTCTGACTCTAGCACATGTTCTAATATGTTTCCTTAAAGTGCATCCCAAACTTTTTTTCTTTTTTTGGGTTCTGATTTCAGCTCTGCCTGCTATGACGAAATATGAAAGAAAGTGATAAAAATGAGAAAAAAAAAATTTAATATACAAAATGAAATAGGGAATATAAAAATAAATAGTTAAAAGCAAAAGATATACAAATAAGCCAAAAAATGAGCCGCAACTCATGCACTTTATGACAATGTAAGAATTATATATATTGCAATGTAAATAATTATATTTTGACTAACTTTTTATTACATCTTCTACGTTCTCTTGTTTCATGAGGATGAGCTGGGTTTAGATATACTTATATTTGGGCTACCCCGGCCCAGAAGAGTATGAAGTGAAGAGTCCAGCATGTGGCCTGTTCAGCCCAGTTTTAGCTGACATGTGAATAATAGTACTAGTAACTCATCTCTTCTTCCTCCTCCTTTCTTATTTGTCTATCACATATATATCTTGTTTCTCCTCTTCTTATGTGAAATCTATCTTCTTTTATTTTTTCGGTATTCAAATAGAATAGTTATAGTTCTATTATTACTTAATTTCTCAAATTTTAAGACTCATATTATCAGAATTTGCAGCAAATTCTATAAACCGTAAGTAACAGTTGTTTCGTTAGACAAAATTTTGTGAGAGATGGAGGTGTCATTCTTGTACTTCGATAAAAATTTAGATATAATTTTTAAGATAGTGATGTGGAGAGAGTTTAAGTGCATTAACGTTAGAATTCTCATTTATTATATTCTTTTTGAGATTCCAAGGGAATAAAAAAATAAATGAACATATTTATATATTTAGAGTATAAGACTTACATATTTTTTTTGAAAAAGTTTATTAAACTCTAGTTAGGATTATTGATCGAATGAAATAGTGTGTATTTCAAATTTTCACAACTTAAATCTCCTCTCAAATGTAACTGCAGAATATTAACAAGTATTATACTTAGAGCACCAAGTCTCTCTTTTTAATGAGCTATCTCATGTATAATAGTTCAACTTTATCTATAAAAAATAAGTTAAACTTAGGATTTAATAGTAATTTTTATAATTATTATTTTATTTTTATTTAATAAGTATCCTTTATGGGTGGATTGTGTATAATTTCTTAATAAATTTAAATTATAAATATTATATGATATTATAACGTAACACAGACAAGGGAATATTAGTTTTTAAATTAAATGCTTAAATTTTAAGAAAATCTCGTACTTGTGCTCTATAAATTGATATTTTTAACGGTTGACCTTTGATAATTGAATCTTTCCTCTTACACTATAAAGTAAGGATTTTGAATTTAAAACTATTTGTTAAACTTTCTATACTTAGCACTAATATTCTACCATCTAATGACTTCAAATTATTGAATCTCTCAAAAACAAAATAGTTGGATTCATATATATCAGGTTTTTTATAAAAAAAAATTATGTATAATTTAAATAAAAACCAATCACATCAAAAAATTATACATTTATCTTTGAAAACTCCTCACTTCAATATTTTTATTTAAAAATTTATTAGCAAAAAATGAAAATTACGCCTATTTATTTTATAAAAAAATTTGACTAAACAACTTAATTACTAACACTTCAGCTAAACATCTTTTATCCATTTTATGCTTTAGTTATATAGCATGCTGGAGGGATTTCTATTATACAAGACTCAATTACAATTTTTTATATATTTACTTTGAAATTTTTCAATGAAATTATAAAATGCGTAGAAAGTTCTCTACAAAACCTAATCATATAATGCCAAATTATAAAAATATTATACACTAGTTATGTTATAATCAAAAATTATATTTTTGTCATAGTTTTTGTTCAAAACCTAATAACAAAACTACAAGATACTACATATCTAATCATACAATGCTAAATTGTTGTTATTCCCCACCCCCCCCCCCCCCCTTATCATCTATTTTTTATTTTAGTCATTCATTAATCAAAATTCTCATATGAGTCCTCCACTCATGCTATAATTATCCAAAAGAGTCATTTCGTTTGTTGGCAACAAGACATCGAGAACCTTGTCCACTTTGCCGTCTCTTGACACAGCCACCTTGACATCATCTTCAACAATGTTGTCGTGCTCAAAAAGTAGTCGGAGCACCATAATAGCATTCTAAACTTTGACATCAAGGAGCTCGATAGAGTGATGGGTGTGAACATGAAAGGCATGGCTATGGGGATGAAGCAAGTAGCGAAGGTGATAAGTCGGTGAAGATATGGATGTATACATGGAGGGCTTATCTGGAGGGAATGATGCATCAAGTGCTTGTGTGCCAAAAATTAATGCTGACTTTTATTCCAACTCAGTAACAAACATGTCATGTTAGCAAGTTATTAATAGCCAGCAAATGGAATGACTCTTTTGGATAATTGTAGCACGAGTGGAGGACTCATGAGAATTTTAATTAATGGATGACCAAATTAAAAAAGGGTGTTAAGTAAGGGTCTAAAATGGAGTATTTCTTTGAAGTAAATACTTTAAATTACGGGTGAGTACGAGTTGGGTCGGGAGCTACATTTTTTTTTATCCAAAACTCGGCTAAGTTTAATAACTAAGTTCAATTTATAAATATGAGACCTTGGTTAGTCAAATTAAACATAATATTAATCGAATCGAATCAAGTATTATGTCACATTTGAAACTTAGTCGGCTCAATTTAAATTATAAATATTTTTTATTGGCTTAATTATAATTCATTCTAATATAACTAAATCAAATTGGATTGATTGAATCTATGCTCATGTCTATTTAAGATATAGCGCAAAAGATAAAAAAGTCTCCAAACTATTATCTTCAAAAATTGAATTTTTATGATTGATAGAGGCTAATATTAGATAAGATATTTTATTTTTGGGTTAGGTTTAGTTGTTTGAAAGCGTTGTGGGGACATGGAAAGCGCGTGGAGAGAGGAGAGAGACGAAGGTGTAGTGTAGAAGAATGTGCCTTACATATAAAGCAACGGAAGAAAAAGCAAAAATAATCTTAGCTTTTGGATGTTTCAGATACAACATGTCACATCACACACCACACCACTCTTCTCACTTACTACACATGGGACCCACCCTCCTGCTGTGGGATTCGTGTTCTTCTCCTATCCCGATATATCATCAAAATATCGTATCCTCAATCATCAATATATCTCTCTCTCTTTTATTAATGGTGGAAAGTGCGCGCACTTACTCGTTTGTCAGATTTTTTTTCTTTTATTATTTTTTATTGTTTGTCCTTTTTCCATGATGGGACTTCAAGGGGTAAAATCGAGAATTCACAACCGCATCCGTTGGTTTGTGTCCGTTTGACAAAGTCAACATATTCGGTTCATTTCTACATTCGTTGTCGAAGAAAGCTACGTTAACTTTTTAACTATATTCTAGTTATAATTGTGTTGGCCAAAAGAAAATTATTCTAGTTATACTTTTAAAAGTTTTGTTAAGCTCGTGCCATTAAAAAATTAATTAATTAATAATAAATTGCTTATTTGGTTGCTATTATCAAGGTGAGAGAATGAAATTCTCATATTTAGTTGATAAATTGGTTAATAATAAAAGAAAATTCTCTCCCTAATTGAAGTTATGAAATGAGATTGATTTCCTAATAATAAAAATATATTTAACAAAAGTATCATCACTTATAATAATTTTTGAATAAAAATACCTGTGATACATTAAAATTTTAATTTTTTATTATTTATTTGATTTATTATTATTTATTATTAAATTTTTTATTTTTAATTTATTATTTAAATTATTATTTATTAATTATTTAATTATTAATTATTATTATATTATTATTAATTAAAAATATATTAATATATAATTATATTATTAATTAATAATTCAAATATATGTCTGCCTTTATATATATATATATATATATAATAAAAGATAATATAGTAAAATATAAACACTACTTAATTGATTCTCATATATAATTTACTAACCAAATGAAATAAAGGAAAATATATCAATTTTCATTATTTTCCAACCAAATAATATTTTAATATTTTTATTTCCACTCTCACTTTCATTCTTATTCTCATTGTATCAATTATAACAATCAAACAAGCTCTTATAATGATTAAATTTAAAGTAAAATCTTTAGTGTATTTATTATTTTGAATATATTAGTGCATCCAATTATAATTTAGGAGTATAATTATAATAATATCAATATGAAAATAATAATATTATAATTATATCCCTATATTATAATTGAGTGCATTGAAGATAATTCCTAAATTTAATTGTAGTTTTTCTTATATTTTTTTAATCAAAATTTTAAGTAAAAACATAACATGTTATCATTTTTTAAATAATAATATAATACATATATATTTTAATTATATAATTATACATTTTTCTATTAAAATATTAAACACTCATCATGATTTAGTTTAAAAAATTAAAAACCAAAAATACAAGAATTGCTTTTTTTTTTTTTTCAAATTAGTGCATGCAATAATTAATAGTAATTTAAAACTTTTAGCTAATTATATTATTAATTTTAATAACTTATTTATATAACAATATTATTCTTAATTCATAAATCCTTATTTCTTAAAAGGTTTAAATGGTCTATGACTTAAATTTCTCTTATATGTTATGATCTCTTATCAAATTAACTCGTATTTATATATGGATAAAGATTTTCTCTTGGTATTGGAAATTCTTTAATAACAAAAGAAAATTCAAATCCATTTATATACCAAATTAGATTGACTTATACACACATTTTGGCGACTTGATTACGTGAGTAAATTAGAAAAAAAAATGCATAAATGAATGGCTATTAAGTGATAAAGTATGTTTTAAATTCAACAATAGAAGAACTTTAAAATATTAAGAGTCAAACTTGCTAAAAAAAACCACTTATACCGATAAACAATTACAACACCATAATGATTAAAATTAATCTCACATTAGTATAATAATACTAGTAAAAATTTAAAACGAATAATAGAAAATATGGTAGAGAGATAACAAATTGTAATTAATTTATATATCAAAAGTATTTTTCCCTCAACCATATTATCTTTAGGAATAGATTCTATAGAATATATATATATATATATATATAAAAGTTATTTTCAAAAGGTATTAAATTGACCATTCACATTTATACAATTAATTATTTAATAATTATATTTTATATAAATTTATACAAAATCAATTACTTATTAATATAAATAAATAAATAAATTTTGTAAAAATATAAATTTATAAAACACTATTAATTACAATTAATTTGTAAAGAATTAAATTATAATTCAGGTACTCTTCTGAAAATATTAATGGAAATTATTATACATTATTACATCATCGGACGTAAGTTCATTAGAGATAATTGTGGGGCTGGGAAATTGGAATGATCGTCGAATGACCAATCAGCCTTTTTCTAATAATTTTCAACGTAACATTTCATATCTCTTACATTCACTTTCCTTAAATATCTGTTATTTCATTTTTAACGTTTTAAAAAACTACTCGTCCATCAAACTTAAATATACCTCTTTTATTATTATTATTATTTGTATGAGCAACTATATTTACTAAACAAAACTTAAATTGATCATTCTATGGATATATCTTTTGTAGAGTAGTAGAAAAAAATAATCTTATATTGATATCTTTTATTTGAATTTAAATATATTTTTTCACTTTTTTTTTCTTCATTTCGATCTAAACATTTTTTATGAGTAGAAATGGCACTTCCTTTGAATTTAATGGAAGAGAAATTTAATATATTTAAATTTAGTTTCTATTCATAACACTTGAAGTCTTATATTTTTTGGTAACAAAAAATAGAGAAAATTAAATTTTTGGTTTCTACAGGTTCAATCAATTTTTATTTTGCTCACTATAGTTTAAAAGGTTGTGATTAAGTCCTTAAAATTTATAAATGTTTTAATTTAGTCCCCACTATTATAATTTTGTTAGTATTATTTATTTTTTTATGTAACTAATTATATATTGCCTAGGCACTAACATATATGATTTCAGAAAAATACACTTTTAATTCTTCACTTATCATAAAATTGTTGTTTAAATCCCTTACTCATTGAAATATTGAAAATAATTTCTTACTCATTGAAAAATGTCACACTTGACCTCACACTTTTTTAAAAAATTACTAAATTTAGTCGCTCTATCAAATCCTAATATTAAATCTAAGGGATTAAATTTGGTATTTGTTTGTTAAAGTGAGGGACTAATTAAAATATCTAATGAGTGTGGGATCATTTTAGATATTTCAATAAATGAATGACTAAAATGATAATTTTGTAATAAGTAAGTGACCAAAAGTATATTTACTCTATATTATTTATGATAAAAAAGATAAAAATAAATATAAAGATATATTGAAATTTTTAAAATTAAAAAGGCCTAATTACAAATTTTTAAATTGTAAGAATTATATTAAATTGATTAAAACTATCTCGACCAAAAATATAATTTTTTCAAAAAATGTTATAAGTTGTCATATTATATAAGATAGTTATTTTTTAGGTAATGAGATAATAATTCTCAGTAATAATTAATTTTGTTTTAAATCTCACATTAAAGAAATATGCATGTATAAATAAATAAATATGATATTTTACATTTCAATGCTTAATAATAATAATAACAGTATTAGTAGTAGGTTTTGGACTTATATTGATTGCCATTGCAACGAAAATGAGCACAGCTGGTGTGGGCCATAAGGGCTGTGGTTAATGGGAGACAAATTATGTAATATTAATTGAAAACATGCTCTAAACCACCTTATAATCCTTCATTGGATGAAAGATAATCTTAATTAATATATCGTGACGGCCGCAATCATTCGCCACCAAAAACGGAAAAAAATTACAAGAGAAAACTCATTAGGCAGCGCAAAGCAACTACTTTTTTATCGCATCAAGAATCTCCCTCCATTTTATGCCTTTGTTTCGCCTTTCATTAATTCTTATTTAAATTATAAATGATATTATTTTATTATTATTAGTAATAGGTATAATAAATTAGGTGTCATCTTTTATAAATTTACAATTTTGAGTGTACTATTGTACTTAAGTATAATATAAAAATATAATTATAATAATATTATAATTATATTTTTATATTATAATTAGTGTATTAATATATTTAAAATTATAAGTGTACAAAAAATGATACTAATAAATTATTATTGACTAATTTTATTGGTTAAAAAAATTATTATGTGCAATAAATACTTTTTAACCACTAAGAATATTTTTATTAAAATGTAATGACCATCTTTATTGGTCACTAATGTAATGACGTTATGTATTCTACAACATTACGTTTTTTATTTATTTATAGGATAATTAATTATCAAATATAATTATAGTAACAAAATCTATTAAAAATATTTAGTAATATTACATAATTAAAACATACAATATTTTTTAGAATATAGGATTATCATTCTTTATATATTTTCGTAATATCTATATTTCATTATTTTTATTAAAATATAAAATTTAATTTATTTATAATTTAAAATTAAAGTGTATAATTTGTCTTTCATAAGAAAAACTATTTCGCAGTCGGCAGACTCGGCACACCCTTCTGAAAGCAAAAAAAAAAAAAAAAAAACTCTCACAAATTGTTATTGACACGCAAAGAATAGTGAAACATTAACTCATCTGATTGAAACAGGGGATGGAAGTCAACATCTCGTGAATCGTATCATAGCGGTTTGAGGCAACGCGGAGCGAAAGCAGAAGCAGATGGTTGGAACGTGGTAGAAAGAAACGGAAGACTCGTTAATTTATCGGGTGAAAATGAAATATTTATCGTCCGCACGAGACAAATCGTGGTCAATTGGCAATAAATGCATTGACGTGGGAAATTAGGAAATAGAAATATATTGAATAAGTGAAAAAGAGAGAGTACCAAATTATTCGCAATTATTATATTTAGTAACAATTTAGTTTTAATAAATTAATCTTTTAAAAATTTTATTTTATGTAAAATATATTTTTTATTAATAAAAATAAAAAATTAATTTTTTATATATTTATATTTATAAAAATTAATTTTATATAAATTTATATTTTAAAAAATTGATTATCATTAATTTATAAAAAATAAATTATTTTTAAAATATAAAAATAAAGAATTAATTTTGTACTTTTATGGTGGGTAAAATAAAAGATTCTATGAGATAGAAGTTGAATGATTCACGAAGCGGGGCTGCCATGGCAGTGTAGTACGGAGAAATAAGACCCATCACATGAGGTCAGGGATGTACCTGTATTTCTGATTGGGCAGAATTGGACAGGCGTTTTTAAAATTAAATTTATAAATTTGAATTTAAAATTTAAAAAAGTAATCAATATTTGACCTATCATCTCACGGACTATAAAAATTTAGCTCGGGACTTCAAAAAAATTTGAGCCTATAATTTTTATTTATATCTCTTCAATTAGGTCAATAGATTAATTGAATTTTTTTAAATTATAATTAAATTAATTCATTATTTAAAATTTTGATATAAATAATATAGATAATTATTATTATTATATATAAAATTATATATATAGAAGTTATAAATAATATAAATATTAATTTTTATTTTTTTACCAAAATGTCATATTACCTTAATTTTTTTAAATAATAAGCTTTTACATATTTTAAAAAAATCTATTCCGATTTATGGGCTTGAGCTGAGTTTTTATAAAAGCTCGAAATTAATTTATTTTATAAATCAAATTTTTTAATTCAAATTTTACATTTTTAGATCAAATTTATTGAGTCAGATAAATTTTTTAAATTATGATAAGGTTTGATCAATATTTAATAAATGAATAATCCCATATGCAAGTTCAATTGAAAATGAACTATTTTAAAGAGAAATTATCCGTATTAAGAAAAATAATTAATATCAAAGGGGTTAAAATTTTACTTTCACTAGTGCAAAACCCAACCTAGGCCATTTCAACATTACTTAGTACTGGGTGACCAAGCAAATCTTATATTTTTAAAATAATCATTATTTAACAAAAAAATATATAAAATTGGTCTCTTACTTTTATATTTTGTAATAATTTAATACTTTACATATTAATTATGATAAGTTAGTCATTTATAAATTTAATTTGTATAAAATTAATTTTTTATAAATTTAAATTTATATAAAATTAGTTTTTTTATTTATATTAACAAGAGATTAACTTTGTATAAAATTAAATTTTTAATTAATTAATTTATCATAATTATTTATAAGAGATAAAAATTATCATAAAATATAAAAAAAGATTAATTTAATATTTTTTCTTTAACAAGATCTCAAAATTCTTAACTTTTTATAATAAATATTTAGACATACAACCTCGACGTGAATTCTATCAAGAAAAAGTATGGAGGTAATGGGAATCATTATGATTCGGCGCAGACGAAAAAGAAAAAGAGAAAATGAAATACTCAGCGAATTATCGAATAGATGGAAATTCTCGCGGAATATTGAAAAAGTAATTCATAAATAGGGGATCTGTGGAGCGGTGGTGGCGAGTGACCCAACAAATCGAGATTGACTACTTTTGGTCTTAATATATAATTTGTAGATTTTACCCTTAACAATTACTATTTTATTACGACAGTGACGCATCATTGACACCTCCACTCATCCGTCACCTCACTCTCCCGCTAGAGAGTGTATCGCACGCTCTCTTTTCTTTAGCCACATCGGCGTCGTGGCAAACTGAAATAATATTGTTCCACATTATATTAAAATTAATACACTAAATTAATTATTATATAAAAATATCAAAATTAACTAATATTATTTTAACAAGCTGGCCTGTCATAATTTTATCGCCAGAGAATAGTGTAATTTTAAAAGTCTTCTTTTATAAATAGAAAGATTAAATTAGTTTATTTTTTATTTTTTAAAAAATATTTTAATCTTTTTTTTATCTTTGATAGATCAAATTAATTTGAAGACTAAATTTATTGCTCTTTGCTTTTAATGTGTTAAGGATTAAAAAGTTTGTATATTAAAATATGAAATTATTTTATACGCAGCTTTTTTTCTGTGTTTAATTTTTTCTCAAAATCATTTTTACTTTTAAAATTCTCATTTATATAAAAGTATAAGAAAATTTATCTTTATATTGAAGATGAATTATATAAATTAAAATACACAATTTTTAAATAAATATTTTAAAACATAAATTATAATCATATAAATTTATTTCTAACCAAAATCAAATTTACTTTAACACCAATTCAAACAAACACTAATTTGCCAATTTTGTTGACAAAGTTAAAGTTAACTTTATGCACAGAGATGAGATTGTATTATTTGATAATGGCAATAAAGTGATGGTAAATTAACCTTGTGGAATTTGATGGATTTTGATTTACTAGCTTAAATTAACCTTGATCTTGTATTAATTTGCTTTGTTTATATATATATATTGATGTATCACGATATCTTACTGTGATATTTGATATTTTGGATTTGTAAGTCTTCAAGTGAAATTGACGCTACTTTTATCTATTTAATTAGTTCATTTCTGATTATAGTATCCCTTGTTTGTTCTTTTGGACCTTTTGCCATTATAGTATATACACTATAATTAATTAAGTGATAGTGGGCATCTTTTCATTATGGCAACTAGCCACAAGAGAGAGAGAGATTAATGTTTGATTAAAGTAATAGAAGATGACATTATTTACCACGGTGGTTAAACTCATCAAAGATAGGTAACTTTATAACGTAAATTTATAATAAAGATTTGTAAGAGTTTATTTTAATTAATAGATAATTATTAAAATATGTAATTTTATAATTTAAATACTATATATTAAAAAATTATTCAAATTATATTCTATCAAATAAAAGTTATTCATATTTTATAATTTATAATACTCAACATGAATATTTTAAGATATTTATACATAAATAAGTATTTAATATAACTAATTGAATAATATTTATTTTATTTTATTAATAAGCACATATTAAATATATTTTTATTATTTTGTATGCTTATTCAAATATGTGATAAAATAAATTGTAATGACATAATGAAAAAAAACTTATCTATATTACATTTAGTATTAAATTTAAATTATTATGTTGCTGATTTTATAAGCTAGTTAACATGTTAAAATCATAAACTTTGTAAACTCGGTAAGTTAACTCGCGAATTTATCTGATTTTGTATTGAATCCAAGTCTATATCGAATTGATTAATTTTCTTTATGTACAATTATAAACTTATAAACTCGAATAATAAACTCATGAGCTTAAAATCTATGGTCTGAACAAATGCACTACTCTAGATTCATTTGAATGTGCCTTGATGCTAAGAATTTTTATTTTATAAGTGCATATCTAACGTAATTTGTTAGTTGTATACATATATGTATATATATAATATTAATGAAAATTATAATTTTGAAGGTAACATTTTTATTTAAAAAATATTAAATTGTACGCAATTCCCTTGAATTTTTAGGTCATATGTAAATGACCTTGATTTTTAAAACTTGATGATAATCTCCTTAAATTTAATATTAAGTGCAAGAAAACCCTTTACATTAGCTAGTTAATTATTTTATTAGCAGAAACATAATAAATAAAAAAAATTAATTATACGTGACCTAAAGTTTAAGAAATTATCTGCACTTAAATTAAAGTTTAATAAAATAATTTGCATACAAAAAATTAGATTTTAGCTGTTTATTCAATGACAGTGAATTATTTATATAAATTTAAAAATTTTGAAAATAAAAATGTATTTAGATATAATTTAAAATTTTAAAAAAATTTGTGTAATTTATCTTTAAAAAAAGTAAAACTTATATGACCGTTTAAGAAATTATGCCACTGGATTCCATACAATAATGCACTAGATCCATTTAGAATGAGACAGACAAGATGAGAGAGAAATGAGCTTCTTTTTTAAATTTTTTGTCTCTCTATTGTTTCTTAAATGTATAAAAAATTAAATATAAAGCATCTGAAATAAAAGTATTACGGGTGAAAAAACTTTAACGATATTCTCACTTTTATAATTTTTTTTACATTATATTTTGATGATTAGGTAATTAAAAATTGATTATCACTAAAACATCTGTTTCACGTAATGAAAACAAATTTTCAGAAGTGACAGGAGACAATATAGATTCCAGACATCCATTAATTAGCTCCATGCCATGTTGCAAGCAAGTGGTCCCGGCTCAGCTGCTCCCTCAATACTAAGTTTTTTTTTTTTTTTATGTGATGAAAGCTCCATCAAAGGTTTCATTATTGAGAAATGCAATATTTGGTAGCTTTTTTATTCATCTGCATAAATTTTTTTTTATTTTTAAAATATTACAATGTATAAAGTACTATATCATGATATAAATTTGGGAGTTGAATTTGTGTACTTTTATGGGACTCGAACAAAGACACTTAGAGTCACTTTTTCGGGCAACTACTATTTAAAAACAATTAAAAAATGACAGAAAGAAAGGGATGGAGAGTGAGGGAAGGAGGGAGAGAGAAAGAGAGAGGGAAAGAAAAAGAGAGAAATAGAGAGAGGGGCTGAGAGAGAGAGAGAAGAAAGGAGAGAAAAAAAAAGGAAGGAAAGAGAAAGAAAAAGAGATATATTAATAGTATATAAATATTAAAAAAAATATTTTTTAAATAAAGTATATTTTAATAAAATTAATTTTAATTTTAATATCTTAAAATAAAATAAAATAGAAAAAAATGTTCTTTTTTGTATATTTACTTATCATAAAATTATTATTTTAATTTTTTACTTATTAAAATATTTAAAATAATCACTCACTTATTAGAAAATATCATATTTAAACCTTTATTTTTAAAAAAATTATTAAATTTAATCTCTCTAATAGACTCTAAATCTTAAATTTAAGAAACTAAATTTAGTTTTTTTTAAATAAAATGAACATGAGACTATTATAAAATTTAATATTTTTCTAATGATTTATTCAAAGTCAATAAAAATGTAGTATATGAATATAATACTTTTTGTAGCATTGGATTTCTTTGTTCTTTCATTTTTTTAAAAATATTACATTCATAGACTACACTTTTATTGAATAAGAATAAATCATTAGAAAAATATCAAATTTTATGATAATTTTGTACTTATTAAAAAATATCACATCTTATCATTTATTTTTTAAGAACATATTAAATTTAGTTTCTTAAATTGAAGATTTAGAATTTAATAAAGTAATTAAATTTGATAATTTTTTAAAAAATAAAAATTTAAGTATAAGATTTTTTAATGAACGAGTAATTATTTTATATATTTTAATAAATAAAAAGTTAAAATAATAATTTTATAATAAATAAAAGGATCAAAAATATATTTTTATATTTATTTTATTTTAAAATTTTAAAATTAAATTATATTTTATTAAAATATATTTTATTTAATACTCGTATATCATTAATATTTATCTTTCTCTCTCTTTCTTTTCATATCTCTTTTTCACCCTCTTTCCGTCTCACTGTTTCTCTTTCTCTCTCTCTCTCTCTCTCTCTCCTTCCCTCCCTCTCACTCTGTCCCTTTCTCCATCATTTTTTATTCTTTTTAAATGGTAGCAACAATTCATTCTGAAATTCAAAAAAAGTACATTAAGATTCGAAATGTATTAGTTCGAATCTAAAAAATAGTATATTAAAACTCAAATTAATTCAATTTAAGTGTTAAATTTATAATTTTTTGAGGTAATACTTTATATATTGTAACATTTTAAAAGTAAATTTTTTTTATGCAAGTGAATAAAAAAGTCAATATTCGGACTTGCATATTACATGCCTCATTATAAAAATTATTATTATGTTGAATAGTATTTTTTATATATCTTCAATTATATAAATATATTTAGCTCATATTAATTATATTTTAAATGATTTTAATTTTAAAAATAAAAAAATTAAAATGAAATTAAGTTAAAAATAAAGAATTATTCTAAAACTTTAAGTTATGAAATATTAAAATTAAATTAATTTTAAAAGTAAAGAAACAATATTTTTTATTTAAAATAATTATATCCTATACAAAATGAAATGACACGCGCGCATCAGGAGAGTACAAAACCAACACCATAGCTACTTCAAGAATTTCAGGATAGACCCAAAGGACATGGGCCCCACTCTACCAAGTTGCGCCACCCTCAAATTGTACCTTCACTATCTTGTCAACATCAAATTATCAGTGGGCCGTGGGTGCCACCGCTCACTGCTCGCGCGTGAAGGTTTCTATTTCTGGACGGTCTCACTATTCATTGCTCTTTTCCCATTAGAATCCTGAGCCTTTTTCTCCTTTTGGATTACGTTTCTTTTTGTCTTTTTTTTTTTTTTTTTTTCATTTACGAAGGTACTGTATTAGGGAAAATCAACAGTTATAACTTTTAACTATCCTTTTTAAAATATTTATTGTAAAAAAAATTAAAAATTAAAAATATTTATAAAGACTTAAGAACCAATTTTCTTTTACAATTAAAATTTTATTTTAATCCATCATAAAATTATCTGCTTAATTTGGTATTTTACGTATAAGGCATATTTTAATTTGATTTCTCATATATGAATACTTATTAATTTAATTTTTAATAAATAAAATAATTATTGATTATTTTTTCAAGAAATATTTTAATTATAAAATATAAAATACATAATTAATAACAATTTTATTTAAGAAATATCAAATTAAAAATATTTAGATACAAAAGACTAAATTAAGCAAACCATTTTATAAATGGCCAAATCAAAAAATACCTTATCAATGAATGATTAAATTAAAAAAAAAAAAAAGCAATTTTTATACTCTCTAGGAACATAACTTAGGGTTCACAGACCTAATGCTTAGACCATAGAAAAGCAATTCCTAGCTAGAGCAGTTCAAAATAGTTTCAAACTTTAGTATCTTTTATGATATATATCATATACTTATAATGTTCAACTAAATTTTGTTCTCATATAATAGAGATTAAATTAATCTAATTTCTGAAATCTAAAATTGAATTAAATTTTTTACAGGTAATTGGAGCTCAGTCTCTATAGAAAGCTTACCTTGGGTCAAAATTTTACAATTAAATTAATGATTAATTAAACAAAAATTTAAAGCAATAACACTTAAATCGTTTAATTCACGAGTAATTTACTTAAAACGTATTTTCATTACTTAAAATCCAATATCAATGTTATTATTAATACATATTTTACAATAGTCTAAATCTTTTAGTACTATAATCATCCTTCCCACTATTTGATATATTAGATTAACGTTAAAGATAAATTATGCTACCTTTTTTTTTTTTTTGAAATTTGAGTAAATTTTATTCCATATTTATTTTGTTTCAATTTTTTCGTTTTTTTGACATTTTAATATATATTAGAAAAACTTATAGCACAATGTATATTGTGTAGAAAACTAATTTTATTCACAAAAAATAACTTAAAGGAAAAGCAATGTAGCTTTTAAAATAAAAGGAGTATTATTTTTAATTTAAGTAAAATTTTTAAAAAGTTAGTGTAATTTACTTTAAATATCAAATAACAGGTTTAAACTTTAAGCTTATGTATTGCTTATACGTGTTTCCTATTATTTATTTTAATAAAAACATGGCAAGCATTTTCTACAATTTAATATCAAATGGTTAGATTCTTTATAATTATGATTCTATATTTATGTCATGATTTAATAGAAAACTTGGTATAAACATTTAAAAAAATTATCTAAATCTAATTTTAAAATATTGATAAAAATTGTCATTCTTTATTCGGAAAGAACAAGAGAGACTATTTTTGGAAGAGGCATTTCATATTGGTCAACATCAATGTGGTTGGCCATTGTTGTTATACCATAATTGTGTTAGGCAAACTCTGTTTTGTTTGAAAGGGACAAAATTTCCATTCAGTATAGCATATTGAAAAAAAACGAACTTTAAATAATAATATAAAATAAGCATAAAATATGGATAAGTAATATTCAATAATAACTATAAATAATAAAAATTAAACAATTATCTCTCCGTTTGCTTGGCAGGTACACATACTCATCAAGCTGACGACCGAAAAATATAGAAAGGCAATTAATGTGCTTAGAAATGCAAGTGAAATAATATATTTTTATCTCAGATTTATTATAAAATTATTATTTTAATTTTTTATTTATTAAATTGTCATAAATAATCCCTCAATTATTGTTAGATATTACATTTAAATTCTTATTTTTAAAAATTATTAAATTTAATATCTTTATCAAATTATAAATCCTACAGTTAAAAAATTAAATATAGTATCTTTTAGAAATAGAGGATCAAATGTGATATTTTTTAATGAATAAAAATTATTTTTAATATTTTAATAAATAAATAATTAAAATAATAATTTTGTAAAAAGTGAATGATTAAAATTATATTTTATTCTTGCTTGCCATGGAGTTCTGTTAACTATTTTTAATTTTTTTAAACTTAAAATTATTTAACTATCCCTAGCACAATATCAACATAAAATAATAATTTTATGCTTAAACTTAACATGAATGTAGCTGCTTCAACTGGATATTCCTCAAACTAACTTCATTTTTGCTGGTCTGTGTAACAAGTGGAGTCTTCGGCTAAAAAAGGAAGCTAGAGTCATTTCTCAGAGATGCTTTGAGAATCAAACTGTTGTTGTTGTCATTTTTTTATATAGAAAATAAATTAGAAAGAAGATATTCGTAATATATGTGTGTATATATATATATATATATATATATATATTGTTTAGACATTTAAATAAAAATAAAATATTATTCAATCAAGTATAGAAAAAGAAAAAAGTATAATGTATAATTCTTTTATTGAGTAAAATATTTTTTTGGTTTCACATTTATTATAAAATAAATATTTAAAATAATTTATTACTTAATGGATAATATCATATTTGATCACTTATTTTTTTAAAAATATCAAATTTAATTTTTTATATTAAAGATTTAAATTTTATAAAGTGACTAAATTTAATAATTTTTAGTGAATAAATTCAATTTTTTAACAAATAAAAAATTTTATAAATATTTTAATATAAAAGAAATTAATATAATAATTTTATAATAAATAAAAGATTAAACGGCTATTTTTATTTATTTATTATTAATATTATAATAATAGTATCATCGTCTTCATTTATTAATAAAACGAGAATTGGAAAGATAAGCATCACTTGCATGATAGCATTCTTCTATTTTACTGCCACGTGGAGAACAAGACAACACCTAGACGTACACATCTGACACCGACAACAACCTACACTCCTCTCTAACCACACACATTTTTCTTTATTTTCTTGAAATCACATTTAATTCATTTTCCATATCGCGATATCTACGATATCTGTCTATCTCCCGCGAACAAAACACCTCTCGAGAGACAAACGAACAATACGTAATCATCTCGTTTCGCAATCAAGAGCTGTGCCACTGTATCACGTGATACAATTAAGAGATCGCATCTTCTGATTGTCACAAATCACGATGGCACACACCGTAATATTCTCAAAGTCAGGGGGCAAACACACTGTGACCCTGTCCTAGAAACTTTGTCGTTACCTGCGTGACCTAAACTCGGTAAAATTCGCTTTCTCGGCAACTTACTCCACTCTCTCCATAATTGCTCCTCCTCAGTTCTCAGCCGTCAGATCTATCACCACACCCTCTCTGTTGACTATAGATGTAAATCCGACGGTGATTACTCACCAACAGTTTGTGCTGTAGAATTTCTTATCCATGCTAGGCTACACATTTATGAATTAAATATTTATTATTAGATAGACGTGTACGTAATATATGAAAACGTTCTTTTTATGTCAATAGAAAGAATCTTATGCAGTAATGCATACAATTAAAAACTTCTGTTGGTAAAAAAGTGTGCTTTTTTACTTTGAATATTTGAATTTACAATTAAATATACTATTAGGTAGTTATTATTAAATTTTTCTAACTATATTTTTGTTAAAAATCTAACCGAATTATACGAAGAATTTAGTCAAGCATTGTACCTAGTTTTACTTCGAGCTGAAGGACAGCTGTCAGCTCGAGATTCCGAGCCGATTATTTGGACAAACTGAAGCCGGCTTAGTAGGCCCCGAAAAGAACTGGACATATTATGTAAGACCATTGAATTATCTGATAGGTTATCAGTCGTACGTGAACCTTTCAGTGATAAGCACGATGACTTATCGTCTCAACAATCCTGCTGCCTCCTATATGAAAAACACATTTCTGCAAGTTCAAATGTCCTGGGTATGTTTCTAGAGAGAGAAAGTCTTATGAGGAGTAAGAAAGCGAGTATAATAGTCCATTTAGGAGAAAGAAAATTCAAGAGAGAAAAAGTCTTCCCCTCGGTTCTGCTCTGCTCTGGTCCGTTTGTTTACTGGCTTTGAAGGTGAGAAGCGAGAACTCCTCAGGACTTTCTCTCAAATTCCGAATCTGTTGCTTTAGTCTTCAGGTTTTTCATCTAATTTTATTTTATTTTCGCCTTTCTTCTTTTATCTTTTCCATCTCTCTTTTTTAAAGTTTTTCCTCTCTTGCATCCTGGATTCTTAAATAGATTAAAGCTACTTTCTCGTCCCCTTTGATCATCTGAGATAGAGTCAACTCGTTTTTCGCTTTTCCCCTCAAACCTGATTTTAGTTGAGTTTGCAATTCTGGTGGTTTTATTTCTTTAATGCTACGCTGGGTCTAGTTAAATGATTTCATTCACGTTTCGGAGTCGAATTATTAATCCTTCTATCTGATTATAACGTTGTGCAATTTCTCTAACTTTATTTTTCATACAAGATTTGCAGATCTAGTTCGCTATTGCTCATTCTAGTGAGTTTCTTTCTAATCGAAGCTGGGGCGGTTACGATGTCGTCTCTCAGTCGAGAATTGGTGTTCTTGATTTTACAGTTTCTGGATGAGGAAAAGTTCAAAGAGACTGTTCACAAGTGGGGCTTATGCCATTTAAGTTTTTTTCTTTTTTGGTTATTTGTGGTTATTTTTATATTTATTTTCTTACCACATCAATCACTTTTGTTCTCTTTTCTTTCAATAATAGGCTTGAACAGGAGTCTGGTTTTTTCTTTAACATGAAATATTTTGAGGATGAAGTGCACAATGGCAATTGGGATGAGGTTGAAAGATACCTCTCTGGTTTCACAAAAGTTGATGATAATCGGTATTCAATGAAGATATTTTTTGAGATAAGGAAGCAGAAGTACCTTGAAGCGTTAGATAAGTAAGCTTACAGGTCCACATTAGACTTTGTAGGCAGTTAATATTCTAAAATTAAAACTTGATTTGAACTGTTTACATTTTCGTAGGCACGACAGGTCCAAGGCTGTAGAAATATTGGTGAAGGATTTAAAGGTTTTTTCCACATTCAATGAAGACCTATTCAAGGAAATCACACAGCTCTTGACGTTGGAGAATTTTAGGTATGTGTGTGTGTGTGTATGCTGTCCTAGTTTAACTTTAACACTTTTGTAGATACAGACAATGAATTTCTTGTTTTACAGGGAAAATGAACAATTGTCAAAGTATGGAGACACCAAATCTGCGAGGGCAATCATGTTGGTTGAACTTAAAAAACTGATTGAAGCAAATCCCTTATTCCGTGACAAATTGCAGTTTCCCAACCTTAAAAGCTCAAGGTTACGGACTCTTATCAATCAAAGGTAATTACTCAGGAAGTCCAAAATCCAAACATACTATTACACTCAATTTCGAGCTAGAAGTTGTGCACTGTGTCTGAAATAACTTCTCAACAATTGAATGAGAACATCTTCCAAATTCAGAATTTTGTTTGTATTGGTGAACACATGCATTATGTAGTCTAGCCATTGATAGAATCTATTTCATGTACAATGATGTAGTATTTGGTTGAGCGGTGTATTCCTCAATTCATCTGGGCAGTGTAAATTGTCTTGTAGTAGAGCTACTGTTTATGCTTTTGGATAGTATATATTCTTCTAACTACTGATTTGATTACCTTTTTCTAATTGAGAACTGGTTTTCTATTTTTTTTTTTTTTTATTGAATTACAGCCTGAATTGGCAGCATCAACTCTGTAAGAACCCACGGCCAAATCCAGATATAAAAACTCTTTTTGTGGATCACTCATGTGGACAACCAAACGGTGCACGGGCTCCATCACCTGCTAATGGTCCGCTACTTGGATCCTTACCAAAGGCTGGAGGGTTTCCTCCACTAGGTGCACATGGGGTCGGCCACTAACTGATTCTCTATATTCTTTTGGTTTTATTGGCATTGTATAATTCTTCTGTGTTTCCTTTCGATCTTTACTTTGGTGCTGACCATTGTGCTGGGCTTCACTGGTATAGCCTTTTCAACCTACACCAGCACCAGTGCCGACGCCCCTGGCAGGTTGGATGTCAAATCCTACCACTGTAGCTCATGCTGCAGTTTCTGGAGGAGGAGCTATTGGTCTTGGTGCTCCATCAATCCCTGGTAATACATTCTTTTGCTTTCTGTTATTTTCCAAGTCATGTGTGGTGGTGCTTGATTATTAAATGCTATATTTAGTTTGATCTGTGGACTTGAACATGCTATATTGTCTTCTTAAGGAGCTTTGAAGCACCCAAGGACCCCTCCAACTAACCCATCTGTCGATTACCCATCCGGAGATTCTGATCACGTATCTAAGAGAACAAGACCAATGGGAATGTCAGATGAGGTAATCTGGTATCAACTGTTTATGCCTATGTCATGCAATTCTGGGCTTCCATTATTGGATAAATTACTTGACCCTCTCCTCTCTTTTGAAAATATACACTTGATCCCTCAAATGAAAAGATGACCAAAATACTCTTAACAATGGTATTTTCTTTTGGTAATTTGAAAAATATATTTTTTAAACTTCCATTTCAATGTAAACTAATTTTAAAATATATTTTTGGATATATTATTTGTTTTTAATAATTTATTATCTTATCAAATGCTTTTGTAATTAGCTAAACTTAAAATTTTCACTATTTTATATTGGTCAAATATGATCTAATACTTGTTATATAGGAATATTTGGTTAAAAAGGGTGTAATTGTAGCTTATTTTTTGTTTAGGAAAAGTAAGTAAAATGCCTATTTTAATTTCAGGGGAGGGGAGTTTATACTCTTAAAATATAAGGGAGAGCCATGTAATTTGGCATCTCTTAGGGGAGGGGAGGCGAGAGTAATTTACCATTTTTAATATTATCAATTGGTTTAGACTTTAGAGCAATCTCTGACCCAATATGTCTATGCTGTCAATGTTTAATCATTTTGTGCAGGTGAATCTACCTGTTAATGTGTTGCCAGCTGCATTACCAGGTCATGGGCACGGCCAATCTTTTAATGCACCTGATGACATGCCGAAGACTGTCACACGAACTCTCAATCAGGGTTCATCTCCTATGAGCATGGACTTTCATCCAGTTCAACAGAGCTTACTCCTTGGTCTGCTGCTATTATGAGGCCTCTAGTTAATTTCGTTAACGTGCTTAATAATTACATGTATTTGCTGCTCGTATGGGCATTAACTTTAAATTTTATTGATGCAATATGTCAGTTGGTACAAATGTCGGGGATATTGCTTTGTGGGAAGTGGGCTCTCGGGAGCGATTGGTCTTAAGGAACTTTAAAGTTTGGGATATCAGTGCTTGTTCAATGCCACTTCAGGTTGTCTCTTCTGGTTCATTGATGTCCTTGATGTATATATGCACTAAACTCCAATATTTGTAATATTGCAATTACTGAAAGCTAATCATGATTAAAATCAGGCTGCTCTTGTCAAAGATCCAAGTGTTTCTGTCAACCGTGTGATTTGGAGTCCTGATGGTGCTTTATTTGGTAAGTCGAGTGTCTTTTGATACTTCCATGTTGGATTTAGTGATTTGATTAATATGCAAGTTCAGAAATCAACTAGACCTAATGCTAATGTCTCTGTTTGACAGGAGTTGCTTACTCAAGGCATATTGTTCAGATATATGCCTACCATGGTGGAGATGATGTGCGTCAGCACCGGGAGGTAATTCTGGAAATGTTTTCTCTCTGCTTGCTTCCAGTTTTATTCATGCTCATTTGTTATGTGATTATTCAATTATAAACCTCTTATATGTAGATTGATGCTCATGTTGGTGGAGTCAATGATCTAGCATTTTCCCATCCAAATAAGCAACTATGTGTCATAACCTGTGGTGATGATAAGACCATTAAGGTAAGTTTGTGTCAGTCCAAAATGACCTTGGTTTTCTTAAATGGAGTAGTTGTATATTTTGCTTACTAAGCATTTTAATTTAAGGTCTGGGATGCTGCTACTGGTGCAAAACAATATACTTTTGAAGGTCACGAGGCTCCTGTCTATTCTGTTTGTCCTCATTATAAAGAAAATATTCAGGTAGAAAATAGAACTTTAACTGAGCATGTTAGTGGAGCTAGTATGATTTCTTAAGCTATCCCATTTTTTCCAGTTGGTTATCTTTTCTGATACTCTGTGCTTTGGCGGTGTAGTTTATATTTTCAACAGCATTAGATGGAAAGATAAAGGCATGGTTGTATGACAATTTGGGGTCTCGTGTTGATTATGATGCTCCTGGTCGTTGGTGCACAACCATGGCTTATAGTGCTGATGGTACAAGGTCCAGATTCTCAACCATGTCTGCTTGTCTAGTGTGTATGGTTAAATTATAATGTCTGTTTCATTACTTCTATAAAATGTGCTTTTGGTTCTCTTGTCAATGTCTATTCTAGGCTCTTTTCATGTGGGACAAGCAAAGATGGGGAATCCTCTATTGTTGAGTGGAATGAAAGTGAAGGTGCTGTTAAAAGGACTTATCAAGGATTCCGTAAACGATCATTGGGTGTTGTGCAATTTGATACAACAAAAAATCGATTTTTGGCTGCTGGTGATGATTTCTCCATTAAATTCTGGGATATGGACAATGTTCAGCTTTTGACAACTGTTGATGCTGATGGAGGTCTACCTGTAGGTTTCTTCTTTTATTGCAAATTGGGGAATTGCTCTCTGGAAATAGTAGTTCTTATTGTCCACTTATTTGATTTCTAGGCAAGCCCACGCATCCGTTTCAACAAGGATGGAAGTCTATTAGCTGTTTCTGCAAATGAGAATGTAATTAAAATTTTAGCCAATGCCGACGGCATAAGATTGCTGCGAACATTAGAAAATTCTTTATATGAGGCATCAAGAACATCTGAAGCCATTACAAAGGTAAACTTATTGATATCAAGGTTTCCTTCCTTCTTACTGATAAAACCTGGATTAATATACGATATTCTGTGGCAGCCCACAATAAGTCCAATTTCAGCTGCTGCTGCAAGTAGTGCTGCACTTGCAGAGAGGGGCTCATCTGTAGTAGCCATTGCTGGAATGGTCTGTCAATCTTGTCCACATATCAGTAGGACTTGTTATTAAATTGTAGCTTTTTGTTAATGCTTTGCTTAAGATACAACTCCTGTTTTTCTTTTCAGTTCATTAATGCATACTCTTCTACTTCTCTCCATGTTACAAAGGAATGGTCCTATTACCATGAATGTTATTGTATAGTTGTTATTAATTAACTACAAGCCATTCTTATCTTAGCAGAATGGAGATGCCCGGAATATGGGTGATGTTAAACCTAGAATAACTGAAGAATCCAATGACAAGTCCAAGATACGGAAGCTCACTGAAATCAATGAATCATCTCAATGTAGATCCTTGAAGCTACCTGAGAACGTGAGAGTGACCAAGGTATATTATCAAGTACTTAGTAGCTGTATTCAGTTTTGGACGTTCCAATTGTTAATCAAATTAAATGCCTTTCCCTAGAGCACTTTGAGCAACTATCTTACAGACCCTTTTTTTTTTTCTAACTGCCCAAGAAATGCTAGTTTCTCAAATCTAATTTTTTAAAGGAAAAACTCTACTATTGCAATTTGTCTTACCACTTAAACGTCAATAGTTTGGTTTTGGTGTGCAAAAAATTGGAACCACAGAAATTTTCAGTTACTTGCGTTTCATTTTTGTGGTTTTGTAATATATTGTTTTCATTAATGCTAACTTCACCAAATGGGTACTGTATTAGACCATCCTTGAACTTCCTTCTTGTAATGTTTCTCAGCCCTCTCCAAAAGTCAAAGTGTGCTGATTCTCTTGTTTTGACAGATATCAAGGTTGATATATACAAATTCAGGTAATGCTATTCTGGCATTATCATCAAATGCCATTCATCTGCTCTGGAAATGGCAGCGAAGTGACAGCAATTCATCTGGCAAGGTGAGATGAAGTCACTTTGTCAGAATTCTACCCTTCTTTACTCATAAATTTTGGAATGAGAATGATATTGTTTCTGCACGTTGGGCCTTCATCTTGTAGGCCACTGCTAGTGTGTCACCTCACTTGTGGCAACCATCGAGTGGCACCCTGATGACCAATGACATTTCTGACAGCAATCCTGAGGATGCTGTGCCCTGTTTTGCTCTCTCAAAAAATGATTCTTATGTAATGTCAGCATCAGGAGGGAAGATTTCACTGTTCAATATGATGACTTTTAAGGTGACCTGTGACCTATGATCCCTATTTGTTTGTGGCTGTAATTGTGTTGCAATTAACCAACCTCCATCTTGACCAAGTGCAGACAATGACGACTTTCATGCCTCCACCACCTGCAGCAACTTTTCTTGCTTTCCATCCTCAGGATAACAATATTATTGCTATTGGAATGGATGATTTCACCATTCAGATATATAATGTCCGTGTGGATGAGGTATCACTACTGTCTGTTAGCAGTTTCCTTTCTCACTTATTTAAGAAATTTGAGGTTTATGCTGAGTTCTTTGTGCAGGTTAAAAGTAAACTCAAAGGTCACACCAAAAGAATAACTGGCCTTGCTTTTTCTCATGCATTGAATGTGTTAGTCTCATCCGGGGCAGATGCTCAGGTAATAACTTTCCGTTGTTGATCTGTCTCCAGAATCTTGTTTTCTATTGATTAAATGGTATCTACACAAACTTCTAATTTTGCATCTTTAGCTGAGTTTTCATGAAGCATTGATCTCTTTGAGCATTCTGCAGCTTTGTGTGTGGAATACTGATGGATGGGAAAAGCAGAGGAGTAGATTCTTACAGCTTCCTACAGGGAGGACTTCAACTGCGCAGGCAGAAACACGTGTACAGTTTCATCAAGATCAGATACACTTCTTGGTTGTACATGAAACTCAGCTTGGCATATATGAAACAGCAAAACTAGAATGTCTAAATCAGGTAAGTTCAATGTATTGTGTTTGTCTTCCCCCACCCACTCCCCTTTTTTATCTGATATAAAGAGCTTGAACTGCAGTGGTCCCCAAGAGATCCTACAGCACGAATATCGGCTGCAACTTTCTCATGTGATAGCCAGCTGATATATGCAAGCTTTATGGATGCAAAAGTTTGTGTATTCAGTGCATCAAGCCTTGGATTACGATGTCTTATCAATCCTTCTGCTTATCTTTCTGCAGGTGTCAGGTAATGCCTCTTTTACTAGTCAGTTTGTCGCACTGGGCATGATACTTGTACCAAGATAGTAATAATCAATAATATTACAATTTCTATTTTCAAAAAGTTATTGGACTTGTTCCATTAAAAAAAAAAACATACTGGATACAAAATCCAAAGTATGTAGTCCTTCACCTGTATTGTCTACTAGACCCTCATGAATTTAGTCCCTTTTGGGATAACAACTCAATGAAGTCGAGGGCACAAGTTGTGTTTGTCTGGTACTATAATGCTTTGGACGATTTTAGTTATGCAAATTTGCACATTAGAGGAATTTAATATTCCTCTAAACCGCTGAATGTATTTGTGAAAGAGTATTCCTGTGAATTTAGACAATAAAGTGAATGCGTCCATCTCTAAATTTGTATTTAACATGAAAGGAGTCAATCCAAGCCTTGGTTTACATGCAGCAGTTCCAACGTACAACCGCTCGTGGTTGCAGCACACCCACAAGAACCAAATCAATTTGCTGTAGGACTGTCAGATGGTGGAGTTCATGTATTTGAGCCCCTTGAGTCTGAAGGCAAGTGGGGTGTGCCTTCTCCCATTGAGAATGGGTCAGCAAGCAATGTGGTAGCTACTTCAATAGGAGTTTCTTCAGATCAAGCTCAGAGATGATCCATGTTAGCCTGAGGCAAGTTTCTTTTACATACTTGGCTTGCTGGCTATTCCAAGAACTATGTATACACCCTTTTGTGCAGAGCGATCAAACTACTCTATAGGTCCACTGTGCTCTCTGGGCCGTTCACAATCACATACCAATGCAATTCAAGTTAAAGACTGCAGATGGGAAATTCTTCTGGTTACTTTCAAGTTTCAAGCTTCTGGCTATAAATTTATATTGGTTGATCCAAAATTCTTGTCTTCGTTTGCCTCATGCAGTCTTCAAGAAACCTACTAAGCTATTCTCTTCCCAGTCTCCCTCCTAGCCTCCTTTATGGATATTGTATTTATGTTGTGCAGTTTGTGATTACATGTAATATACCGAAGAATGACGCACAAAAATGTGGATTTCGACAAGTTAATTTAGGATTTGCATAAGTTATTTGCTTTAGGAAATTTCTCAAAATTTCAAGAAATATCTTCTTGATGTATTTACCAGTTATGTCTTATTTAAAATGCTGATTACTAGTGCTATTCAGTTTCAGTTTTTCCATGTGATTTCAAACCTAACTATGCTCTTAATCCCATAGCACATGATGTAATTACCATAGTTCTTGATGTATTTACCAGTTGTGTCTTATTTAAATTGCTGATTACTAGTGCTATTCAATTTGAGTTTTTCCATGTGATTTCAAACCTAACTATGCTCTTAATCCCATAGCGCATGAGGTATTAAAATATTACCTTGGTTTTCTGTCAAATAACAATCAACGAATACTCCATGACTAGCTATATTTTAAGACAGCTGGTGAGTGAAGATATAAATGCATATGCTCACGTAGTTTTCTAGCAAGTTGGGTCATCGTTCGAAGGGCTGGCACCTCCATTACTAGGGGTTTGATTGTCTTTTAAAGGCCCAGGGGTTCATCATCTATGGTCCCCTACCATTAATATATAGCATGAGCAGCTAAAATGGAAAATCTGTAGATTGCCAACACAAGTTGGCTCAGCTGACAATGAAACCGATAGAACTTCTGCTATCACTCACTAAACCCTCACGTGCACGTTGATCCAACCATGAGACTGTCAGGTGTGGAGATGAAAAGAGATTCCAAACATGCTATCTTCATTAGTTATTGAGTCTACATAAAAAATTTTCTCGCTCTGATAAAATCAAGAATCTTACCCTGAGCTCGAGATGAAAAACGCCAGTGAAAGTAAGTGGCCGTGTTTTATTAGTATGGATTCTTAAATACTCTTTTTGCACCTCTAAAAGAAAAACACCTTTTTGCATTAATTTTCGTTGCAAAGCTTAACAACATGTGTAAGTTCAGATAGTTTCTTTTCTTCCCTCTTCTCTTTTTGTAATATTAGAAAGTGATAAATACATATAGTAAAACCTATTTAAATAGTAGGTCTCACTTAAAGATGTAAAACACATAAACCCCAGTTACTCTCTAAGTCTGTCTCTCCAATATAACAAGAAAATGAGGGAAGAAAAGAAAAGAATCCAAATCCTATTTTACAGTATTGTACTATCATTTGGGTGAGATTTGATTGAGCCGGCATAAACATGCTTAATTGCAAGCCCTGGTCTTATTTCATATAGCACAATACAACTATGTAAAGATATAAGGGTGATGCCTTTATTTATTTATTTTCTTAAATGCTGTTATTGAGGCTTTATAAACATGCTTTACTCGCAACAGACTTGGCTCGAGTCTGACACTCTAGAAAATTCGTCATATAACTCGTATTACGGAGTATTTTTGCCATCTCCTTCAGCTTAAGAGAGGACACACACAGGGTTATATTGATGCATTAGTCACAATGTTAAAATCAGGAGCTTTTGGAAGTAGGCGTTGTGAAGTGTCATTCGTTATACAATAGTTAAAAAACCAATATAAACTATAAGTCTGAACGTAAATAAAAATGGATTTTAATGCGCCTATATTTACGTTTAGTATGACAAAAACATAAAAAATAAAGCTCGTCAAATGACTTTGATATCTCTAATGCAAAAAAAAATCTTATCTTCATTTTAATTATTAATAATAGAAATACATGTTGAATTACTAAAAGAAAAAGCGGGAAGAAAGAATGGCCAGAAGTAGACGAGAGAAAAAAATGAGAAGGCAAGGTGATAATTTTCGTCTTTTATACTTGTGAATGGGAAAAATTCTCTCAGCGAAGAAGGAAGTCCCTATTCGGCTAGTCTCACATACGTGAAAATAGGCTTTCCATCAACTAGACATGAAAATAAACAAAAATGAAAGACATTCTTATTCCCCTTTGAAAATACCTTGCTAGGTAAATCACGTGAAAGAAAGCTGCACACCATTCAATGAGGCAGTTCACACACATCCCATGAAGCCATCAGGTTATGTACAATTTTGACGTCTTCTTTCCATACCTCTCGTATCAATACTTTAAATATCAGAATACCCCCTTAACAGACCAAATGACCAAGCCTCGCCAAATAAGTTATGTACATTATAACATCGTACTAGCATATAGCGTAAAGATTTACTTACAGCTTCCTGAAGAACAAATATACACAGAACAGAATAGAATACCTCACATAACTACTCTGGCCGAAAGCTAACCAGATTCGGGAGGTCAGATTGAAGTTTCTTAATGTCATTTGCTGTCACCATACAGGACTCCAATGTCAGAGATCTCAAATTCTTGAGCGTTTTCAGATGCTGCAGACCGGCATTGGTGACACGAGAATTGGAAGCATTCAAAGATATCAGCCTAGTCAGCCCTGAAATTGCATGCATAAACTTGTGAGCAGCAGATATAAATACAACCAGCTTCTAGGTTTGATACCTCGACCCAAGACATCAGAATGCAAACCATGTGATTTTCATTTTCAACAAACGCTAGAAAAGGTTAAGGTGGGAGAAGTATAATGCAGATAGTAATCACAAGACCGTCTAGAGCTTATTGCTTTAAATTATTCATGCTTAACGATTATCTGTATTTTCCCATAGAAAGTACATAATTTCTAACCAGAAGCACCGTGATTAGCTCATTAGCCAAATAATTGACGAATTTAGGACTTTTACAAGCAGACATCCTTTGGGGAAAAAAAACATCTTTTCAAGTCATAATCCTGTTTCAAAACGGCCAGAGGAAAACAATAAACAAAACGTGCTTATATGTTTCTCAAACAAAACAGAGGTCTGCAAATATACCAGAAATTAACTCCAAGGATTTGTCAGTAAGATTGCAGTTCTGTGATAAATTTAAGCACATCAAAGATGAAAGCTCTTTGATATTTTTGACGCCATCATCAGTCAATCTTCCACCACACATTTCCAGCGACCTCAGGTTCTTAAAGTCTATTTCACCATAAAAACAGTTGACAAAAAAGTGAACAAAAATCAGAATCAATATGAGCTCAGTCAAAGAAATAACACTAGCGTCACATGTAGATATTGTTGATCAACCTGATTCTACAAAACACAGCTGTCCACAAAGGAAATTAAGCTCAGTTTTGAAGCTTGTCATAAGTAAGAGTTCAAAAATGGATAATCATTACATAAAATTAAAGACTGTTGAACCTTGACTAGGAAAGATGGAGGTAAAAGGATATACTACATACTACAGTTGCTGAATCAAGATGTAGAGGTGAGATCAAACTAACGAGCACACAACAGTGACATTTCCCATAAACTAAGCTTAATGAATCAAGAGACCTCAATTTTTTGATTCGCTTACAGATTAAATCAAATTCAAGTTACCAACTGTAATTACTAGCATTAAACATAACAGGCAAGAAACAAGAGAAGTTGAAAGAACGGAAACCAAATTGTTGGAGAAAATTAGCCTATATGTACAAATATCAGAAGTTCAGTCTCCATTCATGTCATGTGCAACTGAATTATCTTGGATTGATTGTAGGAAATTGAACATTAGTATCATATTGCATACTTCTCAAATAGTTTGTTCCAGAGTCTGTGATTTGTGCACCGAACAAATCCAGGTCAGTAAGCCCAGTCAAACCTGCATCAGTAATTTCAAATTGATTCATTCTACCACATTAAGCTGTGAGCCTAGAAAAACTTTAAAGCCAGAATACTATAAGCTATACAAAAATTCCATGCAGCCTAGATTTTGGAAAAATAAACAAATCTATGAGCAACTCTGGTCAAACCCTTTTTTTTTCTCACAAAAAAGAATTTATTACCAAATTAGAGTAAACTGGATTTTGAGCCTATGTACAATTAAAAAAAAGACAAACCATTCTCCAAATTGTAACTTTTGCATAGGATTAGGAATGCTTACATGTAAGGGCCGCTAGTCCAGAATCAGTAATTTGGCGAGCATCCAAATTAAGTGACTGCAGAGATGAGAGTCCACACAATTGTCTTAAACCACTATCACTAACCACGGTGAATGACAGGTTTATTTTCTCTAGACAAGACAATCCTGTAAGAATTAGAATACCAAAAACATTAGAATAGCAAGATTTGAGTCAACGGGAAAGATGGTAAAATACTTTCACATTAGCAATTGCAGATAATACTACTTAGATATAATAGGAAACACCTAACTTCTACAATCCAAAGAATGTCTCATGGCAGTATCTCTCGTTGAAAAGCTCAGGACAGGGCTTAGCAGCCAACCATGCCAAGAAAGATTATGTAAGAGTTCAATTTGTCTGTACGACTGAGTAAAAAGGTATACATGTCACTAACTAACTACAACAAGAAGGAATACAATCAAAACACACACACTTAGATATAGGGAAAAATACCTTCAAGCACTTTAAGTAACTTTGGAAATCCATATCAGATGAAATACGAAGAGTGACCAGAAATAATTTTAGCATGTTAAGATATTTCAAAATTCAAACCAAATCAAGAAATCCATTTTACACTGGAAGTCTGAGAATAACTAATAATAAAGCAATACAAATGTGTCAAAGACTGTAGAGCCCAACGTCAAAGGGCCCAAAACTACTAATACGTACCAGAGATAGAATAGGCAGGCAAAGGGAGGCCAGGAAGTGTGAGTTAGTTAGAAGAGAGAGAAAAGGGAATAACAAGCACATGTTTTAGCTGGGGGGCTGGCAAGAGGGGGGCTATAAGTCAGTTGAATCTGGAGGGAGAGACTCAGACCTCTTGAATGTCTGAGAGCATTTTCTTTTCTGTGTTATTTTTCCTGCTTGTGTTCCAGAGCTCGACTACGAGTGCTCCACTGGAATTCAACTCTGTTTTTCATTTCATAATACTATCAGAGTTTACTTTTTCAGGTCCCATCAAAGACCATTTCAATGTCTCAAAGGCTTATGTTATTATGTGAAGGCCAAGAAAGGTTTTACTATAATTTCTCAAATGCTCCCCCTTGGGCTTGAAGTAGAACAATACCAAAGGCTCACAAAACTTTGTTCTGAAATCTAATTATTTATAATTAAGAGAGTTGGAAATGGCAGGATCGAACTAATAACAACTTGGTCATAGAAGCTTTGATACCATGACAAAAACAATTTCACTTCAAAAGCTTTAGCTATTAAGTGAGGTCCTAGTATATTTTTATTATCACTTCTACCAAAATGAACCCATCAGTGTTCTCAGAACAGTGGTTTGAAAAATAAAGAATAATTTAATAAGAAGTAAACCTGCAAGAGCATATATATTTTATTCACTTTAATCTTCATTAACTGAAAGCAAAACAAAGCAGAACTTATTGGTGAAAACAAGTTATTTCACAACAGGTCACAACAATAGTTCCTAAAAAATATACAAAATTTATTTACGAGCTTTTACTATTGTATGGAATCCAGTTTTTTGAAAGAACAAAAAGAGCAATCAAAGCAACAAATATTCACTTAGTATTTAATAAATCGTAAACATGAAGAGTGTCATACCTGATATATGGTTAAGCCCATTGCTTCCAACTTCTGTATCAGACAATTCCAAGCATCTTAATTGCCGAAGGCCTAAATCCATTGTCAAGCAAATGTAAATCATACTGTTTCTTACGGGAGGCATGTGCATTTCCAATGATAAATGATATGAAATACATTATTCTTTAATTGAATAATGTCCAACCAACTTATTCAAGAAGAAGAAGGTATATTGCATATTGTGAGCAACTTTCTGCATTTATATATTTTTTTTTCCTTAAATGTTCTCACCCAGGAAATCATCACAAAAAGACTGGGAAAATGAAGAGAACCAACTATTTACCTGCCAGATTGACCAATCCTTCATCACCAATTCTACATGAGTCTAGGTTCAAGCTCTCTAATTTTGTCAATCCTGCTTGAAAACATATATCAACATGTTAGATAGAACTGAACTTTTAAGTATTCTGCTTCTCATTCTGTCCCAGCAAAATAATATAACTTTTTTCTGTTAAATCCATTAACTAGATGGAAAAAGAATTCCAAAAATGAGCGTGCATGCGATAAGTGGAAGATTACAATCTTAAAACTCAAAACTAGAATTAAGGTTGAACTAAAGATTAATGTTTCCAAATATTTGCTAGAAAGGCAAATTTTTCGTATCTTGCAGCCATGGCAAGGTTAGATATTGCTCCTAGCTGTCTGAATGGGATGCAAAACTCCATATTCAAACAGTGAAAAAAATTATCTAATCTGTGGTTTGTAAATGGTTTGTTTCTTCACTGTAGTCCTGAATAAACCAATTCAGACCCATTGTATATCCAGGAAAAAAGGAAGGAGGCGGAGGAAAACAGAAAGAGAGTATTGGATCAATATTTAAAGTCACCTTTTAAGTGCGCTAAACACATATCTGTTAAATCATTAAATCCCAAGTTTAGAACTTTCAAATTTTGCAGTCCTGCAAGAAAAAAAGGCAAAGGTACAAATTTAGTGTCCCTAAGAATTCTTATGGAGCCAAAAACTGAAACTAGCCAATACATTTTAAGATTTATATTTACAGCCTAACAGAAGTAAATACATAAGTCTTAATGGCTTACCTGAAAACTTTTCACATCCATCATCTGACAGTTTACATCTGTTGAGATTCAAGTTTGACAGGGCAGGAAGCTCTGGCAGAAAAGAATGGCAAATCAAAATTTGAATGGATAGCATTCACATTGCATTACAAAGAAGCAATCAATTAAAACTTCTTACATCCCACAGAGAAAGTTCACCAAAGAAGCATATGGTAACATGGGTGTCTGTACAAGTCGACACCTCTTTTCTTAAAATGAGTTAAGCGGAGACACCTGATATTAGAACCTCAAAGCTACTGAATAAAGTAAAATGTTGAATACGTTACAGACAATATAGGAAACAAAATTAAGGTTTGCTTATATGGTCAAGGACATCAAAGTTTTAAACCACTTAATGGCCTTAACACCTGAGCCCAGAAAATATATATATATATATATATATATATTTCTATGAAAGCCTTAAATGATGTCCCCTCATTCCCCCATTGTTCTTTTTAACTTTCACAACTAATAAACTCCATTTCTCAAATCACTTTGGTGAAAGTTATATACTAAAGGCATCCCAAGAAGCTACAGTGTGGCTCAGCTTCAAGCCTAGAGCATTCATGGACCAACAACCAAGATTATAGCTCCAAAGACAAATTAGTGGAAGTGAAATATCATAACACTACCAATTTAAGTGAAAGAATCTATGAAAAAATGCAACCTGCTAGAGAATCCAAGCATGCAGCTGTTACAAGGCATCCCTCCAAGTTCAGTAAAGCAAGCTTTTGTAATCCTGAATGAACCAAAACATTATTGTCAATTGAAGAGATATGGAAATGACAACACTAGGTTGAACCTATCAATTTCAAACTTCACTTAACAGGAGGAAAAAATATCTTAAATAAGCATTATTACATAAATATAAACCTTTTCCAAACACAAAAATCTTTGGCCTTACCTTGCACGAGATAATTATATATCCCTAACACTCTAAAAATAACAATAACACAAGTCAGACACAATACCTTTTAAGAAAGTGATGCCAAAATCTGTGACTTTACTGCATGAAATCTCTAGGCTCTTCAAGTTTGTAAGCTCTGGAAATTAAAATTGATAAACTGTACTGTTAGTTACTAAACCACATAATCTTTTCAGTGATAATAATACTAAAAGGGCAATAATTATACTTCTGTTAGCACAACTGCCTGCTGATAACTATACGATTCTCAAACATAGAATTTATGAGTTTATTAATTGCTTTTATTGTCTTTCAGTTCCAGCATCTAGTGAAGAAAGAATATTCAAAAGCAGCATAGCAACAGATACAGAGCAAGAATGTTTTTACAACTAAACAATCGCATTAAGACTGGTCATCCTTCACAGAATCAACATTTGTCACAATGCAATGAGTCAATTACACTTGCCCTCCCCCCTCTCTAATTAGACTTCCACTGGAGTCTCCCTTGAACCAAAAAAATTGACTCAATTTAAAAATACATCTCATTTCAATTGGACAAAAAAAATTCCTGTAATAAATAGGTGAAATTATTAATGGTAATCTGAAGTCTCAACAAGAGCTACTACATGGTGGAAAGTGCATAAAGTGCGTAAACCTAGATCCCAGACATACTTGTTTTTGTTAAAACTTTCAATTGGAGAAAGTTTCAGCTATTGTGATGAGAGGGAAACAAGATGCAATTAACCTGATAGAGGCTTCATGTCAGCATCAGTTATGCAATTACACCACTTCATATTGAGAGATTCCAACTTGGTGAAACCTGAAATATGAACCATGTCATTAAATTAGAGTAGAAACTTCTCTGATGTACACCCATTAAGGCAGAGAGCACAAAACATCATGCAATTTTTACCATGTTGTTGTATCCAAATTCATTATTGTTTTTGGGGTCTGCATTAGTTATCACAAAACATATGCAATTTTTTCACCATGCATCAAGATAAATGGCAAGATTATGACAATTAAATTCATGCATAGGCTAATGGAAACTGCATAACCAAGAGCTATAAACAACCTAAGGAACAGAATCCACCTTGTACTAGCGTTGGCTTTAGTTTTAAAACTTAATATTGCAATGGAGATAAAGATAAAACCTGATTTAGGGGCAGGGATTCCTTATCCATACGAAAGGGTTTGTGAATGTAATAAAGGGTTCAGATTTTCTTATATCATTTCCTATGTTATTTAACCAGAATTCCAGCTCCCTTCTCCTCTAAATGATTGCCCAATTTTTACTACTCTAAATGTCTGTTTAAAGAGTTTTATCCTCTACAACCTATACAAAATGTTGCAAAATAATTAATACATGGCAAAGTGCTGTCAGTTACAGATTTCTTATTATCTTATCCAGAACACTTCAGGAAGGCAAGTATAATGCAAAAACTTGCTCAATAAGAAAAATTACTCTAACTGGGTTTTCTGTCAATTATATTCCACTTCACTGGCAGCACAACATCACATGCAACAACTAATAACTCAGGTTGAGAAAGAGCAATTTAATGACACAACAGCTTGGTATATACTGACAACCGTAGGAAATAAGAACTGGATAAGTTTCAAACATATTCCAAGTGTAATATAATAAATGAAATTGATGAAGTGCACTAGATCTAGAACAGTGGATACTGAAGTTTTTGCACAACAAGACATACAAGAACCAACCTTGAAGATGAACAAGGCCTCCATGAATCCCAGGACATCTCTCCAAATCCAACTTAACCAAGTTAACAAGAGCAGAAAAGGAACGAATTCCTTGAGCAGAAATGGCATTGTTTCTTCTAAAACTCAAACTTCTCAAGTTTGACAAACCTAGAAGATTCAATTAAAATTGTGGCAAATCTTCAGGAAATAAGCAAATTATGGACAAAATTTTTGGTCACAAGTAACAATACAAAAATATCAGCACTATTTGGAAACACAAAAATTTGGGAAATGTTATGCAAGAAAAAATAACTATAGCAGATGGTAGAGGTAAACAGAAATAGTGATGCTACCACTATGATATTTTACAAATGATATGCATATAAATTCCAACTGTGATAAAGAATATCAAATATGCAGAATTCCTCACGTCAAAGGGATCAATTAAAATTAAAAATTAATTTTAAAACAGTAGTAAAAATAGAAATATATTTGAAAAAAATATTTGCATGGCAGCTATATACACAAGGATAAGAAGTATTTAATGGTATGAGTCTCTAAGATTGTTCGTTCTTTTCTTCTGATAAATAGATTACATAAGAAAAATGCCTGGGGATCAACACTTAAGTAACAAATACTGGCTATTTCTGAAGAATGGCTGATGCATAGACTGTAAGCCCATGAGAAATGCCTAAAGAAAAGCAGAAAAAGAAAGGGTACCATTGATATATTCCAGACCATAGTCTGAAATCTGGTCACAGTGATTAAGGTTCAAGGTTAAAAGATTTGTGCAATCTTTAAGATAAGTCAGCCCATAATCAGTGACATCAGACCCAGAAAGATCCACAGATAGTAAAGATGAGCCCTGTGACGAAATGATGTGCATCCAACTGTCATTCACTCCAGGATATTCTCCCAAGTAGAAATCCTGTTGAACATGGAATAACCCATCTAGCCACTTAGATGAGGAACAAGTAAAATACAGAATTGACAATTTAACAAAAAATTTATTCCAATATGCTATGCAATTTAAAATGATTTACCTGGAGATCACAATCTTGAAAGGCTTTGAGGGAAGAACCAGTTAGACGTTGGGAATGCACCAATTCATTAAAAATTTGCTGACTTATATCCCGTGGAACCAAAGAAAATGTGCTATACTTATGGATCTCCTGTTGAAGAAAGATTTCAGATCAAAATTATAAAAAAAAAAGATTGGACCAAGCGTGATATTTGGTTAAAAAAGTACCTCACATATTTTCTTAACACACAAGTCCAACAATGATGGACATTCTCCCTTTTGTGAATGATAATCTATAGAAGGATAAGACAATGATGAATTCGACCATTTCAAACTCCAACTTTTGCAATATCTTCGTAAAAGTCCTCTATGAGAACTATCTTCACTGTCCTGCTCTTGCTTCTTAGAACAAGCTCCCCCCATGAGGAAATATCTTGTAATCAATATATGTCATAAAAATTGCAGGAGAAGACTAGTGTAATCCATTCAATAACCAAAAATGAATATATGCACTCTACTTCACCCTGTATAAATAAAAAGGGAAGAGTACAGCTGAATAAGTTTTCAGCAGACTTGATCATCAGGAATTGACTTCTTTTGAAACCATTCTCACCAATATTAAAAATTATGAAGAAGACAAACAGTTGCATTAGTGACATCAGCTCCATTTACTAAAGCCCAGAGATTAAAACTATTGAATCAATTTAAGAATATGAGCGCCAGTGGAGAAAATCAGCACTCAACATCTGTCTTAAGCATGTTGTCCAAATCATAATCATAGTAAAATATAACTACCAGTTCATTGTCATGCCAGTTTTAACAGGTGGAGGATATCTATCACTCATGGGGCATCTTTAAACCAAACATGTGATGGTTATATGATATATCAGCACCATCTATCCAAAGCTCTAAGCAAACCCAGTAAAGTTTCCTCATATAAAAACAACTGATTATATTATATTTTTTTGGATAAATACCAAATATTGATATGGAGTAAAACATCTTACTATTGGAATTGAGTACAAATCTGCTTTAGCTTTTCTTCAACTGATGTTAAAAGCCAGACATGGCTACTAATGTAAACAATTGAACAAAATTGAAATAAAATATGTGTGAGCTGCAACTGTCGAACATTAATTTAGTGTAGCCATTATGGAAAAAATATATATGTGTGTGTGTGTGTGTGTGTGTGTGTGGGTGTGTACATATCCTAGAAATTGTTTGGTCGTAATTTTCGAACGTATTGTGATGATCTGGGCCACCTCTCGGCTCCATAAAAGCTGTAGGCTGCAACCTTCTCATCTCTCAAACTATTAAAAAATTGTTAGAAGGTTTCATAACTTTTGCATACTTCACATGCCCATGGAAGCAATTGAATGCAAATGAAGCAAACAAGTGCTAAAGAGTAGATACATCAATTGGACTAGCAAAACTATTGACTACGACCCGTACAAGTATGCCCATATGCTATAACTTTTGAAATGCAGATTCATCCTTAAAACAAAAAGTGTATAATATAGATTGCCGTTGGATGTATTAAGGTGAGGATAATCAATCCAGCACATCTCTCTTTTCGATAAACTCATTCGAATTCTGACATAACTGTCGACTTCAAACACCACAAATCAAGCATCCTTTGCGAGCATGTAACCTATATATGAATTTTCATTTAAACCAGCAAAATACCAGTATATAGTCTCCATGCCTCTGTATAAAGCTTGAAGTACCAAACTTTACCGAAGTTACAACACCCCTATCGCTTTAAATTACAGTCCAATGACTAAGAGAAAATAAATAAGTAGCGCCATCTCCCTAATCAAACGTCGTCGAAATAAGCTAATACAAGCCATGATTAAACCGTGGAGATTCCAAACTCTGCGGATTTTCCTCGAACACTTACCGATATTTTCAAAGTGAATAAACAAACGAAAGATAATATTCAAATTTCTGGTAACTAATAGGCTATTAGCTATTGACATCGGGACAGATAACATAACAAAAAGAGTGATCACCAGAAAAACAATAGAAAATCGCAGGCACACTTTGTACGTAAACAAACAGACCATAATCGAAGAAGAAGAAGGAGAAAAAAAATCTGAGACAGCAATTGTACCTCAACATAATAAAAATTGATCTGAATTTGAGCTTTTTTTTTTTTTAGGTAAAAACGATCATGGAAGAGAAGCTCTCTTTAGTTTCAGTGATGACGATAAAGGTGCGGGAAAACAGAAATGAAAAGTGCGTGAAAAGAGTGGTGGGTGGGTTCGATAAAGTGCGACACTTGCATCACCGAGCCGAAATCCGAACCAACTGGTGATTGACACGTGTAGGGTTAGTCTTACGGAGGGTTCGGAATTAGGTGCACGAGAGAGTACTAAGATCAGAAGCAAAAGATATTCCTTCCTATAAGGCGAATTATGAGGTTCTTGACTTTATCCATTCAGAAGAGGCGTGCGGGTCCCACCATATGCCTTCAGAAGATTTTGCACGCAAACTTATGTATATTTTATTAACGTTAAATTACCATAAAGTTTCATTAAATAAATGCTAATTTTTTTAAAAAATTAAGTGTAATATTTGTAACAAAAATCATTAAATATAATTTAGTTACATCTTACAAAAAGTTAGTATAATTTCCTGGTTATGTTTGAAGTCGTCCACCGTAACTCCGCCTGCAAATTATAGATTTGATTTCTCTGTATTTCATTTTGATATTTAAAAAGATTTAGTTTATTAAATTTTTATTTAGTAATTTAATATTTAATAAATATTAAATATTTTAAAAAATTTTCAAATTTTAAATTATTACATTTTTATCTAACAATTAAAATTTTTATCAAATTTATTTAAATTTTAAATACTAGATGTTTCATTACTTAAATATCTTATATGAGTTTTTTATATTTAAAGAAATTTGAATTTTTAAATTTTTATTTAATAATTTAATTTTTAATAAATATTAAATAATTTTTCATAACTTTGACAAAATGGTACTTACGTGGTTAACTTTGAATGAATTCCTCCTTATCAATGATGTAAACACGCGTGTGATCGAAAATCTTTAATAGATCATTATTTATAAGTAATTACCTCAATAATTAGGAAAAATTATACTATATACTTACACAAGTAACATTGTTCTTTTTTTCTTTTTTATGAATTATCTATAGTGAATTATAATGTAAATTACGTTAATTTCTTATCAGAATTAATTAAATTATATAGGATATTGTTTTCTTTTAAACATTATACTAATTTCTTTTAATATTTTAATATATATTACAAAAAAATTTTATTTAATTCATTTTTTCCAGAAAAGTTAGTTCTATTGTAACATAAAACTATAATTTTATTACTTATATAACAATGTGAGACATTTTTCACTTTTACTCACTCGTTATTTGGTTTTTTTTTGTATTTATATATTCTTTATTTAGTCCAATTCTATCCAATTAGAACTTTACTCTTACTTACACTTGATCTCTCAATTTCATGCATATTTCAAATTATTGTACTAAACTAAAACTTTAAATAAAGAGACCAAAATACTAACTTAACTAAAATGAATCATTTTAACTAGCCAAAGAATATGTATGTAAAAAAAAAAAACATAGCACTCTCCATAGACTAGGAGTTAAGAATTTTAGTGAATGTCAAAGTGTGTTTGACTTGTCGCTCGAAAAATTTAAAAATTTGCTTACTTGCTTAGATATCAAAACAGAAATTTATTTTATAAGCAATCTCATTTAATTAGATATTTCATTTTCTTTAAAATAATTTTTATTCTTCAAACTCTTGTTTGCAAGAAAGTGTACAAAAATACAAACTTGATTTCACTTTGGATGAACTTATTAACAACAAAACTTGATTTTTATATAAAATTTTCAAACATAAATCAATATCATGTAAAATTATATTGACCGAAATATTAAAAATTAAGTTGATGCAAAATTATTTTTGTCCAATATAATTCAAACACACACTATCTTAGTGTGTGACCTAAATTTCCTTACAATGATCACAATCAGAAGTCATATTAAATAAGGCAATTGTGAATTAATTTCTCAAAAATAGTTCTAACAAAGATCTGCAAGTAAACAAGAATCTCATAACAAGAAAGAGTGAGTTTTGCTGTCAAAGAAAAAAAAAAAAAAAACCAAAGATTGAGTTTTATTCATCTGCCATTTTTTGAAGGTATTGGGGGAAGGAGATACAAGAGTACTTTACAGGAACCAGATTCAAATACTGCTCTCTCACTGTCTTTTCCTGCTAAATATGTTGATTATGAACAATAATACAAGGAGAAGAAGAATAAAAAATTACACAATTTTCCAAAAAGCAGGGTAAATTGCAGGCTCTTCTAATCAATACGAACTTCAACATCCATTTTTAGGTCAGACTGACCAAGAACCTATGGCAATTTAGAAAAAATATATATATCATTTTAAACATATCAGCAAATGGGAAGGGTAAGAAGTTACCCATATCAGATTTTAATGTATAACTATACCTAAGTTGTGAATTTTTCCTCATTTTTCTGGGTTAAATTACTGTTTTGGTTTCTATAATTTCATTCAATTATCATTTCAGTTCATATAATAAAAAATTTTGTAATTTAGTCCTCATAATTTTGAAAATTTTAAATTTAATCCATGTCATTAAATTTTGATAATGTTCTAATAAATTTTGATGATGTGACCATCATGTGTCATTTTAGTACTTAGGAAATGCATAATTTAGACCAAAATAAGGTTTAAAATAGATAACAAAATAAAATTAATTCATATATTAAACTAGTAAAACACATTAAGTTATTTGGGCGAATTAGTTAATTTATATATTTTCCTAGCATCAAGATAATTGACCATATACAAAATTTAACAAAATACTAATGGAAACCTTACAACAACTGAATTGAAGAAAATTTAAATTATAAGGATTTAATTACTAGTTTTTAAATGATAAGGACCAAATTAAAAATTGAATAAAAGTATAAGAACCAAAAGAGTAATCTTCGCTTTTTATTTCCCTTCTAGAAATAGTCAACTTTGATGCTCTAAATAGAAACAAAATTCTTGCGTGATCACAATAGCCAATTAGAAAGCCCAATAATCATCACTAATTATTAATTTCTAATATCTAATGATTTGCCTAAGTGGAAAAATAACTTAATTTTACCAATTATTTGAAATCTTCCTTACATTAGATGTAGTAAAGATTTGCTACAAGATATACAGACCTTAATGAAGTCATCAATTGTCAAGTAGGAGTCTTTTTTGTATCCTGCTTCTTTGAGAAGTTGACTCAGTACTTTCTGGCAATTAAAGAATAGACAAGAAGATTAATCAAAGCTTTTTTCCTAAATCTAAAAAGCTAACAGCATAACTAAAGAGGCGTATGAACATAATAAACTCATGCAGTCTCGTTAGAGTATGAGACTACATATTATAAATAATAAATAGCTCAGCAGAAAAATTAAAAGGAACAATTTTCTATTGAGAAAATGTAATCTTTTTGGTATGATACATGTCTCAACTACTCTTTAGTCCTTGCGGCATTTACATTTAACTTGTTTTTTTACTGAATGATATATTTTTAAGGACCCATTTGGTTGTTAGAATTAAGGTGAGGGAATGGACATGTTTGGTTGACAGATTGGGTCATCATTCCCATTTTCTAGGAAGTTTGTTCTCTCTCATATAAAGGAAATTTCTCTCCTTAGCTAAAAATATGTTTGACAAAAGTGTGTTTATTTATAATAATTTTTTAACAAAAATATCCTTGTGATATATCAAAATCATAATTTATTATTATTTATTATTAAATTATTTGGTATTAAATTATTATTTTTAATTTTTTATTATTTATATTATTTATTATTAATAATTTATTAAATATATATTATATTAATTATTAAAATTATTATATTATTAATTAAATATATATATATATATTAATATATAATTATATTATTAATTAATAATTTGAAGAAATCTCTGCCTTTTTATTTTTTGTTTTATAATAAAGGATAATATGATAAAATATACATATTATCCAATTGATTCTCATGTGTAATCTACTAATTAAACAAAATAAAGGGAGACATATCCATTTTCATTCCTTCCCAACCAAACAATATTTTAATATTTCAATTCTCATTGTATCAATTCTAACAACCAAATGGATTCAAGAACCAAATAGTTTATGTATATATTTTTCATAGATCAGAAAGCATATTGCATAGTTCATACTTCGTAGACAGGTAATACAAACAGCAGCAAGACTAAATCATATCACAACTAAGATTCTGCTGATACAATTATTAGCATTTCAATGGCATGAAAAAAATGTTCATCGTCCTCCTTGGAGATCAAGCTGAACAAGAGAGACCGACAGATTAGATCAAACACCATATCTTCATTGTAACACAAAAGAGATACATAGCTTACGGAAGCTAGATGAAGAGCCCATCCTCTCTTTCTATGAAATCAGAGTACAGTATAACAAACTTTCAGAAGAGATGTCAAAACAGTAACATATTGTTACGGGTTATAAAGTGCATAGTGTTAGGAGGCAGGTTTGTTAGTTATAACAGAATCTTTTATTAGTTGGGAGTAGTTAGTTGGGGGAGAGTATTATATAAGGGTTGGATGTGTATATGTTTCAGTGTGAAGAAATCAAATAAGATTGAGTATTATGTTCATAGCCTACCTCTGGTACCATTGGTATCAGAGCTGGCAACCCGGGAGACATGGTGAAAGATACCCGCTCCCAAAGATTGTTTTCGAGAGCTGGAGCAAGAAGTTGGACAGAATCGAGCTGAACTACATGAAGTGAAGACCTCCATAGCAAGAATCGAGGGTCTATTGGGGGATGTGGCGTCAAAGTCTTTGATGGGCTGAATGAAGTCTTTGATTGCGGATTTAGCCTCCAAGATTGCCCAGATGACAGTGTTGGATATGGGCGAAGACCTGCATTGTCACCAGCAAGAGGTGCAAGAAATATAGTTGCTAGACCTCAGTTTGGCTCGTTTATGGGGAGTCACACTTCTGGTCCTGCTCTTCAGCCCCACCCTTCAAGAATCGAATTCCCAAAATTTGATGGGACTGATTACAAAGGCTGTGCATTTCGCTGCCGGCAATTCTTTGATGTGGATGAGACACCAGTCGATCAACATATCAAGCTCATTAGTGTGCACTTAGAAGGGCAAGCGTTACAATGGCATCAAACCTTTATGCCCAAAAAACACCCGAATGATGTCAGCTAGATGGATTACTGGACGGCAACGGGAGCAAGATTAAATGATATCTTGAGGACCGATCCAATTGCTGCATTAAAACAATTATAGCAAGAAGATTCGGTGGGGTGCCACCGGAACCGATACTTTTGAAAGATGTAGGTAAGGGTGATTTTGGGTGGACCAACTTGAGCGAGATGTTCCTAATTCACCTTGAAGAGGTCCCTACGAAGGGGCAGCCATTATCATCTGATTATGAGGCAGAGTTACAAGATGTTTTATCCGACTTTGAGGATGTCTTCCAAACACCAACAAACTTACCCCCTTCACGACCATTTGATCATGCCATTCACCTTCAAGAGGACAAACCCATTTGCCTTCGCCCCTATTGCTATGGATGTATGCAGAAAACAATCACAGAAGGGCTGGTAAGGGAGATGTTAGCTAATGGAGTCATTCGGCCAAGCAGTAGCTACTTCGCAACCCCAATAGTCTTGGTAAAAAAGAAAGATGGCATGTGGAGATTCTACATAGACTACAAAAGGCTAAATAGTCATACCCTCAAGAACAAATTCCCCATTCCCATGATTGAAGAATTGCTTGACGAACTTGAAGGGGCTCATTACTTTTCAAAGCTTGACCTTAGAGCTAGCTACCACCAAATTCTGATGAAGGCAGAAGATGTAGAGAAGACAGCCTTCAGGAGACATGAAGGCTTATACAAGTTTCTTGTGATGCCCTTCGACCTTACGAACATGCCGGCCACTTTCCAAAGCCTGATGAATTTTGTCTTTAAGGCTTTTCTCCAGAAATTTGTGCTAGTTTTCTTCAATGACATACTTGTTTATAGTAAGTCATGGGAAGATCACTTGCACCATCTTCACCAAGCTCTACAAGTTTTGACAGATAACACCTCTTTGTCAAAAAATCTAGGTGTGAATTTGGCACCTCTCAGATAGTTTACTTGGGTCACATCATCTCAGGTAAAGGAGTGGAAGCAGACCCAAGAAGAACAAGGCTATGCTCTCATGGCCTACTCCCCATAATTTGAAATCCTTGTGAGGTTTTTTGGGTCTTACAGGGTACTACCAGCGATTTGTTCAGAATTATGGGACCATCTGTAAGCCATTGACCAATTTATTGAAGAAAAATGGGGTTTTCACCTGGAATTCAAAGGTCAAATCTGCCTTCCATTGTCTCAAGCACGCTAGGAGCTCTACGCCAGTCTTTGCATTACCAAATTTTAATCTCCCTTTTGTTATTGAAAATGATGCATCACAACATGGCATTGGGGTGGTCCTTTCTCAGTAAGGCCATCCAATAGCTTTTGCCAGCAAAGATCTCTACCCAAACCATCAGTCCTTGTCAGCTTATGAGAGGAAGTTACTTGCCCTTATTTTCGCCGTCAAATAGTGGCGCCAATATGTGTAAGGCAACCATTTTATTATTCGTACAGATTATCTTACCCTCAAGTATCTCTTGGAGCAAAAGGTGGTCACACCTAAGCAGCAAAAATGGGTCCACAAATTATGGGGACTTGACTATGAGATTGAATACCGCCAAGGAAAGGAGACTATTGTGGCGGATGCTCTTTCTCGCAGAGATTTTGAAGACAAGCCCGCTTGTTTGGCTATCACTGCTATGTTCTCTAGCTTATATCAACAAGTCCGAGAAAGTTGGGCTAATGATGATTACCTTTGCCACCTCATATCGAAGCTCCAATCTGACCCACACACCATCCCTAAGTTTTCTTGGGTAAATCAGACCTTGACTTGGAAAGGGAGATTCGTTGTTGGAGATGAAGCTCAACTCCGCAAGGATTTACTGCACAACTTTCATAGCAGTCCTTTTAGTGGTCATTCAGGATCTACACCTACTTTCCGAAGATTGGCATCCGTTTTTTATTGGAAAGGAATGGAACGAGATGTCAAGAATTTTGTACGCGAATGTGACATTTGTCAACGTTTCAAGGCTGAACATGTTGCTACACCTGGGCTTTTACAGCCATTACCACTTCCAACTACACTTTGGAGGGATTTGGCTATGGATATTAATATGGGTCTTCCCAATTCTTGTGGCAAGACTGTGATTTTTGTTGTGGTTGATCGGTTCAGCAGAGCTGCCCATTTTATAATCCTCAGCCACCCTTACACTACCATGCTCAGGTTTTTATGGATAATGTGGTAAAGCTTCATGATCTTCCCTAAACAATTGTGTCTGATCGCAACCCATTATTTTGTGGGAAATTTTGGAAGGAATTGTTTCATTTACAAGGTGTGAAGTTGCAATTTTCTTTTGCTTATCATCCCCAAATCAATGGACAAACCGAGGTATTAAATCAGACACTTGAATGTTATCTTTGATGCATGACTGGTGATCATCCAAAGCAGTGGGTGAAGTGGTTGAGTCTAGCAGAATTGTGGTATAATACCATGTATCATTCAGCCATAAGAATGTCTCCATACGAAGCTATGTATGGGGCCCCTCCCCCTGTGCATTTGCATTATATAGCAGCTGACTCTAATAACTATTATGTTGATGAAGAATTAAAAGGAATAGAGGCTGTGATTCAGGCTCTAAAATGCAATTTGGATAAGGCTCGGAATCAGATGGTACAACAAGCTAATAAGCATTGGATTGATCAGGTCTTTGCAGTAAAGGATTGGGTGTACGTCAAATTACACCCTTTCAGGCATAGTACATTGACTAATAGTTCCTTACATAAGCTGTCCGCTCGCTATTATGGTCCATTTGAGGTTTTGGAAAAAATTGGGACAATTGCATATAAGCTGGCGTTACCCACCAACTCTTAAATATATCCGGTCTTCAATGTGTGTCTTCTAAAGAAATGGTATGGGGTGGTAAAGGGTTGCAGTACTCGATTACTTGAGTTGGATGAACATGGTCATTTTATGATGGAATCAGACTGCATTTTGGCTTGGAAGGTAGTCAAGAAAGGGAATCGTCCATGCAAACAGGTTTTGATTCAGTGGAAGCATGTCAGACTGGAGGAAGCAATGTGGGAACCTTTTCAGGCTATTCAATAGCAGTTTCCTGATTTTGATACTAGTGTACCAGCTGATCCTTGAGGACAGGATCATTTTATAAGGGGGGAAGAAGTTGTTACGGGTCATAAAGTGTATGAGTGTTAGGAGGCTGGTTTGTAATTTATAACAGAATCTGTTATTAGTTGAGAGTAGTTAGTTTGGGGAGAGTATTATATAACAGCTGGATGTGTATATGTTTCAGTGTGAAGAAATAAAATAAGATTGAGTATTGTGTTCATAGCACATATGGCGCGCTGCACATCAATGAAATGAAAACCTTCTTTTCTATCAACAACCTCCTTCAAAAATCACTTTTTAATAATTAAGCAATACACCTTCAGTACTTCCAGCATATCATTAAATGTCAACTTCCCTTTACGGTCTGAATCATACACCTTGAAAATAACTGAGACAAAGAAAAAAACTAGTAACCTTAAGCACTTAAAAGCGATTAACAATCTCAATCCATATACAGATCTAGTTATCACTGCAGTTTTAGAAAATGGACTATTCTTGGCTAGAAGATAGTACTATTCAGATGTCCCTTTATTCTTTTAAATTTCATATTTGAATGAGCAATTTTTAACTGTTTGATTACCCTTCTTACAGATTGCAATAGCTATTGTGAACGCTGATACACTTTGACCGGATTCCTTATGGCTTTTCAAAAGTTATTGAGTGCTTGTAAAGTGTAAACATATAATCATCAGTTACATTATCTGCTATTTAGCAGACACATACGTTCTATTTTTTGACGTGCACTAGCTTTGGCACTGAATGCAGACAAGAAGGCCACAAAGTCCTTAAAATTCAAACCATCTACCATCTTGAGTAGCCTCTGCAAATAACCACATAAAGCATAAAACACTCAAGCACATTACCTGTGTGTGTGTCTATAATCTGTGAATCAAGTCTCTACCTGAGAAAGTGGATTCAATGCAAACTCAGGGACAGATAAGAACTCATCTGCTGAGATAAAGCCTTTGGCATTACGATCAAGTTGAGAGAATCTTTGGTACATGGAGACTATTTCCCGCTGGGAAACTGAATTTCAAACCAGAAGCATATATAAGTAAGATAACAGCAACAATAACTGAAGAACACTAAAGGCAAGAAAAGGATGACCTACATAAAGTATTGCAGTACTTTTGGACTTACTCAATATCGTATTGAGTTAGCATTGATGATGCACTCCCCATTGCTTCAAACTATAAACTGAAGACTATTTAACACTTAGTTAAACAACATGATAACCATAATCAAATTTCAAGCAAATGCTACAACGCCTGTTGTGTTAGTCCATAAGTAGGTAACTTGTTGATCATTAGACCCGTTTAACTTATTCATTGCATATTCACAAGACAAACTAAATACATATAATAATCCATGGAAGAAAGTCTTAGTTTATTCCAAAAGAACAAAAAGAAAACTCTGCTTGCTTGCCGAGAAATTCGGGGCGAAAGAAAGATAACTAACAGATCCAATTTACTGATTGAGCAAGTTGTATCAGTTAACCATAGCTTGAGAGTGCAGTAAAAGAATCACATTAATAACTTCTCTTTGTTTACCCCATCAGAATTTTCCCGGCATCCAAACTTATGGCTCATAGGGAGAGGGAAACGAGAAGAAACCTGAAATTCTGAAAGCTCTCAGCTTCGGATTTCCGACCAGATACGACCGGAGAAATATACACGCAGGTTGCCTTGTCGACATCGACTCATTGGAAAAGCAGTAATTGATTTCGTTCAACATCCACGTGGCGCGGACGACCACTGATGTTTTGTCTCCTTTATTCGAATAGCCAGTGACACCGCACAAAGAACAAATTACAGACAAACAAACTAGAGGTGTCAAAGTTTACCGGGCCGACGCCAGCCGATTCGACGGTGAGATGGTAGGTTGAAAATTCACGTGATACCCACTAAACCTACTAAAAAATTAAAATAATAATAATAATTAAAAAAATTTAAATATAATTTTATTGAAAGAGATGTTTTATTTCATAAATTAATTTTTATATTAATATAAATAAATAATTAATTAATTAAAATAAAAATTAAATTTTAATATATTAAAATAAATAATTTAATAATTTATTAATAATAAAAATATAATTAAGAGTAAAATATTTAAATATAAAAAATTACAAAACAGTAAAGAGAATATAATACATATATTAAAATTATTTTAATATAAAAGTATAATAAATAAAAACATTGATCTGAATGAATAAAAAATTAAAAAAAAATAATTTATTTAATTTATAAGTTGACTTGTTTAACTTAAACTAATTAAATTAATAAAAATATAATAAATAAATTTTCAAAATAAACCATCAACTTGACTTACTTCTTAGGTTGACACCTCTCAAACAGACCCATTCACAAAAATTGACTTTTTCTAAGGGATTTTATAAAGAGGAGAATGAAGATGCAAACTTTATCTGCCTGCCAAAAAAAGAGAAAAGAAAGGGACTTGTAAGGACAAAGGATTGAGCCATCAGGGTTATCTTAAAAATTCCATGTATGAATATTTTTATTTTTTTTTGGGTTCAAAATATTAAAACGAACAAGATTGAATCTGACACGCATTAGATGGATGAGGATCATGAATCATGGCGCGATGTTGTTCATCTTTGGGTGAATTTGATCCAAAATGATTTGTTGGATCGAGTTAGTGGCATTGTTATGATTCCTGAAGAACAAAACAAAAGGATCCATCATGTCTTTGAATAATGATTGATGAAGCTTAATTGAGCAAAATGAGAAATGTTTTTGTTTTTCAAGTTTAAAAATTGAAAAGAAAAATAATAATTTCAAGAAATCTAAATTGTCAAGTATAAATTTTTTTCTATTTACTGAATTCTTTATCATTACTTTATTCACACCTATAGCATATTTACAAATAAGACATGTATATAAGAAAAATTAATAACATTTAAAAAAACTAATATGGACGGAAACCTGCTGAGAGGGCAAGAGTATGATTTCCATCCCTACTTCCATATCACTCCCAGAAAAATCTTCAAATGCAAATCCCTAAAATTGAAGTAATCCTCCTTATTTTTTCCTTTCCTATTATAATTTACATGCTTTTTTTTTCTTTCTCGATAGGAAAAGACAGCATTAACTTCCAAAATACAAATATGGGTATAATCATATCCACTTTCATTGTTTCACGAAAATATATTTGACATATTTTATTTTAGAAATAGTTGTCTGAAATTACTTGACTGTTAGTAGTAATTGTTAAGTAATAACGTACAAATGACTTTTCTAAAACAATCAAGAGCTCAAATGTCGTTCAACATGATAATTGAAGTGTGCAAGTACAGAAATGCATAGATAACAGTGTTAAACGAGGAAATAAGCTAAGAGATTTATGAAGTTTTAAAGAAAAAATATTTGACAGAAGCCATCCTGGCAGGAAAGTACAAAAATTGATTGAGCATCGAACAATTTGACAACATTCAAATTAAGACAAGCTTGAATACGTGCAAGCCTTGCATTACTGAAGGCAAAACATATCATATAATTCAGCAGGAATCCAAGTCCCGGCACGGAGGAGGCTTCGGCTCGCTCAACAAAGTCGTATTCCCTCCTTCAGGTCCACACTTAATGCGCCGTTGATTTTGTGTCCCAGGCTGAAACAAAGAAGTTCAAGTTCGAAAGCTAACTAAGTAATAAGATTCTTAAACAAGAACAACAAACGAATAGCTTCCAGCCGATATCCTTATTCCTTACCGGTGGCTTCTTCCCCCTTCTCAGCATCTCTACTATCTCTACTACTCTCTCTGGGGTTACGTCTTCCTAAAATCAACAAAGACAAGACAAGTGAGACTCCAAAATCTTACTGATATACAAGTTTAAAATCCATGACAATGCCTTAAAAAGGGACCTACAAAGTAATTGTAAGTATATCCTTCAGATCCATTTGAGTAATCAGCCACTGTAATCATAGGAGCATTCACACAGCACCCCTGCAAAACACTAATAACTTCCATCATTCCATCCATAGGTTACTCAACAAAATTATTGCTAAGACCATCACATAAAATACTTTAACCCCTTTAGACTCAATAAAAGACTGTTGTCATGTCTGAATTCACATGAACACAGATTCAAGCATGCACCTCTTAGACTTGATTGCTCCTTAAAAATGTTTTAATTTGGGCCTAGCAAATGTCATCGACCACAATAGATAATTCTTATTTCTTTCAATCAGATATTAATTTCAGCTAAAGTTCTTGATGCAGAACACTAGAGAAGGGAGGAAAAAGAGGTTGGAAAGCAAGGGGAGAAGCAAAGAGAAGAGGAAAAATCCCTAGATTAATACTGAAAACTCTTATTATTTGATAGAGTCCCATATCACGAAGGTTTTCTTGAAAGAAAGGTCTTATAAGTTTGAGGAGTTCTACCTCCCAATAAACTAGTCTTTTGGATGGGTTCCCTCCAAGAGGTTGTGCTTCATCAAATGATATCAAAGCTAGTGGTTGACGTCGCAGAGAACGCTACTTGCGGAAGGTTTTGACCAGCGAAGGGGCTGACCGTGGTAGAGTGAAGCAACGTTGAGTGAAGTGTCACTGGGTTAAGTGTAGTAGAGAGTAGCCGCCAGGATATCAGCTCTTTCAAGCAGTGTTATGATGGAATTCCATATCGCGGAGGGTTCCTTGAGAAAAAAGCCTTATAAGCTTGAACAGTTCTACCTTCTAATAGGCTAGTTTTTTGGGTGTATTCCATCCAAGAGCTTGTGCTCCATCATTATTAAATAAAAAATAATTTACTACATAACATAGACCCTAAGGCTATTTATAGATAGCCTTGACATACGATAATAAAAGTTAGGGCTTCAATAAGAGGTTCATTACAAAATAGGAAACTACAATACCTGGAAAGGGCCCAGGCTCTAATATCAATCGATATAAAACACCAGGAAGGAAGGAGAAAGAGGTTGGGAAAAAACGGGTGAATTTAAGAGATAGAAGAAGAAAACCATATGTTAATACTGAAAACTCTTATTATTCAATAAAAAATAGTCTACTGCATAACATAAATTCTAGGGCTATTTATAGATAGCCTTGACACATAATAATAAAAATTAGAGCTCCAATAAGAGGCTTATTACAAAATAGGAAATTGAAATACCTAAAACCAAAGCCTAATAAAAATACTTAAATTCAAATAATTTCATATAATTATAATTCCTAACCTTATCCTAAATACCTAAATTACATATTTTTATCTCTAATAACTAAATTACAAATAAATAATATATTATTTCTTATCCCATTCTCCATTGGTTCTGACAAATAAAAACAGTCCAAGGGAAATTTTCATAAGACGCTGTGGCTGCACAGCATTATATGCAATAGGAAGTTAACTACTACCTATATGTACCAAACTTATCCTTACCACTTTTTTCAAGTTTAAAAATTAAATCTTCAGAGTCCATATTTGTTACATGATATCCACAGTACTTGAAACAACAATGTCCATCAAACAGCTCGCCAAGTATTGTCATTAATGTAACTTTTGTCCACTGAATACAATCACCATGCTAGTGCTAATTGATAAAGATTACAACTCTGAAGACTAACAATGTGCAGAAATTCAGATAAGCAACTGTTTAAAGGTAAGACTCACCATGCATTCCATCTCTCCAACAGAAAACAAACCATCCTTTGTCACTTCTGCAAATGAGAAGCAAAGTTCATGTTTGAAAATCATTACCGTTTGAATGTGTCAACAATAAGATCAGATTCAGCATGAGGATTGGGAGAAATCAAGACAAATAAGCTAACCATTGCGCTTCACACCCAAGTGGTTCAATAAAGCTCCTTCAATTTCACGTGAACCACGTATCATACAAGGAGTTGTTCCACAAACCAATAGATGATACTTCCCAACCTGAAAAATTAGAGCAAATTTATGCAGATAATCTTAGACTAGCATTAATTCGGATTATCACAAATGGGAGGCATAAATCACACTATGTTTTTCACCTTGGTCCGATTGAACATTGAGTAAAATGTGGCAACCTCATATACCCGAATAGGAGCAACCTCTACAACCATAGCCACCTGATTAATTGACAATATGGTTTTGTTAATAAAATAATTAAGGAGCTTCCAGCATTTTTTAAAAGTTGCAGAAATCAGTTTGGCACTTCATGTTAATTCAACCATGGCACAAATGCATGCAGAGATTTCAGAACATTTATGTATATTAATACAACTAAGTGATGCTTTAGCAAAACAAGGTATGGGTCACTAACTATCACAAACATATAGAGCTTCAAGCTGACAACTCAAACAAGAATAGCAAATGCACCATCTTCAGTGGCATTTGACAATAGCATACTAATCAAGAATTATTTCTAGTTCTCATAGGACCTTTACTAGACCCATCAAAATCATTATGAATTAGAAATTAAGGCAACAGCACAACTGGGAAATAAAATTTCACTAATGATCAATAAAGGGCATGCTTTTTTTGGTTGTGACATGTAACACTTAAGAGGGCATGAATATTGCAAAAAAATTTCTATATACTCAGGTTCACTCTTCATAGCTGATCAACATTGATTAAAGGTCAAGATACTCTCTTATAGTCATCATATGCAAACCTGGATAGATTTTCAACATTCCAACATGAACTCCAAGTACTAAAGCCCATTGCCTGATGGCTTCTAAAATGAGCATCATGACTTATTTTTATCTACAACACCATACTTGGCTTCCAGTACAAAAGATACAACCTAAAGAGAGGAAAAAAATTGTGCCTTCTCAATTCTCATCTACAAATCCACCAAATAATGAGTGAAGCCTTACACCTTGCCAATTAAAAAGAAAAAAAAAACTTTGAAACTGCTAAGCTTAAAACATAATTTTGGAGTTCAGAGAGCTCGTTCTCAAGATCCTCATATCCCATGTGTCAAAGCCATTATTTTGACTCTTGGAATCCTGGTACGCATATATTAGTTACTATACTTATTGGAAATTATGGTCCTTGGTCCAAGTGAGAGTAGGAGAGCTGTTAGGCCATTTATAAGTGTTGATAATCAAGCTTGAATCCAGAGATCTATGATACAATCATGTTTTTGAATACTGCTAAGGAGATTTGGGAGGCAGTACATCAAACCTATTCTAAGGTTAATGATGTTGCAAGGATTTAGGAATTTCTTGCTGGACTTAATGTGGAATTTGATCCAATACGAGTTCAAATCCTAGGAAAGTCCCTACCTTCACTCAATGAAACAATTTCTATTGTGAAGGCTGAAGAAGGGCATACAGGTGTCATGCTTGAAACCTGAAGGGATGATGATGGTTCTACATTAGCTTTTAGAACAGTCAGGCACAAGGAGGCCTTGTAGCATACTGACAGTTTGACAAAGAAATAATCCAAACAAGCAAATAGAGACTCCCTTTCCTGCACCTACTACAAAAAGTGTTGCCATACTAAAAACAAGTGCTAGAAATTGATTGGTAAGCCACCCCACCTCAACAAGGGAGGAGATGTGCATATGTGTCTCGCACCCTACAAGAAGATGAGGAAATTCCAGCCAAGGTTGTTCCAAATTTCAATAGCAAAGACATTGATAAATTGATAGGGCTGTTGCCATCATTGGAACAATTAGTACCAACTAATACAAGTACTAGTCCATTGACATTCACAAGTATATCCTCTTCACTTTATGTCTTAAACGAGAAAACCAAAAATCCCTTGGTATGGGTAGCAAACTCTGGGGCAACTGACCATATGACTTTTACATCTGAATTGTTCTCATCTTATACACCATGCCCAAGCCATAAGAAAATCACTATTGCTGATGGCTCAATAGTCACCGTTGCAAGGATTGGAAATATCCAACTCAAAACCCTCACCGTTAAAAATGTACTTCATGTCCCAAAGTTATTTATCAACCTCGTTTCTATTTGAAAAATTACCCAAGACTCTAAGTGTCAAGTAACTTTTCTACCTTCTCTTTGTGTGTTTCAGGAGCAAGGCACAGGGAAGATGATTGGATGTGCTAAGGAACAAGGTGGACTGTACAACCTTGATGATCATAATGGAGCTGCCAGCAATGTACCAAGATCCTTCTACTCTAAATCAACTTTGACCAACCAAGAAAAAATTTGGCTTTACCATCAAAGATTAGGTCACCCATCCTTCCATGTCATTAGAGTTATGTTTCCTTCCTTTTCTAAACATTTAAATGTAGAATCCTTTCATTGTGAAGTGTGTGAGCTAGCAAAACACAAGCGTGTATCTTTCCCTATAAGTAATAAAAGAAATGTCATTCCTTTTACGCTCATTCATAGAGACATCTAGGGCCACTCAAGTGCTCCAAATATTTCAGGAGCTAAGTGGTTTATATCCTTTATAGATGATTATTCGAGTTAGATCAGTTTACCTTTTAAAAAACAAATTAGAAGTAAGTGAAATTATTCCTTCTTTTTTGAAAATGCTAAAAACTCAGTACAATACATCCATAAAGAGGTTCCGTTTAGATAAAGCAAGAGATTTATTTAATTAGAATTTATCCACTTTCTTTGAAAAAGAAGGCATTATCCATGAATCCTCTTGTGTAAATACACCCTAACAAAATGGGGTAGCCGATAGGAAGATGAGTTCTCTCCTTAACATTACTCGAGCCTTATTGTTCCACAAAAAGGTTCCTAAACACTATTGGGGTGAAGGCATACTTACTGCAACTTACCTTAGTAATAAGGTGTCTTCAAAAATTCTGGGATACAAATCCCCTATTGAAACTCTAAAAGAATTCTTTCCAGAACCTCCCGTCTCAGAAAATATTATTCCTAGAGTTTTTAGCGATGTGACCTATGTTCATATTCACACACAAAATAGCAAAAAATTATATGCACGTGTAGTAAAATGTGTATTCATGGGATATTTCCCTACTCAAAAAGGATATAAATGTTACCACCCACTGACCAGAAGAATCTTTGTGTCTGCTGATGTCACCATTGTAGAATCTGAATCCTATTTTGCGACACCTAGTAGTTAGGGGGAGTGTGGGATCAAGAGCAACTTAGAACTAGACATAAACAAAATAAATCCTTTTGTTAAAAACATCTATCTTCCCAATACTTCGAAACCTAAATCTGTAATGAAACCCAATTTTGAAAAGGAAACTGATCCCTCAAGTAAAGAATCAGTCTATAATTTGGAATCAATTCCCAAGTTCTCCAAAAGTCCTACAAAACCCACTGATCAGAGAGGAATATCAAGGTACTAGCCAACCCCTACAAGTCTACTTCAAGAGGAAAGGAAAATGTCTTCTGCCAAGCAACACCCAACCATCTAAACACGTGTCAGCTCCAAGTAAAGTGCTGCCATCACGGTCCTCAAATATTGAAATTCAATGTTTTGAACAACAAAAAGATCCAAGTGTTACAAAACACAAGGATGACCTTGATATGCCCATAGCCCTTAGAAAAAGTACCCGAAACTGTACAAAGCACCCCACATACTCACTCTTGTCTTATGACTGTCCTCACCAAACCATCAAGCACTCCTTAGTAATCTCCATTCTAATCCCATACCGAGGGACTTATCTAAAGCCTTAAGAGATAAAAAGTGGGGGAATGCCATGAGAGTGGAAATGGAAGCACTAGAAAAAAACCAAACCTGAAAGTTGGTGGACTTGCCAAAGGATAAAAAATTAGTTGGATGTAGATGGGTATTCACAATTAACTATAGGTCAGATGGATAAGGCACGATTAGTAGCTAAGGGATATACACAAACCTATGGTATAGATTACATGGAAACATTTGCACCAGTGGCAAAGATGAATACAATTCGAGTATTACTATCATTGGCTACTATATATGGCTGGAATTTGCAACAATTTGATGTTAAAGATACATTTTTACATGGTGAACTAGAAGAAGAAATATATATGGAAGTTCTACCACACTTCGAGTCCAAAGAAGGCAAAGTGTGTAGACTCAAAAAGGCCCGTTATGGACTGAAACAGTCACCTAAGGCCTGGTTTGGGCAATTTACAAAGGTTATGACTACATTGAGGTACTGACAAGGCCAAGGAGACCATACTTTGTTTCTAAAACACACTGACACAGGAAAGGTAACGGTATTGTTAGTATATGTAGATGATATAATAATCTCTGATGATGATGATGCACAAATTCAACACCTTAAGGAGTGCCTACTTAAGGAATTTGACATGAAAAACCTAGGGAAATTAAAATATTTCCTAGGAATTGAAGTGGCACATTCAAAGTAAGGCATTTTCATTTCCCAACAAAAGTATATCTATGATCTACTAACAGAAACCATGAAGCTAGGGTGTAAGCCCATAGCTACTCCTATTAAATTCAATCACAGTTTATGTGACGTTCCTAATGACCCTATAGTGGATAACAGAGCATACCAGAAACTAGTTGGGAAATTAATCTATTTATCTCATACTAGATCGAACATTGCTTTTGTTGTTAGCATTGTTAGCCCATACATGCATAATCCTAAGGAAAGTCACCTAAGGGCTGTTCATAGGATCTTGTAATACTTGAAAGGTACACCTGGAAAAGGAATCTTATTTAAGAGAAGTGAGAAGATGTCATTAGAAATCTATACTAATGCAAACTACGCTAGCTCCTAGATGATAAAAGATCAACTTCAGGTTATTGTTCATTCTTGGGGGGGAACTTGGTTACATAGAGAAGCAAGAAACAAGATCTTGTAGCAAGGTTGAGTGCAGAATCAGAATTCAGATCGATGGCTCAAGGGGTGTGTGAATTGCTTTGGCTAAAAATAATTCTTGATGATCTCAAGGTGAAGAGAGAAGAACCTATGAAACTATACTGCGATAATAAATCTGCAATTAGTATTGCTCATAATCCAGTTCAACATGAATGTACAAAGCATATTGAAATTGACAAACATTTTATCAAAAAGAAATTAGACAGCGGGTTAATCTGCACGCCATATGTCTCATCCAAAGATCAAGTAGCTAATCTGTTTACAAAGGGTTTACCTATCAGCACCTTCCAAGGCCTTGTTTGCAAGTTGGGAATGATGGATATCCATTCACCAACTTGAGGGGGAGTGTTAGAAGATAATCCCAATAATTTTGGGATTGGGTTGTTAATTGGATTGTTATGATTGAGTCTGATTTTCTGTTATGATTATGATATTATTCTTTTATTTTTTCTGTAGTTAAAATCCCTGATATTTAGGGATAAGATTTTGTCTAACAATAAGATAGGGTATTGTAGTTTCCCTGTAATTATAAATTAATGACACAAGACCATGAAATAATACAACAGAATTAATTTCCTATTTCACACAATGCTAATTTCTTTTTCTTATTAAACAACTTTCATGCATCTTAACACCATGTGGATTTTCAACCTTCGGAGTCATATCCCACATTTAATCATCAAAAGATGCAGCCATCAAAACCATAGGGCATTTACCTATCCACTGCAACAAGTACAAAATATATCATATCTATGCATCTATCATATAGATATACTGATAACACATGAGCAATACATGTAAAATATTAAACATACAATATCACTCCACCTGTTGCCCCTTCCCAGTCATAAGATAAGAGTTAACTTGAAGGGCCATTTCCATATTTTGTCCTATAGTATCAGTAACGTGCTTGTACTTTTTACTTATAGAAATTTTCTATCAAGCATCATTTCATTTATTAAAAATCCTATTTGTATCACCTTTCTTTACCAGAGGTGCAGGACTTGCTGAGAGCATCAGGCATACTCCTTTGTTATGTTCCTAGACATACTAAGAAGAATCCTTCAAGCATGAGGCCAACATACCGCATTCATAGCTGAAACAGGGAGCCAGCCCCCATGCTGCTGCTGTGCAAGATCCAGAAGAGGAATCACTGCAGATTGCTTATAGTTGGACGGATAGTGAGACAAAATCTCCTTAACCTGTGTTTAACACAGCTTAAAGTCATTAGAATTTGAAATATAAATAGTGAGTGATGAATTAAGATCCATAATGTTGATTGGAAACATTACAGTGGAACCAATAAATAAAGCATCATTCTACAAAACTTTGGTAATTCTTTCAATGATTTTCATTTTTGATAATCTGCTTTCCCATGTATAAGTCAATCAATTAAGTGATTAAAGTATAAAGCATAACGCATAAAGCTACAGCTGGAAAAGAGTAATAGTAGGACACAATAAACACCGCAATGCAGCACACCCCTGAAGAGTCCAAGTACAACACATTGTAGGTCCAATTTGCCATAATAACTCACTTTTACCTTTGGCCAAGAAAGAAGGTCTACCAGATGCACACATTAAGACTATCATGCACAAACTATCAAGGAAACAACATGTATGTAAAATAATCCAACCTTTAGGAATTAACAAAGTTCATAAAATCCAATGCATTTCCTCCTGCTAAATAAGGATTCTAAGTTACTACTCACTGAACCAGAAAGAACATAAAAACCCCAGGTAGTCTTTCACAGTAACCTTCACGCTCTCAACCCCTAGAATGTCCTTTGGTAATAAGCATAAGCATTACCAATTTCCTCCTCTTTGTATTCTAACACTGTCTGTCACCTATGTTATTTATTATCACTTATATGATTCTGTTTACGATAATTACACGAAAAATAAGATTATATAAGTAGTAAATTAAAAGAACAATTATATCAGCCAAAGGAAAAGAGAAATGACGTGCAAGCAATACTGGAGTCTACGGACTACCCACATTGCCAAATGAAAATTAAGAAAACAGTACCTTCTCTTTGTTGGCGTCGGTGAATTCCCAGGGAAGAACCGGGTTGTTATCCGGGGAGTCAATGTGCTGCCCAATTGGTGAAGATCCATTTAGTCAAATGACAAAATGTACAACTATAAACAAACATCCGGATACAAAATTCAAGCTAGAAATTGAGGACTTACATAGTTCAGAGCCGTTGAGAAGGCCCTTGAAGGCTACGGAAAAAACCAAAGATATCGTAAAACGGGTCAAGAAAGTAATCGGGCGAGAGGAAAATGAGACTGTGAACTCAAGAAATAATAGTGAGGAAACCTGGCCGAAGACCTGACGGATCCCATTGAGACGGTTCGCCGCGAGGCGTGCGAGCATTTTCGACGAAGAGAAGGAGGAGATCGAGTTAGGGACGGAGAGCTACAGAGAGTGAAGCAATGGCACAACCCAGGACAAAGAAGAGCAAGGAGGTTGGACAAAATTGTCATTTCGATAATACCAACTAATATAGTAGAAATAAACATGGAAATTACAAAATAATTAGTGTGAAAATTTCTCTAAAAAAAAAGTACCTTAATCTCAATTTATTGCCATATTTCTATTTAAAATAGTCCTCACTTCATGTTTTGTGACTATTTATGTAATAATGGAAATGTTAAATATAAAGTCTTTTAAGGAGTAAGTTTTGATCTGTTAAAAAAATTTTACATTAATTATTCTAATTACATCACTAGTCTGGTTAATTATTTGTTAATAGGTTAATTATTTGTTAATAGACTGGAATTCATTTTAAAACAAATTTTGAATAATTAAAATGGGACAAATAATTTTTTAAAAATTGAAATAACATAAAATGAAATCTATCTTTTAACGACCTTAATACTAATTAACTAAAATATTTATACTTAGATCCATATAGCATAACAAACATTAATAGAATTTGTCAATATTTTATAGATAATAATAGTAATTACATGTATAGTATGTACTAAAATTGCTGTAACTGTTAAGAACCTTTCAACTACTAGTTCGATGGACTTGGGGTTTTACATTATAATTTTTCATAATATTACGTAGCATAATCTACTATGGAAAAATAAATGAACAAATTCATAAATTTAAAATAGAGATTTATATACTTCTTTTAATTGCAGAAGGTTATCAAACTCCCGTTGAAATCACTAATTGAATAAGATACTCACCATATATTGTATGTATCTCAAGTTTTCACAATCTAAATCTGATCTCAAATGCAATTACAAAATATTCGCATGTATTTCTCTCAAACATCTAAAGTCTTTCTTTAATCTCAATTATATATCATATAATAATATAACCTTATTTATAAAAGGCTAACTAGAATTAAAGTTTAGTATTAATTTATATAATTACTATTTTACTCTTATTTAATGAACACCCCTTATGGGTGAACTCTATATAATATTTTATTAGATTTAAACTTTATATATTATACGATGTTTTAACAATAAGAATATCACAAGTACTAATATATAAAGGTGAGCATAGGTCGGGCCAAGTTTTTGGCCAACCTGAGACTCCGTTTGGTTTTACACCAAGCAAATATTTTTTAACCTAGGACCTCGCTTGAGTCGGTTAAACTCGGGTAGTGATCAAGCTAGACCAAGCTATTTTTTTCTTTTGTAATATGAATTATTTTGTGAAAATATTTTTTTAAAACAAAAAATGAAAAAAAAAAGATTTTGAAGGAAATAAAATTAAAAAAATTTTAAATTTTAGAATGAAAAATAATAAAAAGTCGAAAAAAATTAATATTTTAAAATTTATTTATAAATAAAATTTATTTTAAATCATATTACAAATATATTATAAAAATTAAAATAAATATTTGGCTGGTCAGGTCTAATGTCATCTCCGGGACTCATCCCGACCCAATGAAATTTATAAATTTTTTTATTTAACTCGATTCTAACTCAGTTCGATATGATTAAGCTGAGCCAAATTCACTTAATTGATTGGATCAATAATCACCCTAGTAATATACGGTAAAGGTTATGCCATGGTCCACTCTCCTTGAGTGCCTAATGTCTGTGAGTACATATTCTTAGTCATAAACCAAAAGAGCTAGGCGTATAAGCATGGCCAACTTTGACTTTAGAAAGATAAAAGCTTACATTTGTTTTTAAAAAATGAATTTCAGAATATAAATTGTTCTTTCGATCAAAAAACAGACAAGATTAACAACTTGCTGCTTGCGTACATGTCCGGAATCTGATACACTTGCTCATAAGCATTTTCACGCCCAAAATTTTCTCTTTTTGTTTAATAAAAAGGTTTTCAAAATTTAAATAATGTTATGTACTATAACAAAACATATTTATTCTATTAAAAATTACCTCAATCTTATTCCGAGAGTGATACACTAACACGGACCAACAACTCTCTAAAGTTATTTAAATTAAGGTTAAGTTACACTGTTATATTCTTCCTTTAAAAATATACACTCTTCTTTATGGAATTTAAAAATTAAAGTACACTTGTCTCCCTATAACAAAAACTACAATTAACTAGGAGTAATCACAGGGCGAGTTGGGTTAGGTTGGGTTCGAGCTGAATTAATTTTTTTTTAAATATAAATTATTTTACGAAAACAAAATTTTAAACAAAAATAAAAAAAATTTTGAAAGAAAATAAAATAAAATTAAAAAAATTTAAGATTTAGAATGAAAAATAATAAAAAATTAAAAATAATCGATATTTTAAAATTTATTTTAAATTAAAATTAAAATATATTAAAAAATTAGAAAAAATTTTAAAAATAAATATCGAATCGAGTCAGATCATATCTTATGTCATTCCTAATACTTAGTTTGACCCAGTAAAATTTGTAATTTTTTTTTATTTAGCCCGATTATAACTTGACCAAGTCGAATTAGATTTACCTCGCCAATGATTAGGAAAGGTACATTTTATTTGGCTTAATCATAATCCTGTCTAATATGATCGAACCAGATCGAGTTCACTATGCCAATGATCATCCCTATAATTAACACCTATTTTGGTCAAAATAGTCAAACTCTTAACTGTGATTAACTTGAGATTTGTGATAATTAATATATTTCACAAGCAAATCATGAAAACGGATTAAAAGTGGTCAAACACTCTAGAACCACCTTTCAAAACCTATAAATCCAAAGCGTAAACACTACATAACTCAATAATTGAAAATTCATTTAGTTCAAAAAAAAAATAGAGGGATTTGTAACAATTTTGAAGTTCTCATGATTCAAGAGCTACCTATAATAGGAGATCTATTGGTACAAAGAAAATGCTTTAAGTTGTCAACAATGGCAGACCCTATTCCGCTCTGACAAAAATAGAATTAAAAGATCTTGAAGAGTAAACCACCGTGAGTGGCGAAAAATGGAGCAAACACAAGTGACTCCACCGCCATGAGCTTGATGAGGATGTTGAGTGAAGGACCAGAAGTGTCCTTGAGAGGGTCTCCAATGGTGTCACCTATAACAGCTGCTTTGTGTGGTTCAGATCCCTTTGGTCCCAAGGTCCTAGCATGCTCAGATGCACCAGCCTGTGGAAATTTCATTACTCATCAGAAACAGGAAGATCAAATAACAAATGTATATTTTGTGGAAGCAAATTGAAAAAGTTGAGTTACAAGATTGAATTTTCACCTCTTTCAAGTACAATGGTCAAGGGAAGCCCAAAACGAAAAATTATATATAAAGATGATAGATTTAATATACTGATTATAAACGCATTTTTTTAATTAATTTGATATTAACGCATGCATCAAATAATCTGAATTATTTATTACAGAATGTTTAATAATTACTTAAAAATTTTTGATCATATTTTATTATATATGTGAATATTAGGTCAAAATTTTTAGAAACAAATAAATTTTAATTTTAAATTTTTTTTTGTAATAAATGCATTAAATCTATAATGTATAATTCCAATAATAATAATAATAAGACATATTGGATACTCTGTCATTATCGTGGCATTCACTACGGGTGAGCACAGGGCGGGCCAAGTTGGATTTTTTGTCGACCAGAGATTCAGACCAGTTTAATAATCGGGTTCATTTTTCATACCCTAGACCCTGCTCAACTTGGTTATTGACCAAGCCAAACTGGGTTAAATCAGGTTCGGGCTAGGTCTTCTTTTTATTTATTTAAATTATTTTTGTGAAAATAATTTAAAAAAAATAAAAAAATGAGATTTGAAATAAAATAAAATGGAATTAAAAAATTTTAAAATTTAAAATGAAAAATAATAAAAAATTAAAAGAATTTATATTTTAAAATTAAGTTATAAATAAAATTTATTTTAAATCAAATTAAAAATATATTATAAAAATTAAAAATAAATATTATGGTCAAATTAAACTAAGTCTTGTATCATCCCAGGACTTGACTTGACCTAATTAAGTGCGAGTCAAGTGGTGTCATCTCCTTATAAGTTGTAAATTGGGCTTCATTCAACTGAAGTGTGAAAATGAAGAGAGAGAGAAACAAAGTCACACTGTACCTAAGTGTAGATAAATTATAGTGAATAATTTTGTTTACGAAAGAAAAAGAATAAGGTATGAATTCTAGAGAAATATATGCATGTATTAAATATACAGACGTCAGTTATAATTTATATCACGCATTTAAGGCAAGTTGTCTAGAATAATATTCAATAAATCTCGATCATTAAACTGACGTATATTTTGGGCACGTATGAGAAATTTCTAATTTTATACATTTTATTATTATTAGTGTGGTTCTTATAATCAACATGATATGATTGAACTTTTTAAAATTCTTTTAGACATGCTGTAATTTTATTAGGGAATTTAATAATAAATATACGAGAAAAAGCTAGTTCAAATTTATTCCTTTTAAAATATCAATCCAAATCCCTAATATGTGATACTGTTATAAAAATTTTGTATATATTTTTTCTTTTTCTAAAAACATGAAAACTTAATTTTTTAAAAATTTTTTATATTAAAATAAAATTATATTTTAATCTAAAATTTGAATTCAATTTAATATATTTTACCAATATATGAAAACTAAAATCACAGTCTTATATTATTTAAGAAGTCAATTTATTATCTGGAATTAAATAAAAATTTATAATAAGTATTAAATGTTAAAAAACTAGAAAATATTGAAAAAAAATAAGTTCATTTAATAAAACCTCAATAATTTAATTAATCTTCTATTCTGATCCCTGAACTTTCAGTTTTTATCTTTCAAATAATGTTAAAATGCACATCATAAATAAATTTATCTCTTAAAAATCGAAATTCACGTTACATTACCATTACTATCCCTAAACAAACTCAGTCAGGTTGATTGAAGATACTATTGCGTGCGTGCACAACGTGTGCGCGCGGGAAGACTCGCCTCACAACTCACAAGGCAAGAGCTAGGGACAGTGGGACCCACTAGTGGCCTTTGAGTAGTGGGACCCACAAGGGCTCTTCCAGCTTGGCTTTTGAACTACAGCTAATCATAATCAAGACGTCCCCACCTTCTTGTACTTTCGCTTGATTGTCCTCTAATTGTAGCACCCCTCCCCTTACAGAAGCAACATTTAAAGTATTAAAGAACAATAATTTATTATTTATTAAAAGTATTATATTTGATTATTTACTTTTTAAAAAATATTAAATTATTTTTATTAAATTTTAAATTCTATATTTAAAATATTAATTTTATTTCTTTGAAATAAATAAAAAATTAAATATAACATTTTATAATAAATTATGAACTATTTAAGTATTTCAACAAATAAAAAATTAAAATAATAAATTTATTATAAGTAAAAGATAAAAAATATTTTATATTTTATATTTTATATTTTATATCTTTTTATAATTTTATTAAAATCATACATATCTCGTATTTATACGTAAATATATATTTTTAATTTAAGTTTTAATTTTTTATTAAGATAATATTAATTAATTTAAATTAATAAAAAATAATTTAGCCAAATATCTAAAAGTTAAATCGAAATGAAAATTAATTTTTATTTTATAAAATTAATGTATATCTTAAAAATAACAAATTTTATATTTTTAACAAAATTGATAGAAGAAGTTGTATTATTTACTCTGATAAAAGAAGTGGTAAAGGGACCCCTGCGGCTGTCTTGTTTTCTTTTTATTCTTTTACTTTTTGTTCAGTATGTTGTCGTGGAAAGGTCTGTTTTTGAAAGATTGGGTGCTTTAATAATTAAAATTCTTCTCTTTATTTAAAAATATGTATTTTTAAAAATTATGAGAAATACTTTTTTAATAGAAATAAAATTTAAATCTAAACTTACGAAATTTGGATATCATTTTAAATGCATACAATTAGTTTTTCTAATGAAAATATACTATCTGAAATTAATTTTTAAAGAAACAAATGTTGAACTGTATAAAATGTATATTTATTATAATTTATTATTGAAGTGATTTAAAATAATAGACACATTCATAAATAATACAAGATAAGTGACTTATATAATTTTATTGATTACATAAACTAATCGAACTCTGGTTATGATCGCTGATTGAATGAAATACTCATAATATATTTGGTATATTTCAAGTTTTTATAGCCTAAATTTTCTCTTAAATGCGACTGTATAATAATTCATCTTAGAGCATTTATATTAGTCTATATCTTCTTATCTATCGTATAATAGTTTAGCCCTAATTATAAAAGGTTAGATAGGGTTAAGGTTTAATAATAATTCTCATAATTATTATTTTACTCTTACTTATTGAACCCCCTTATAGATTGACTCTGTATAATATTTTAACAATTTTAAACCGTATATATTATACGATATTATAACAATTACAAATTTTGTTTAACGAAACAATTCAATACCTAAAAATACCAAATCTGTAATAAACCAACTGTCTTTGTAGCTTTTAGGGCATTAAACCGATTTAGTTTATATCGCTGAAAAAATAAAGAATATAAATATCAATCCCCGTAAATAGCGAATTTTTTACATATAAGTCAGTGTCCCAAAAAAAAGATTTATTTCATGAAGTACCTTACTGTACCAACAAGATAACTTTATAAATGAATTTACTTTTTTTAGGATTAACTTAAAATTATTTAATTATAGAGACAAGAATTGAATAAGTTGGACAATTTAAAAAAGAATTATTACTTTAGTTCTGATTTTTTTCCTAACACCGACACATAAATTATATCAGTGAAGTCAGGTTTTGTCTAACAAAACTCGAAATTTGAAGTAACATGTCGAAACATTTTTTAATATAGTGAAGGCCATTATTAATCCCAACATAAAGGAAAGGCTTTACTGTCAATTTTTTTAACTTAGTCCCTATTTAAAAAAAAAAATTTTAATCTAATATCTTCATTTTTAATTTTTGTTATACTAATTCTTTTTATTCTCTTATTAAATAAAAGAGAAAAATACACTTTTGGTCATTCATTTTTTATAAAATTATTATTTTAATTATTCACTTATTAAATTATTAAAAATGATCTCTCACTTGTCAAAAAATGTCATATTTAATTTTTTATTTTTCAAAGAATATCAAATTTAATTTTTTTATCAAAATTTAAATATTATTTAAGGAACTAAATTTCACATTTTTTTAAATGATAAACTAATTGTAATATTATCCAATGAATGGAAGATCATTTTAGATATTTCAATAAGTGAATGATTAAAATAATAATTTATAATAAATAAGAAACTAAAAGTGTATTTTACTCTTAAATAATACTTTAAAACATTCAAAAATTTAAAAACTATTTTTAATAAATGAAGTATAAAGTATAACATAAATAGTTTAATAATAAGACTCTTCAAACTTATTTGAATAATTTTAAATTAACTTTTTAATTAAAAAAATGATGTAACAGTCAATAAAAATATAAATTATGATAATTAAAAAATGATAGTTAACCCTAAATTGTGGAAAGTTGTGATATAGAAAATGGGAAGAAACAAGAGTACATGGGATGGGGAGAAAAGTTAGCATTGGATTCATTTATCTGACAATTCCTTAAAATGGAGCACTATATAAAGTTATTGCACAGAGTAATTATAATTGGCATCATAAATTTGTCGTTTTTATAATAATTTTTCAATTATAATATTTATTAACAGCAAAATCAAATTTTTATTTGCACTAATGTGTTGAATAAATTGTAGATATAGCAAAAAAACAGATTTTAAATATAAATTATATTAATACAAAATTAAGTTTAACTAAAATCAAATTTTAAAATGAAATTAATCTAAAATTATGTTAATCCAACGCTATGACAAGCATACACCAACTTAGTAAGAGATTACAATTATAAGTGGCCAATTGCTTTTAAGCTGGTAAATTTGCTAATTTCATTTAATTGTTCAATTTTTTAAAAATATAAAATATGTAAATAACTTTTTAAAATTAAAAAAAAAAATGGACGCTTACTACATTGATTTTAATACGTTTACAATTGTCGCTTTTAAACTGTCTTCTCTTGCTATAATTATTCCCCATTAAACATATATCTTAACTTTAGCTTTGGATTATAATTTATGTTTGTAATCGTTCCAAAAAAGTTTTTTATTTTTATTTTAATTTAAAAAATTAAGATATTAAAAATTTAAAGATATATTAAATCGCATAGATATAGCTAATACATATTATTTCAGCTTCTCTTTTTCATTCCCTTTCGGTATTAATAACTCTGAACCTAAATTAAATGGACTTATAATTTTATTTATTAAATTGAATCACTTGAGGATTTACACTATATAACTATTAAAGAGTAAAATATGTTTCTAATCTTCTACTTATTACAAAATTATCAGTTTTGAGCTATAATTTATTTTAATATCTAAAATGATCATCTACTTATTTAAAACTATTATATTTAATTTCTCACTTCTTTTAGATGAATAACAAATTTATTTTATTAGATTTAAGATTTCAGGTTTACTAAAAAAATTAAATATGATCTTTTTATTAAAAAAATATAAAATAAAGTGTAATATTTTTAAATAAACAAAAAATTATTTTAAACGTTATAATAAATGAACGGTCTAATTAACAATTTTATAATAAATATAAGACAAAAAAAGTATTATTTGCAACCAATTAAGTATTACTAGCCTCTCTCTCTCTCTCTCTCTCTCTCTCTCTCTCTCTCTCTCTCTCTCTCTCTCTCTCTCTATATATATATATATATATATATATATTTCCAATCAATAACGTGAAACAAGGGCTTGAATCAATTAAACGACACCAAGAAATTAATATCCACCAAAACAATAGATTATGGAGTTTTTTATTTTTTAAATGAAGCTTGATTATGGAGTTTAGGAATTTTCCTTAATATATTTTAAAAGCGTACACATCATAGTCGCACTGCCATTGTGGATAATTAAGATCGATACCGGGATTATAACATAATTATGTCATTAATTATGATTATTAATTAAGTTAGTTTCACCTCAATACAGTGTCGGTTTATGTGAAACATCCTTCACAGACCATGATTTCCCTGTTTGGAATTTTCATTTAAATAACATTAAAGAGTCAGCTCATTTGATAATATAACATGGTATTGTCTTATTTGGATGAATTTATTTGCAAAACAATTTTAAAATAAATTTCAAACGTATTAATAATTTTAAAAAAGTTCCACGTGTCTAATATTTCGAAATCTGCGGTATTAAGTAGGTTCAAGCTCGCAATTAATTTGTCGTTTTTTATACATAAACCTAATTATATTTTGTGCAGTTGATGTATCAAGCACCAACCGCTTCACTTCCGAATGATATCTCAGGACACCAACTGAGATTTCCTCACCATAGCTGACGCAAGTACCAAAAACAAGTCAACTAATGAGGATTTGTCACCGTTGAATCTATATCTGGTCATGGGATCGGAATTTAGAAATAAAGTTCAGAAAAAAGTATAAACCAGTGTTTTAATTAATTTTTTCATTTAAAATTTTATTTATATCTTTTTGAGTTAAGTTCATCGAACTAATTGAACATATTCAAAAATGATCAAATTAATTTTTAATTTAAAATTTGAGAAAAATAATATAAATAATTGTTATTATTATACGTAAGATTATATATAGAGAGATGTTGTAAATAAAAATGAGTTATTGTATTGGTATAAAATTTTTAAATAAAAATATTATATTTTTTTAATGAAAATGTCATAGTACATTAATTTTTTTAAAATAATAATATTTTATTTATTGAAAAAATATTCATTCGTACTTTATGAGCTCTAGCAATTATTTGAAAAAAATTTAAGCTTGACTTGTTTTACAAATCAAATTTTTTTCTTGGACTTTATTTTTTATAGGCAGTATTCATTAGGTCGGATAAACTTTTTAAATTATAATCAAGTTTAGTTAGATCATACAATTTTTCAAACTTAAATTGTTAAATTATAAAATTAGTGATCATGTATGGTTAAATAGTTAAATTTTGTTATAATGTATAATTAATACAATTAACTTAAACCATTAAATCAAGCACTTCTTTCAATCTTAATCATTAGATTCATTCGTTTATTTGTGAACGCAATAAATCCAAATTTTAAAAATAAAACCACACATGGCTTAAAGTCAAATTTAAATTTGTTTTAGTTCTTCATATTTATGTTTTTAAATATTTAATTAAAAATAAAAAGTTTACAATTAATTAATTAAAAAATATTAGATATAAAACTTAATTGTGTAAATTTATTTGTTTATAAAATTTGTATACTTAACTCATGATTTGATTAAACATTTTAATGACAAAATATACATAATTATATAAAAAATTTTGCAGTCTACTTTTCACATGATTGATGAGGAAGGGTAGTATTAGGTTTTCAAATTCTCGCAATCTAAGAGTTATTTTTAAGGATTAAAAAATAGCATTTAATTATTATTTTCCTCTTTTAATATTTTTCCTTTTCTTCTAACACTTAAACATACACTATGGATATATTTTTTTTAAAAATTATCCTTCTGGATGATGGAATTAAAAAGTTACGCTCCTGATTTTATGAAAAAATAATTGAGAAAAATATTGAAAGATGAAGTAAGAAATTTGTCATTCATCAGAAGCAAAATTAGGAATTTACTCCAATCAAATTTACGGACAACTTACTTTGAATGTAAGAGTAATGCTGTCTCCTTTCTTGTTTTTGGGACTGAAAATGATGCCCTCCCAAATGATGGAAGACGCCAACGGGCAAATGGGACAAATTTGGGCCTCTCACAAGCCCAAAAAGGAACAAAAAATCATTTCTTAAGGGATTGGAATTGACAAATTTGTTTGAGTATTTTAATATTATATGAATTAGTATTAATTATATTATTAAATTAATTTTTTGTTATGAATAATTAAGAAAATTATATTATAATTAATAAACTAAGAATGAATTGAATTTATATTTATTGTAGGTAATTTGGTTAAATTATCTACAAGCTCATTAGGTAGAGATCAAATTTACAGTCCAAAAGTATTAATAATTATCTTATTAAATTAATAATTAAAAGTTAATTACTAAAAGAGAGTTAATAAATTTATTTTATTTAAATAATGAAACATGAAAATATTTTAATATATATTTGGGGTTTTATTTTAATATTATAATTAATTATTATTATTAAAATAAAACCATATAAGTTATTTTGAGGTAAGCATTAATTTCAATTGTAATGGTAACTATTTCTTTGATAGTTATTTATTTTGAGAACTCTTTATTAAATATTGTAAGTTGACATCTCTTTACAAGATTATATTATGTCATAATCAATATCAAATCAAATTTTTGTATTTTATCTCTCAATTTTATATTTATGTATTGTAAATAAATTATTATATGACTTCAAAATTATCTATATCGCATTGGATTAATCCAGATACTAATATAATTAAATTTGTGTCATTTTCATCGATTTGATTTTATCTTGAGTCCCTTTCATAGTGATAACCCCCAACATAATATACATATATATCCACGTCTCTCGCGCCGAACCCCACAGCTTGCGTTGCCCTGTCATAACATAAATATCACGACAAATAAAATAGTACAATCAGAAGTGAAAAGAATAATAAAAGGAAAAAACAAAGTCTGAAACGCACAAAACTCGTGAATTATCTGACTCACTAGCTTTAGACCTAATTATTACTTAGCTCTTTCAAAAATAAAAAAATCATACATTAATAATTTAATTTTATATTTTGTTATAAATTAATCACTTACAAATAATTATGATAAATAAATATTTTATTAATTTTAATTTATATAAAATTAATCTCTTAATAATATAAATAAAAAATTATTTTTATATAAATTTAATTTTATAAATAATTAATTTATTATAATTAATTTTTGACATATTAAATTTTCATAAAATATAAAAATAAATGATTAATTTAGAATTTACTCTTTTAAAAATAAGTCAATTTTGTATACACGCATAACTTTTAAAATGTGGGCCCGAGCTTAATGTATAATTATTAAAGCTGAACCTAACTCTATTGATTGTTGAAAAGCTCGGCTCAAATCAAATATATTATATATTTATTAATCAACGTAAAATATAATATTTAATAATTACATAAAATGACTTGGAAATTATTTTTATAATATTATATTAATAATTTTATTTTGATCAGGATTAAATATAATATTTTTATTATTATATAACATACAATATAAAAATATCATATTGTAATTCAAATATACAAAAAATAAATAGAATATAGTTTATACCATTGGGTCTGGGCTCAAAAAGAGCCAAGCCCAATCTATTTTCACCTTGAGTTTTTCTCAAATAAACAAAAATGAGACGTGTTATCAAGCTTATACCCAGTTTTTAATTTAAAAATGATATAATTATTTACTATAATTATATTGGACAGTCAAACACTGTTTTAACTAGAAAACAAGATACCAAAAATAATAAGAACTAGTCAAGGAATTTCTATTTTATCATTTCATTTTATTATAAAAAATCATCAAACAATAATTAAATTAAATTACTCATTCCATTATTTGTCATCCATTTAAACACACCTAGAATTTAGACTTGAAGGCTTAGTGAAATATAGTTTGTTTATTATTTATATAACTATATAAATATAATATATATATATATATATATATATATATATATATATATATAGTTAATACCATTGGGGCTGAGTTTGAGAAGAGCCAAGGCCAACCTATTTTCACCTTGAGACATTCTGAAGACTAAAAATCAGACATATATTATGAAGCCTATATTCAATCTGTAAGTTTTTCAGCCCTCATTAGGTGTATATTCGAGTCCCATACAATAAATTTACTATATAGTCATTACACACACAAATTTAATTTTAAAATTTTAATAATTATTATTATTTTAATTAATCCACCATTGTACAACAATGAATCCATTCTGGTGTATATCCATCTTTTTGAAAATAAAATCTCCAATATCAGATATATGATATTGCATTTCGACACCAAAAGAAAAGTCAACCATACTCCATACGTATCTTCAAGTTTGGCTTAAAAACGAAAAAAGAAAAAGGAATCGAATGCGCGCCGGTACGGCGGGAAGAAGCCAACTAAGCCAACTAACCATAACGATAAGAACGAGAAGACAACATTGTAAGACGATGATGACAGGGCCACGTGGCAGTTGAATATCGTTCAAAGTGGTTCCACCGATCCACCACCGACCCAACAACTTCGGAGGCGCTTCACTCTTTTCGCCCAATTTCCTTCCTTCCCGTGATTTCGTTGATTACTATTTGCTTTTCTTGTTCTTTTCAAAAATGACGGGGTCTTAATCATTCATAGATAATTTTTCGCTATTTAATTTTTGAACCTTATTTCAACGTAGTTCAATATTAAAAATGTTTTGCCTCATTGTTTATTAATAAAATAGATTTCAAGTACTAAATTATATAAATATAAAATCCAGATATTGAAAAGTTGATGTTATACCTTTCCCGACTTCTTTGTCAAGATGATGTAATATATCTTTTTTGGGTCAATCTAATCTAATAATTGAGATATTATCTTTTGAAGACAAATTTAAATTTTCTCTGAACATAATATAAATTTTGCCTTTAAATTTTTTTGATTAACTTTTACTTCACTAATAAAAAACCAAAATTTTCAATAAAACTCACATGTACTATTATGCCTTTAAAATCTTGATTTAATTAGAGTAAAATGCAAAGAGAATAATGACAGTAATACTAACTAAATTTAAAGATTTTGAATAAGATAAGAACAATGATTCATATGTAATTTTGGATAAGATAAAATTTATTTGTTTATTCGATATGATTAAAGATGCTCGTTCCGGCACAGCGAAGCACAGTTTTGGAATTAAATGTCAACGAGGTCTTCACATTATCACTGATAAAAGCTCAACAAGGAGGAGGAGGAGGAGAAGAAGAAGAAAGTGAGAAAAATGTCGAAAGAAGAAGTGTTCATTGGGTCAATCGACCAAGGAACCACCAGCACCAGATTCATAATCTACGATCGGTCAGCTCGCGCAATCGCATCTCACCAGGTCGAGTTCACTCAGTACTACCCAGAAGCAGGGTAACCAAGATTTCTTCTCTTTCTTTCTCTTCCTTCCAATTTTCAATCTTAAATTTTTTCTGTGTCTTTTTAATTCTCTGTTAATTTGTGGTAGATGGGTGGAGCATGATCCCATGGAGATCCTGGAGAGCGTCAGGGTGTGTTTCGCTAAGGCTCTCGAGGGGTTGAACGTCGACAAGAAATTGAAGGCAATTGGTGTGACCAACCAGAGAGAGACGACTCTACTTTGGAGCAAATCCACTGGAATTCCCCTCCACAACGCCATCGTTTGGATGGATGCTCGTACCAGTTCTGTGTGCAGGTGCGCCTTGTCCCTTTTGGTTTCTCGTCTTGAAACTTGGAAGTTTGAACTTCGTGATTCTGCCTCTAATTGATAGCCATTCGCTGGATAATCTTTTCAATTTATTTCTTGGCCGTTTATGAGTTTTCGATTTTGCAAATGAGCTGTTTGTTTGATGTTCTGATAAAGTCAAACAGCATGGGCTTTGCTCATTTCTAAATAAGAGACAGTGATCGGTTCCTCTAGGAAGCACTAATAAAATCCTAAATGCGCGAAGGCCGATGTGGTAAAGTGCCCTCTTAAGCCGAGAATATCCCTGACCATAATGACAACAAAAAACGACATATCATGTGAATATCTTGATTGTCTCTCATGTTTGTGCATATCCTGTGCATATCACTGTCAGAAACGCCATTGATTTTCTTGGATGGCTTTCAAACAGGAAGTTGGAAAAGGAGTTACCAGGCGGGAGAACCCATTTTGTGGAAACTTGTGGTTTGCCCATAAGCACTTACTTTAGTGCCACTAAACTGCTTTGGTTGATGGAAAATGTGGATGCAGTCAAGGATGCTATAAAGAAAGGAGATGCTCTATTTGGAACTATAGATACTTGGTTAATATGGAATTTAACTGGCGGGTTGAAGGGGGGATTGCATGTCACTGATGTTTCAAATGCTTCACGGACAATGCTGATGAATCTTAAAACCCTTGACTGGGATGCATCCATCTTAAAATCCCTCGGAATTCCTGCTGAAATTCTGCCTAAAATTATTAGTAATTCTGAAATCATTGGAAATATTACTTCGGGATGGCCAATCACTGATGTCCCAATTGCTGGGTGTCTAGGGGATCAACATGCTGCAATGCTAGGACAAGCATGCCGAAAAGGTGAGGCTAAAAGCACTTATGGCACTGGTGCTTTCATACTCCTAAATACTGGTGAAGATATAATTCAGTCAAAGCATGGTCTCCTAACCACTCTAGCCTTCAAGCTTGGTCCACAAGCTCCAACAAATTATGCACTGGAAGGATCCATTGCAATTGCTGGAGCTGCTGTGCAGTGGCTAAGAGATAGTCTTGGTGTCATTAGTAGTGCTAAGGAGATAGAGGATCTTGCATTACAGGTTGAGTCCACAGGTGGAGTTTATTTTGTTCCTGCATTTAATGGATTGTTTGCCCCATGGTGGCGGGATGATGCTCGTGGGGTTTGTATAGGAATAACAAGGTTTACAGGCAAGGCTCACATTGCTAGAGCTGTGCTTGAGAGCATGTGCTTTCAAGTGAAAGATGTCTTGGATTCAATGCACAAAGATTCTGAGGAAAATGGGGAAGATAAGACAGAAAAGAAGGAATTTTTGCTGAGAGTAGATGGCGGGGCAACTGTCAACAATCTTTTGATGCAGATTCAGGTTTGGACTGCCTGCATTTCTTCTATATATGTATATGCAATAACCATATCTCTTGCTAAATGCCCTATTCTATGCTTTTACTCCCTAAAACGTATATGATTTTAGGTTTGTGATGCTTCTTTATTGTAACTATCTTTTTTCCCATGTGCCTTGTCTTTCATGTCATGAATTGAGTTAGGGTTATTGATTCTGAATTTGAAATGTTATACCTGGTGTGCATTTTTGTATCACTCTTACGAAAATCAGACTCTTTAGATTTCTGTCAAATACAAATATCTGACTCCGTATAAATTATAAACAGATTGATCAACCTATATATACAAACAAATGAGTAATGCAGAGAAGTTGTATCATGATACTTGTGTCATATTGTATTTATATGTATCACATCTCTTTTGTAAATTACTACCAATAATTTCATTGTAAATATCACATAACTTCGAGAGTATGGAACTTGGCTGTATCTAAATAGGTTATTGGAAATGTGTGAATCTGTTAGAAGAGAAGGACCCTATAGGTTATGGTTTCCAAAACTTACTTTTCTCACTCGACCTATTGTGGACTACTGCTATGATATATTCCATAATCAGTAAACCTTTTGTTATACTATTCTACAGGCGGACTTGTTGGGAAGGCCGGTGATTAGACCAGCTGACATAGAGACAACAGCGCTTGGTGCTGCCTATGCTGCTGGGTTAGCGGTTGGGGTTTGGAAAGAAGATGAGATCTTTGCTTCTGGTGAGAAGGTAAAGACTTCGACTGTTTTTCGTCCAGTATTAGATGAGCAACTGAGGAAGAAGAAAGTGGAATCTTGGTGCAAAGCTGTTACCAGAACTTTTGACTTGGCTGATCTTTCCCTTTGATAGATTCTTCTGCTTCTCTTCTTTTTCTTAATCTTGTGAACTTTTACACATGGGGTGTTACTTCTTTAATTGCTCTTGTACACTTCTGTGAATGACTGCAGCAACCAATGGAAACTGAAATGAAATGAATGAATATGATAATAAATGTTATAATTCATTGACTTGGTGCTTTTGAGTTTTTTTTTTTTTTTCCTTCTATTTTTAATGTTTAGAAATGTCATCCCTTTGAAATTTAATCAAGTTCAGATTTAGAAATGACAAAGAAAGAAGTTAAGGCTGCAGCAACCAATGCAGAAAATGGTCCCTCCAACTGTTTGCGAGCGAGAAATGGATTTCTGAGGGAGATAAGTGGACTCAAGTACTTTATGATGATACTAGCAAACAATTAAGGCTCATATATAAAGTCTTCAGCTTTTTCAATCTTGACAGACTTTGCTATAACATACATAAAGAAGAAAAATTTCATGGTTTATATTGAGTCTATATAAATCTTTCTAACCTGCAATTGTTAGAAAGCTACAAAGCCTATTAAAACGTGGGTTCAGCATCTCCAAATTTCTGAAAGCAGATAATCCTGATATTTATAAAAAGGAAAAAAAGAATTAAGTATGAATTATTAGAAAAAAAAAGAGTAATAAAAGTTGAATGCAAAATTTTGTCATTCCTTGGAACAAGGGATTCGAGTATAGTCGATGATCTTATGACACTTTTCATGGAAGAGGCTGTTGCTAAGATCTGGTGCCTTAGTCCTGTATTTTGTCATCATGAATAGAAATATTCCATGTTTGGAATGAGGGAAACAGGGAGAAAAAAAGAAAAATTGTAAAAATTGTTAATATCTTGTTATGTTTCCCTACAGTGTGATTAGACAAAGTTAAGAATCTTTGAAGTTGTTGAAACATTGGAAGAGAGTGAGATTGAGAAGGCAGGCTGTATCATCACCTCCTCAGGTCCTAGTGCAGTCACGTGACCAGTGTGGGGGGTGTCACGTGACTTTCCCAATTACATCACTCACTCCCTCCATCATCAATCTTGAATGAACCCAAGAAGTAGGAAGATATCCCCTTTCATCAGATTCTCGATTAGCGAATTCAATAAATGGCTTGAATTCTAGCAGACCCTCCCTCTCTTCTAAATAACTAAAAGAGTAATTACTCAAACTTCTCTTAAAGTATCTTAATTCTTTTTATTTTTAAACATACACTGACCTCACTTGTAATAAACAAAAATTATTCCACACTTTTAGACTAATTAAAAAATTTTTTGATTAAAAAATCTTTCATTAACTTAAATATAATTTTTTTTAAACTTAAAAAAAAATTAAAATAGAGGATATTTTAATAAAAAAAATTTAAATTAGACTAAAATGTAGAATAACTTTTTGTTCTAGAAAAAGTTTGTCTATATTTTAAAAATAAACGAGAGGTTTATATAGTTTCAACAGAACTCTACAAGAATTCGTGTAATTTACTCTTAAGCAAAAGTATGGACCCACAAGAAATGCCTCACCAAATAAAAATCCATAGTATGTATTATAAATAATTACAATGACTCACAGAAAAATATGAGACTTAAATTACTAAGTTATGCATAGTCACAAAGTAATACGTTAATAGTATTATGATCCCCAAAATGGCTCACTCAATCAATGAACCGTCAACTCGGGAGTTCTTCAATTATAGTTTCATGACTCATACTTTGACCTCAGCTCATATTCTTTAATTCCACTGCATAACTTGTTCAGTTTTTTAATCAATTAAATTCACTTCCCTATAAACTTACTAATTATTCAAATTCATCCCAAATTGTCATACTTTAACTCATCCTTTCACCTTCAACCAAGCTTAGCCATGAATCTTTAATTGAAGTATTAAGATGGATGATTCCACTTACAATAATAGCACTAGCACACAAGTTAATTGAAGGAAGAATACTTCCCCAGCCTACCCACAGACTATAGCTCTTAATGGGCCGGACTGAAGCCCAATTAGTTTTTGGATATCCACCTTAAGTTCGTTTTGAAACTCAATAGGAAATTTGAAGGAAGAAATGTTAACTCTCTACATCACCAGCTTACCCACAAACTGTATCTCTTAATGGGCAGGAATGAAGCCCAATAAGTTTTAGAGTTCATTTCGAAACTCAATAGGCCATGACCCCTTATTTCTCTCCTTTTGTTGTTTCTTCTCTTTCTTTCATGTAGTCTTTCCTCTTAGAGGTACTTGTTTACAGTGATTTGAATATTTCTTTTTTCTTTTATCTTATTTTTCTGTAGATAGACACAAATTAAATGGGGTCCACTATTTAAGTGGATTATACATTTTTAAATGGATTATAACTCCAATTAGTCTATATTTGTCTTTCTCTAACATAACAGACAATGAGAATAAAAAGAAAGAGAAGTTCCAAAATGACTACATTTACACTTTGTTTAGAGTGCTCCATATTATTAGTCCTTACTTTAACATACTAATTTCTATTTATATTGGCGGCTTTTTTTTTTTCTTATCAAATAAGTACACGTGTCTATTGTGTTTTATCTTTTGTTAGAGTCATAGTTAATTCATTCATAATAATATGCATTTCTCAGCTCTTAGTCTATACATAATAGTGAAAAATTATTCTACTAAAATGTCTTCTTTTGCCTCTTCTTAAAATTTAAAAGGTTATTTAGTAATTTCAAATTTAATAAGATTAATTGGTAGGTAAAATTTATTGAAAGTAAATTCGACTACAATTGAATAACACTAAATGTATATTTGATATTGGGTCACCATTCCGAAATAGTGCAAGTGTTTGTGATGTTTCTATTATGCCTTAATGTCTTTCCTGTCCATGAAATTTCGTAGGGCAACAAAAATGATATTTTAAACCCATTATTTAAGAGTAATTGAAAAACAGGAAACAAAGATTTGATTTAGGCCTACTTTTAACTACTATGTAGTAACTCAAATTCCAGAGTCCAGATCTAAACTTACCAAGTTGAATCAATTATACTCATCAACCGACCAAACCCATGAACAGTCCTATCTCAAAATGCAAATGATCACAAGGAATTTGGTCTTACGGTCAATAGTTCATGCTTCATTATTATGTACCAATTAAAATACGCCAATAAAGTCTAGCATGCTTCGTAATAAAAACTTTTTTTCCTTTTTACAATGGATAATACTAAACAGTGAAGGTGTTTATGGCCCAATTCAGCTTAATAAATTGGGTCAATTTCTGGGTCATTGCAAGAGTCTGATTTTTTTTTTGGCAAAATGAGTTTATTGTTTGGTTAATATAAGTCGGTCTTATTGGATATAAGCCTTTTTTTTTTTTTCATGAAATATGTATTTTTTTGTCAAAATTTATCTTTAACTAAATTAATAAAATTTGATAAAAAATTGTGATCCAATATAATCTAACTCTAACTCATGAAAAATCAGGCGAATCCAAACTAGTCCTCAAGTTAAGCAAAAATTTAATCTGATTGGATAGTTGTGCATCTTTATTAAACTTGTGTTTGTACCATATTTTTCTAATATAAGAATAAATTAAAAATTCCCTACCATAATAGCCATAGGTTTTTTTTCACAAAAGAAAAGGAAAAAGGTGAAAGCTTGTCAAACTTTATTGTCAAATCATTAGATATAGAGAGCAAATATATGACATTGTTTATTCCAATAGTACTGGTTCTACAAACTTCCGTGACCTAAGAATATAGGATTAGATTGTCCTTTCACCTTAGAGAGAATCTCATTTCCTAAATATAATAAATAATCCAATCCAAGCATAAAAAGTACATTAATTTCACTGTTCACCTCATCTCTTCATGTCAATTTTTCATGTGTCACAATTCCACTACAATCCAAACACACCCCCATGATTTTATACTTTGTCCTACACACCCAACACTTGTCCCAAACTCCATAACAGAATATTATACATTACAATATACACAAAACCCAGTTCTTCAAAACAATCATACTTGTTCATATATATGCTTCATTGTTCATTATATATATATATATATATGTATAAATATTTTTTGAAAGTGTTTTTAAGTGATAATTAACACACCACTCTTTTGCATTATGAAATTCAGAGAGTCAAGAGCTAATTATAATCTTGTTGGGCAATCATAGTGTTCTCCACATACACCCTCTTATGATTGAATGCTCCCTCACCATCATTCTCCCACTGAAACAAAGTCTACACCATGATTTTCTATAAGTGCTCTTTTTGACTACCACATCAAAGAGTACTCTTTTGTTAATTTTTTATTTTCTAAATCTTTTTTTATTAATTTTATTAGTTCGTGCTTTAAATTTCTATACTATTTCAGGTTTATCCTTTCAATTTATTTAATTTATGTTTTTCTAATTTTTTTAAATTTTTATTATAACATCTCTTTTGTCTTTCAACTTGATAGTATCTTACATGAGTAAAAAGTTGGATGAATAGTTAAACACAAAATAATTTTAAAATAACAAATTGAAACTATAAATCAACTTGAATTGGAATATAGTCTGTGTTTGGATTATAGTTCTAGAACCTTTATCTTGGATCAACATGATTTGTAAATTTTATTGTAGTTAAAAGTGAATTTACAGTAACTCTAATTTATATATATATATATGAATACTTTACGAAAGGAGAAAGTTTTGTCATTAGTGCAATTTATTAACACAAAAGTAATTTTTTTCACTTTCATACAAATAAAAGTTTGGAAGACAAATATCACTTTAAAAACAAAATCTAATTAATACTAAGCCAAACAAGATTGTTGGTAAGACAAATTCATTTATATATGCAAACATATTTCCCAATATCAAACTGAATACACTCACATACATATCAAATACAATTCTAAATAAAAATAATCTCTTATATATTATTTGCATGCTCGTAATCAACTTAACAAGACACTTTAGTACGTTTATAATAGATTGTATCATACACTTCTTCGTCACGCATCGGCCAAAAGTTCCTGATCAAAGTGGGCCATTCAAAATTCCAAACAGGTCATCATAATATCAAATGGTTGTAAAATGTACATGAGAATATATATACGAAAGAAATTAAATAATGAATATATTTATAGATAATTTATAGTAGAAGACTTACATATTTCTTTTGATTGTGAAAGCTGATTTAACTCTGATTGAAATTATTGATCAATCACTGATTGAATAAAATACCCATAGTGTATCAAATGTATTTCGGGATTTCACAGTCTAAATTTTCTTTCGAATGAGATTGTAAAATGCTTCGCAAATATTTTTTTAATAACGTCTCAAGTCTCTATGTTTTATCTATCATATAATAGTCTAACCCTATTTATAAAATGCTAATTAGGGTTAAAGTTTAATAGTAATTTTATAATTATTATTTTACCTTTACTTAATAAGCATTCTTTATGAATGGACACTATATAATATCTGAATATATTTAAACTCTAAATATTATATGACATTTTAATTATATATATATATATATATACACACACACACACATTCACTCATATATTCTCCAGAACAATTGCATTGGCTAAATGTAATGAGGCATATATTCTTTCTTTGTCATCTTAACCTCTGTCAGTACATGTGAAGTCTGAAAGTTTAAACACTGACCATCTTAATCATATTTAATTTAATTGCCTTTACTGGTTTTGATTCTTTTTGTTGGGTTAAAAGAGGTTTTGCCCAAAATTGTGTATTATTGCAATTGTGGCATCTGATAAAGATGTGCGTGAATTTTCAGTATAAAGAGATAGAGAGAGATTAACTATCTTAAACGATCTTAATGTCTTAATCACTCTCACAAGGGTTAGCCTAAACATGTTGCTTAATATAGAAAGCTTTGCATTTATATGAACCATCAAAAGAAACTTCGTTATAGTGACTTTGATTTTTTTTGGAAAATTAATTTTTTAATACCGTAAAATTATCTTGAGATAAGTTTGTGTGTATAGTAATATGAAATTATTTTATACAAATTTAAAAAATATATAGCAGTAAAATAGTTCAAATATTAAAAAAAATAAAAATCTTCGTAACATTATCTGATTAATTAATAATAAAGATATTGAATAGTTTTATTGACTTAATTAACTTAGTAGTAGCTAGGCAGGTGATATATAGCGAGTGCTAAACATTGCTTTATCAAATAAATTATCAAATTTTGGAAGATAAGAAACATAGATAGGACTGGAGTGACGTGTCATATCTTGCTCACAGTTAACTAACAGTGACATAGATATTTATTTAATTAGCCCCAAAAAAAATCTAGAATTAAATTTGGCAAGCCCTAAAAAAGTTTATTTAGAGATGAAGGAGACAATTAATGAGTATTTGATTTCCAACTATGCTTTTTTTTTTTTGAAAGTGAGTTTGTAAGAAATTTTTAATTAGTTTCAATGGGAGTGATTGGTTTTTGGCTAAATTTTTAAAAATAAATAATAAAATAACCAACTTCTCCTCTATTTTTGAATATACGTAAGCAGATTTTTTTTTTATTGAAATAACAAATTGCTTTACACTTGAGTGAAAATTTTAAAATTTGTAACTAAAATATCTTTCATTTTAAATCTTTAAGTTAAAAATATACACTTATATAAGTTAATGAAAAATAATTTCTTTAAAATTCTAATTTTAGACTAGTAGAATAATTTTTTGTTCAGATTCGTGTCATTTCAACAAAATTAGAGAAAAAGTTTATGTAATATGTACAAAATTGAATGACTAATTAAACCACATTTAATTTTATTTATCATGCTCACAAGTCACAACATTTTAGCTTGCTTCTTAAGAATCCCTCCTTAATACAATTCAATAATAACTATTTTTCTAAAATAAGAAACCTTTATTTGTTGTTCAGCATAGAACGAATTAGGTTAGAGATCTATATGAAGAGGTGGATAGCCATAATCTGATGTGGGAATAGGTAACTGAATTACCATAGGGTCCTTTTCATGGGTACATAAATAATAAAAAATGGGACTCAGATACAATTGCTTATATTTTTATTATCAGGGTTTTTTAATAAAAATATAATATATCTAAAAATTTTAAAAAACCCAGTTACGTAATACCAAATATAAAATGATATATTTATTAGAAGAACTTATGTACTTATTATCTTATTATTGAACAGCTTGGTAAGAAAACTATAAAAATTATATCTGATTTATTTCTAGTAATAAATGGTAAGTGGTGGCAATCGTTGCTCTCTTCAATTAGTGGCTCATTCATGAGTTCTATCACAAGCACTGCAAAATTCATAATTCTAATCTCAAAAGATTCTTTGTTTTTAAATTTTAGAAAAATTATAGTTAAGAAGTATAAGTTTAATATATTTGTTATAAATTTTTTTTAAAATTTTGAAATCAAATCTTATTTATTTTGAAATATTCTAACTTTATACACTAAAAACCTAATGTTCTGATACACAGTAAAAGAGTCAAAAGTTAAGGTCATATAGAGTATATAGAATATAATTTCAAAATCTTTTAAAATAATTTATAAAATTAATGCCATTTATAATAGATATACTAAACACATTATTGTTACATGTAATTATCCTACAAATATTTGCAATGACATCTCATTCTTTTCTTTTCATTATCTTTCATAATTTTCCCATGTTCAAGTATGTAAATATCTAAAATAACTAAATAAATAACCACCAGTCAACTTTGATAACTGAAACTTGTCTAAAAATATCTTAAATCTGAATATTGATCCAAACCAAATTAACGAAAATTAATCTCAACACACTGATTTGGCTACATAAATTTAAATGTTTTTAAAAAATTTAAAATTTTAAAAGTAGCCCTTTGTTGAGGATTTTTATTTTTATTTTTTTTATTTTTTTAGCATTAAAGACATGTTACCCAAAGCACAGTGTGTGGCGTGAATTATTTATAGACTCAGTGTACAGAGCATCACAGTGTTCCTCAACTATACTTTTAAAAGTCTTTATAATAAATATTTTATAACTTTCTTATTTATTATCTAGAATTCTTAAGCTGCATGGCATAGCATGTTGTGTGTGTTTGATGTGAAAGGCGAGAGAGTTGAAAATTGAGAGAAGGGAAAAGAGTGGGAAGACTCCTGACAGACAAAGAAACTGAAAATGTCAAAAAGGGTCGCCACTAAGAAAATCCCAAAGCAAATCCAAACCCAAGAAAGAGTGAAGCAATGAAACTCCAACGAACCAACCCTAAAAGGAATTGTCTTCACCCTCCTTTGTCATCAATGTCATTCTGCATTATTTTCCACACGCAATCTGGGCAAAAGGAAAGTGCACAGAAAGAGAAGGAAAAGCATTAGAAAATTAATATCATTGGAAGAAGAAGAAGAAGAAGAAGGAGAAGCAGATGAAGAAAGACAGAATCACAAGGCACATAAGGTTCTCTGTGACTCTGAACCAAGTCTGACCAAACTGCAACACACTGTTTCTGAGTTTCTTTGTGGTTCCTTGTTTCATTGCATCGCTGACCCCAGAGGGCTCATCATTAAATGCCAGCTTTGCTTACCCTTTCATTCATTTTCTTTGTTTCAAATTCAAAACTGGACCACCATTTTGTTGGTTTCTCACTGATCCCACTACCCCATTGATTCATTACTTCAAGTGAAAAAGCAAAGCCCCTTTTTGTCATTGATCTTATTATTTCATTATCACCATGACTTTTGTGTATCCATATGGGGTCACCGTTTGTGTGCCTTCAAGTGCTTTATTATTGTGTGTGGCTTTTCACATTAATTATTCTATTAATTTTTTATTTTAGTTTTGAACGGGTTTTCTATAACAAGCTTTTATATCTATATATATATATATATATGGCTTTGCAATAAACTTCAATAAGACTCAGATTAAAGAATGATAATGAATTTTCACTTGCTATGATTTAAAAAAGATCCTCAGTTCCACTCATGCTAAAGTTCTGCACTTTTCGTTTCTCTCTTTTTGTGCAAGAGGCTTATAAAAAGATTAATTAGATTGAAATTTGAAATGGTATTTACAAAACACTGAGTATAAAATCAACAAAAATAGGTCCAACTAATTTATACTTTTCAGGTAAATTATATTAACATCCTCTAAAGTTTGAAATTTTTTATTTTTTTAAAAGATTATTTGATTTCTTTAATGATTAATATATGTTGTAAAAGTCTCCCCCTTGTTATAAATACTATTTGTTAATAGAATAAATTGTGTATAACATTGATAATAGCAAATCATAGTCGGGCTGAACTTTTGGAAGAGAAGAAGCTATTTATTCTTTTTAAAGCACTTGTTTTGATAAAATGAAGTGTTTGATTTAGCTTCTTAAAAAATTAGGTTACTTTTTAGTAGTAGTAAAAGTAAGTTTTTTATTGCAAGAAACTAGCCAAAAAATAAAAACTTTCTTTTGAAACAAAAGATTATATAAAACAACTGTATGCTAGCTTCATTTAAAATAATTGGTTATCATGATTACTTCTAACATTTTGAATTTTAACACATGTTATTTTCAGTAAATTACAGGAAAAAAATACTATTTTTAATAAAGAAGAATTTAAAATTCATACTACTTCTGTTAATTCTTTTTAATCATAAATTTAAGATGATCTGGAGGATTATTTTAAAAAACTTAGAAATTAATTTTTTTTGTTGAACTTTACTCTAAGACTCTAGAACCTTATCTTAAATTTTATTTTATTACATATGGTCAGAATCTCCAAATTTACAAAAATAAATGCTTAAAGAATTGGCATAATTTTTAATTTTTAAAAATATACTCACAATTTTAAATACATTTAATTATATTATAAAAATATAATTATATAATATCAATCAAAAGTAATAATATTAACCCCACCTTCCACGACACACCTCTCCTCCCATAAAGCAGCAAAGCAACCTGCAAGCTCAAACATCAAAACCAAGAAATTTCACACTTCACAAATCTCTCTCCCTCTTGTTACTGTATATATAAATCCACATTTCATTCCTCTCTTCCCGCTTCCTCCCCATCCCACTCAATCTCTCTCTCTCTCTCTTCTCTCTTCTCTCTTCCATGGCTTCTTCTTCCCACGCCACCAGCTTCCACCACTCACCCACCTATGGATCCGACCCCAACACCCCCAACACCACCTTCGTCCAAGCCGACCCTTCCACCTTCCGCGCCGTCGTCCAAAAGCTCACCGGAGCCTCCGACGACCCCTCTGCTCACAAACTCCCTCTCACTCTCCCTTCCCGACTCGCCACCACGCCCCACCCCCACAAGCCCTCGGTCTCCTCCTCCGGCGCCGGCGATATTGGGCCTAAGAAACCCTGCTTCAAGCTGCACGAGCGCCGCCACTCGGCGAAAAAGATGGAGCTGAGCATCGGAGTCTCCGAGAGGTCCATCTTCAACATCGCCAGCCCGTCTTCTTCTTCATCTCCCTCCTATTACGTTCGAAACAGAGGAGGAGGGTTCGTGGGGTTGGCACCTGAGATGGTGATGGCTTCGCCGGTTTCGCCATTGGAGATCTTGGCGCGTGGAAGCCCACGAACGCCGAGCTCGCCTCGCGAAGAAGAAGAGCGAGCCATCGCCGAGAAGGGCTTTTACTTGCACCCGAGTCCGTTGAGTACACCACGAAGCTCCGAGCCTCCTGAGCTTTTGCCTCTCTTTCCTTTGCATTCTCCCAGAGACAACCAACTCAGTTCGTCTTAGCTTTCTGACTCATTCTTCTTCTTCTTCGTCTTCTTCTTCTTATTATTATTATGATGATGATGATGATGATTCTGTGGGACTTGGTTTTTTAATCTTATTATTAAGTTAATTTTTGGATTTGTCCGGAGAGTTTTATCAATTAATCTTGTGACTTCAGAAATTGTAATTAGATCAGTTTTAGAAAATTTTAATTTCATCCTTGTAACTAAATTTCTTGTCAGTTAAATTTAACCGATGGAACGATGTACTATGTACTATATATGTTAGTATTTTAAAAATGTATGTTTTATTGTAGGTAGCTTGAGAAGTTTCATTTTATTTCACTTCGCTTAAATATACATATTAATTGTCTTGTATGCACGTGAAGCTAATTCCAATGCCCTTCCAATTTGGATCGTCATGTTTAATCACGATGCATTATTGAATAAAAATTTTAATGATAATAATTAAATTAAATATCAAAATTGTAGACTTAATTGACGTACTTGTAAATTTTAAAGGGTCTGCCTAGAAAAAATAAAATAAAATTGCTTCTTCTATTTTAAAAATGAGTAAACTACCATATTGGTCAGTTATTTAATTTTTATTTTTAGTTTAAGATTTTGTTATTTTAAATTTTAACACATTTCATCAAAATTTAAATAAAGAACTAAATGTTCATATTAGTAAAAAATCAACTAATAAATAAGGGGCTAAAATAATATTTTTTAGCCAAACAAGTTATTAATTAATTAACAATTACTAGTTACAGTGGTTTTTTTTTTTTTTTCTTCATTGCTTGGCAGAACCATTTTTCATATTCCGAGGCTGGCGACCGTTGATCGATTGACCTTTGAGATAGAGTCGGACAACTCGGTGGCTGAGATTTGTCCACGACGTAGAAACATAGTGTAACTCTTATTTCTACGTTAAGAAACTTGACATACTGAACACTAAAGATATATGAGAATAATTCGGAAACTTAAATTTGAAAACAAGGGATTTAAATTACTAATTTTTCTAAGTTCCATTACGTAAATGTCATGCTAAGAATGCGATAAGACTGCAAATTTAAGAAACAACTTGTAATTTCAGTCCAAAAAAAAAAAAAGAAACAAGTTGTAATTAAGAAAGCAATAGACGACTCCAAAAAGTCCAGCATGATATGTTAGAAAATGTTGATATATATATATATATATATATATATATTTAAAGTCACTGTTTAATTTATTATGGACACCAATATGTCAAATTTAGCTGCTTAGTTGCATTAGCAATACCTCAACATTAATAACTTTTATTTGTAGTGGTCTGAATTATGTTTAGAATACTATATTTTCAAATCATGCGTCATTTGCATGTAAATGCGTACGTGGAATTTATTTTTAAGAAGAGAATATGTAAACACACACACATACATAAATACATACATACATACATACATACATACATACATACATACATACATACATACATACATATATATATATATATATATGTATAAAATGATTCGATAACATATTTTCTTGAATAAACTATATTTTTAAAAATATTTTTTAGCAATCCAAAAATATGTTACATCACTTTTTTCTAAAACAAAAAATGAATTTTACATTATTTTTAGCTTGACCAATATTCTTTTATATATTATTTATATAATATAACAAGTATTAAAAAAGTATGAATTTATTTAATATTTAAATAGTCGTTTTATTAAATTTAAAATAAAATAAATTCATGATTTTCAACACAATATAAATAGAATTGTGAAATACATAATTTTAAAATATTTTCTGAATTTGTTATTTTTTTATAAAATTTAATATTATTTTTTAGAGCATTTGGATAATATTTAACATTTTATGAGTATATTTATAATAAAAAATTTTTGGATAATTTAAGCATGGACAAAAAAATTTACATTTTTTGGGGTACTTTTCACATTGAATGGATATAAATAAGTGGGTGCTAATATTCTATGAATGACCAATTTGTCAGATTAAAAATATTGAAAATTCCATTCAACAGTTGGCTCAATCAGCTTTGAATAATCATTTTTAATTTAATTTAAAAATTAAATTAGATGTGAAAATTTGAGAAAATATTCAAGGTTGTCATTTCAATAATAACTTTATTATATAGATTAAAAAAGGGGGAATAAATTTGACTAGCCATTGCAAGTTAATCACTTTTGGGATTTCAACACTTATTTTCCCTTCCATTAAGTGAAATGACACCATTTTGAGAGGCTTTAATTGGCTTGTAGATAGGCAAAGTAAAAGCAAAGCAAGCTATTAGTACATGAAAAATTGAATTATTTATTTATCAAAACCTAAAAGTGAAATCAGGGATAGGTTATGTTTGGATGAATAAATGTTTTCTTTTTCATTACACTTTGGATGCTATTATGTATATGGTTGGATAACTAGAGGCACATATTCTAAAAATATTTTGTAATGTATATTTCAATCTAAAAAGGAATTATGTATAAAAGTGGATTCACTGCTATATAATAATTCTACTTTATAGTAGTGAATCGTTAAAAAAATTAATAATAAAAAATTAAAATTTTTTTGTGTGAATAACAACCGTAAAACAAATATGTTGTATGGCCACTTATCTAAACTCATGATGTACTTATAATGCATGATTATTAAACAATATATCTTACGTTTTTATTGTGTCTGATATATTGCTTTTACTCAATTGAATTGTTAAATGTGTTCAACGCTCTCTTAAATTTTATAGAAGAATTTATATTTATGAACAATGAGTTTAATATATTAATTATACAATATTTCAACATTTAAAATTTATAAAAAAAAAAAAAAACAATGTAAAGAAATTTTGTTTACTTTAGAGGACCCAAGTTTGAAACTTGGAGACTCTGAGAAATTTCTTCATTATGTGTCAAAACATTAACTACATGTTTGGTACAAAAGAAAAGAACGATAAAAAAAATGAGAAAAGGACAAAGAAAAAAATTCTAACATGTTTGGTATAATGGAGTGCTTTTCCAATGGAATGATAACTCCCTCAACCTATGGGAGAGCAGATAGCAGATATCAGGGAATGGTGGATGGAAAGGGTGGTGGTTCCATTAGAATTTACTGTGCATTTTATAATTGCACTCATGTGTTAAAATTTTGACTATTTTGTACCTAAAGACTTTATCAATTTTGATCGTCCTCCTCCCGCACAACCCATGAATATATTCTTTAAAATAATATAAATATTTTAATATTTTTTGAACTATTTATTACCTAATAAAAAATAGAGAATCATTCATTAATATTTATTATTGATAAATTAATATTTTTTATTAAGACTGACTTAAAAATAATTTTAAAAAATATTAATTTAATATTTTTGGCCTAAAAGCGTAATAAAAATATTTTGGTCTTTTCACCTATTATCATTTTCATTCTATCATTATTTTTACTGCACCAAACAAATTTTACAATTTTATTTTTTTTCTTATTCCCAAGATACCAAATAAGTTTTGACATCAAAACTTTTCTTTCTATTCCATTTTGTTACCATTCCCCTTTTTTTGTCTCTTTCTACCAAAATTTATTACTGCTTAAGTCTCAAAATGTTAGGCTTATGCTTTTTAGAATAAATAAAGTTTGGTCTACGGGTTTTTCAAAATTTTAAGTATTTCATAGTAAATATGTTAAATATATGATTCTTCATGTATAATTTTCTTAATTTTTTATTTTATACAACAATAATAGATATGATAAGTTTTCAAAATACTACATCGACAAAAAGGAAAAAATAAAAAAAAGGAGAGGGTATCTGGTGCTTCTATAAATAGATCCTTTTTAATTATTTTTTAAGAGAAAAATCAAATTATTTTTCTATTTTTACATGTTATAACATTTTGATTCTTCATAAATTAATCATGGCAAATTAATCACTCAAAATTTTTATTTTATACAAAATTAGTTTTTTATTAATCCAAATGAAGAGATTGATTTTGTATAAATTTAAATTTGTGAGAAACTAGTTTTGTAAAAATTTAAATTTATAAGGAATTGATTTATCATAATTAATTTATAAAAAATTAAATTTTCACAAAGTGCAAAAGTGAATAACAAATGTTATACTTTTCTCTCCTTTTAGGTATAATAACAAGTCAAGTTTTGGAGGCAATTAAGCCTAGTTGTAAGCAAAAAAGTGCATGTAATTTTGTCCGATCAAGGGTAATAGTTTTATTTTATTAAAGATATTCTTTTAAAAAATATAAATATAAAATTGTAAGAAACCAAATCACATAAAATACTAATGTTAATTTTATTTATTTTCTCATTTTATTATTCATATAAATATTTACCCGCTAATTTCAACTGGGTTTTCTCTAAGTCTTTTGAAGCAATCCTGTTCAAGGGAGATCTTCTTATTCCAAATTAATCAATATAATCTGACGAGTAAAATATTTTTCTTTTACTTATTACAAAATTATTATTTTGATATGTCATTCATTTAAATACCTAAAAAAAATAAAGCAATGATCTTATACAATGCTATAGATTCTGAAGTAGAGTTGTAGACCATTAAATTTTGATTAAATGGTCTACATATTTTATTTTCAGGGATATATTAGTAAATAAATTTTAAAATTGAATTGAAGTGTATATTTTGAAAATATAAGACAGACTTTTATAATTTCAATAAAATTAAAAAAAATCGATTTAATTTCCTCTAATATAAAAATATATTACAGTCTATTGTGCTAATGAAAATTTCACCTTAAAAACTTCACAATACTAAGGTGAAATAATCAAACCAGTACTTAAAGCACATGCTGGAAATTGTTTTTTTATTTTAAATTAAGCAGTGAAGAAAAGTTTGATTAAATCATGATATATTCAAACATATATTCCCGTTGCCAAATAATTAATGTGAATTCTAGAATTCTTATTTCAAATGTTATTTGTGTCTTCATTAATGTGTACTGTACAACTCATTAATAATTTCTTTGTCTTCAATTTATTGCATTGGGCAGTTAAAATTTTAAAAATGTTATATTAATATGGTCTCAAGTTTTCTATGATGGAAGAATAATAAATGAAATTTCAATTTTTGTTACTTTTATTTTTTAATACAAAAATAAATAATGGCTTTTAATATTTAAGTTCTAAAAATAGTTGTCAACCATAACTGTGTGAGCATATAGAAACATTGATTTTATGAATTGTTAGATAAGATAAGATCAAAAGTTGGTGGTGCAATGATTTGTGAAAGACATTTGCAATGATTGTGCAGATTAACTAAATGAGGGACAGTTTACCTTGCTTCCATAAAATTAATTTTGCAGGAAAATGAAAATATAATAACTTTGCAAATCACTTAATTTTTGTTACTTTCAAGACTACAACAACATTAATTTCTATCCAAAGTGAAAATTGAAGAATTAAATTACAAGAAAATGTATTTTGAGGTTCTTGTTTATTATAAAATTGTTGTTTTAGTTTCTCATTTATTAAAATATTCAATATAGCCTCTTATTTATTAAAAATTATGTTTGGTCCTTAACTGTTTTAAAAAATTATTAAATTTAAACCTTTTATTAAATCATAAACCCTAAATTTAAAAAACTACATCTAATATTTTTTTGTTAAAAGTAAGGTATCAAGTGTAATATTTTTAAGAGTATGTTATTTTGTAGTAGGATCTCTTGCAGTACTGCTAATTCTGTGGTCCACATTTTTTTCGTACAATGATATTAATATATATATGGTCCATAATTTTTATTTTTTATTTATTATAAAATTATTAATTTACTTATTTATTTATTAAAATATTTAAAATAGTCTCCACTCATTAAAATATGTCACATTTAATATCTTATTTTATAAATTAAATTATTTTAAATTTAAAAATATATTGAACTTGTAAAGTACTCAAAACAACTATATTCAAAATTTTGTTTTGCTTTTCAAAAGCCCTTATAGCTATTGATCAAATAACATTGAGTTTTTACAATTTACTAAAATTTTATATATGACTAATCTTATCTTAAACTTTAATTATGTTTGTATTTCCACAAATATATTATTTTAATTTATTAATTCCTGAAGATTTACTTTTCGAGACATAAGAAAATGTATATCTTAAGTCATTGTTTTAAAATAAAATGTCTCTAAAAGCATTTAAACAAAATTAGATCTTTAATTAATGTTATGAAATACTGTTGTAAGGAGATTAATATAGCTAAAAAGTAATTCTCACATTGACAGAATTTTTTAAGAACGAAGGTAGAAAGCAATAGTCTTTTCAAATAATGGCACACTGAAAGATTTTTGTTTGAAATAGACATGCATGCTTCCTTTTAAAAAAATTTCAGATTATGATCTCATTCTCATAATTAATTTGAGATTACCTACGTTTATGAAATAATTAAAGAAGGTTGTGATCTTTATCAATTGTGGTCACACAATCAGGACGTACAAATTTTGATTATGATATTAATATATTTTGACAAATTCAACTTCACATATTTCCTTGGATGGTGATATAGTATCAAACTTTGATATAGAAAACAATACTTTAACTAGATGGTTAACATTTCAATGAGTATGGTCCTACTATAGTGATCAAATCATTCATTAACACACACACACACACTCACAATAGCACGTAAAAACTTAAAAGGGATTACTTTTGGACATTTTTGGTCATCTAATTTGGATTTGAACTCAAATTCTATAATTCTCAACACAAATCTCAGCAAAAACTTATTAATAAATATATAGCATATGAAGATATGTATTTTTCCTTATTAATAGCACCTAAAAATTTTAACTATTAGCTTGCCTAAGTTTGATTTTCTCATATACTTAAGGCAGAGAAACACATACAATCACTTACCAACTTAAGCCTAGTTTTATTGCAGCCAATTATTCCATTACTGAAACTACAAAGCATACACACACAGTCTCTCTGTCTGTCTATCTCTCTCTCTCTCTCTCTCTCTCTCTCTCTATATATATATATATATAGAGAGAGAGAGAGAGAGAGAGAGAGAGAGAGAGAGAGAGAGTATTACTACTGGTATCTCATATGTTCCAATGTCATCTGGGTTCTTAAGTCGATAGCTAAAGTTGTAGTTTTGTTTGATGTTTGAGCTATTCAATGAGAGTTTGTACTAGAATCCAACAAAGAAAATGGCAAAACATGTAAATAATCACTCCGAAAACTTTGGTCTTCATTGATTCTGTCAATTTTGACAAACAATACTATTGAAGAGAATTTCCAGCGTTTGAAAGTCTCAGAACTCATAATGCACCATTATGATCATAATCATTGCTCTCTATGTTTCATCGTCAAGCCATTCCACTCCCACTAAGCAGTGGTTCTAACCCACGTAGATGCGATGTGTCTCAACTTTATTTGGCAAACTGTTTAAAATATCACCAAAATCAAAGTAAAATGATGCCCCAATATGTATGCCGTTCAACCTTGTGCCTGATCCAATAATAACAACTAAGATCAATAGGGTTGCATTCTTCTCTCTCTTTTCTTTCCACTTTGAATGTGTAGTAATGTATGAACATATATATAGTGCTAAATGTCTCAATATAATTCAACATTTGGTTCATTGTTGCTGAATATGCTTTGGCTTAGTCCATGGTTTGATCCCAGATACCCACATCGGAATATCCCTTTGGCATTGGGATTTGGAGGTAATCGAATATGCAGCATTGGGAAATCTTTGAGTAGTATGTATCATTGATAATAAATAATTAAAACAAATTATTCATTAATGGATGCATAGATATATTAAAAATCAGGTGGTCTCATTCAAAAACTATGCTAAATATGGTTTTATAATTAACTTGATTTGATTATATATTTAGATTGAAACTATTTAAGAATACCTCTTGTATATTATGTGAGATACCTATTGAAAAATTAATGGTTCAACTCACATTAAAGAATGTTATCCTTAAATATATTTTATGAATACATGAATTTTTTTTTTAAATTAAACAGACCCTTTTAAAAGATAACCTAGAAGTAGAAGTTAGCTTGAAGAGAATAGAATAAGAACAGTTAATAGTTGTATTTTGTAATCCAAATATATGCTTGATGTTTATAAAAAAAAAATTAGTCGTAATTAGTCATTAGAAACTAACCACTAAAAACTAATATTGTATAACATCTCACTTTCCTAAATAATGTGAGACTTTTTTTAAAATATTCATAGATCAAAATTGGGTTGATTTATAGCGTAAATAAATAAATCTGATGTAAGTGAGATTGTGAATTTGAAAAGAATAGAAGCAATATCAGAGGGTATTACACAGACCCTGAGAAACTAAGTTTGGAAAACCAGATGGAGACTTATGGGCTTATTTTCGTGCTGATTGTCGGCCAAGTGCCTAAGTACCAAGTATTTCGGGGAGCTGCTTCTTGAGTTATAATACCACTTTTTTAGTGATTCTGAAACCGTAGTCGGTAACTCAATACAGAAATATTCATAACCCTCAAGATCAAAACAAATATTAATTAACTCGTCCAAAGAGATATATTATACATCGAAATAGGAAGTGAAATTTAGATGCAGCATCATCGGAAAAGGGGAAAAAATGAAAAATAATCATGTGTAAGGTTAATCTTGCTTCAATGATTTACTAGACCAGCAGGTTCAGAAAGCATGAAGGGAATGCATGCAGTTTGCTACAGATTATATCCAGATGAGAAAAAAAAAAGCCATCATCACCACCAATCATAACAAGAATTATGCTAAAATGAACTCGCCTATTAGATTTCTATTTGATAAAACAAATCTCTTAAGATGAGGAAAATTTTATTATATGGAGATTCAAGAAGGCCCCTGAATTAACAGGGAAAAAATTGGACAGAATGACTAAAGCTTTTAAACCATGGATTTATACAATGTTGCATTATAATGTCAAGATAACCTCAGATGAAGAGACAACTTATTGGCGTGTTGGTAATTTCATTTCATAACTCTATTCAACGGACTGAGGCACAGATAGACTGCTGGTTGCACAAATCTGTTACTCCATTTGTAAACTTCTGCTTACTCCTTCTCCTTTTTGTGACAACTATAAATCCTTCACCATCTCCGTTACTTTTCTTGGTTAGATCTACTTTTTCTTGCTCTTCACTAGCATTGGATTGAGGAACCATATTCTTATTCTTTTCTTCATCACTATGTAGGACTTTTAAAATAGCACTGTCTTTGGCAATTGCATCAGAAGAATTTTCCAAATTCTTGCGCTTTTCTTCACTAACTTTGGATTCATCCGCAGAATCAATACTTTGCTGAGCTGATTTCATAAGCAAACTAAACAATATCTGCCTTCCTAGCTCTGACTTCTGAGAAGGAGAACCATCCTTGAAATCTTTGATGAATTTTTCACCTAGATTGTTGTTTTCAGCCAAACTTGTTTCAATTGAAGAGTTAAACCCGCTGGAAACTGTTGAATTGGCATCATTGGTTTCCATTTGCAAAGGTCTTCTAGGAACAAACTCAGGTGCATGTGGATTCATGATTCTCGGAGCTCCAAATCCACTTCTTTCCCTGATGGGGGTGTGATTTTTTGTATAACCATGTTTCATGCGAAAGGTATAGTTGGTTCTATAATATAGAGGGGATCTAGGCCCACAGGGGACCCTAGCAGCAACAGGAGGAAGCACTGGCTCCACAGCCATGCCTTGACTAGCATTTGTATCATAAATGCTTGTGACGGCAATCGAATTTAAATGGTGAGGCATGAACAACATTCCTGGGTTGAATGGTTTGGCTGCCGCTGAAAGCTTACTACCATTGGTTTCTGTTAGTTTTGCCTGATCAGAAGAGAGGGACCCCTCCTCAGGTTCTGATGCAGAATCTTCTTGTTGATTATCGCTATCACAAGTTCCCTCTTTTTTATCATGCTCAGAAACTGCTTCAACTACGGAGCTCTGGCAGCTTTCTCCAACTCTATTGCACTTCTCATTTTCAGCCTTTACGTTGTCCACTTCAACTTTCTCCAACAAGGGCTTTAAAACCGTACCTGGGGGTGCCAGAGCTACTTCTTTGTAGGTTATAGACTTTGAAGCCAAAGGACTAAGAGCTGCTGGAGCAGACGAAATTTTGGACACTGAAGTTTTTGTTGGATGATTAACGGGTTCGTCTTTTAAAGGGATGTTTCTAACTCGTGATTGTCTAGGGGGAGATGACATGGTTGAGGTGGTTTTTGGAGTTCCTTGTTGTGGTGGTGAAGTAATGTCATTCCTGTGACTGCTCCCTCTGACAATGTAATTCTCAGAACTATTAATCCTCAGCTTAGCAACAAGAGGTTTCCTCCGGCCAGTCTTGCCGTTAGCTGTGTTTACTGACCGCCCTTTAGAATTGGCTTCTTGCCACCCTTCATCAGACGATGTTTCCTCAACAACTTCACTTGTCATTGGAACACGCCTAGTAAACTCACTATTTTCTTTCAGTTCTTCAGAATGAAGCGTGACATTTCTTTCTTCTGTGTTGCCTTCTTCCATACTTCTACCATCCTTTGAGCCATCAAAGGGAATGTCCTCATCAGCTATTGAATCATCGTGTTCTTCATGGTTTTTATCACTTACTGGGTGTATCTGCTACATCAAACATAAAACCAACAAAAGTCAAACGCATAATAAGGTAAAATGATACAAAATATATTCAGAATGCACTTGTCTTAGAACTTCTGCAAGATATAAGGAGCCTGAAGTTATCTCCTAAAGAATATGATAGGTTGAATGCCATCCAATTTTAACCTCAACAAGTAGAAAACTTCGCCAGTTTGGAACATTATTCTCTTAAGGTGAGTGTTTAAAGGCAAAGGGGCTATGACGCTGGAAAAAAGATGAAATTTTATGGGAGGAAACATAGGTTACTCTTCAGTATCTTGATCGTATGTTATGAAACTTATCAGAAACATGCAGATTTGTTGGTTACAAGCAAACCCGTAAAGGAAAAATATATGTAATTATTGTTTTAAAAATCAGAAATTTCTAGAAAAATATTTGCCCACCTTTGCACGCCGATGTTTCCGCTGAGCATCATTTTCTTTTGGCTCTTGTTCAGGGCTTATGAAATCCAGGAGATCTGACACACTGCATAAAAAGGTTAAATATTTTTGTGCCCAGAAATATAAGCTTCCATTTGTAACCAAGTAGCGTGGGGATACCATATCAGTACCTAAGGTGACCTTTACTTGCAATGGAGGCATCTGGCTTTCGAGTCCCATTTTTAGCTGCCTCTTGCTGCTCTATTGCTTTTGATTCAAAATAGTCAAGCCATGCAGCGGCATCCTGCATTGGGGAGAAAGATTGGTAACACTCGCCAACACCAATTATCACCCCCTTATTGGGGAAAGCCTTTATTAGAGTTCACTCCAAGACAGGTATCACACTGTATATTCAACAATAAATATATTATTAGAAGTTAAAACCTTAAGATAAATAATGACCTGTGTACGCAGATCTTCAGATCCAAGCTTTTCTTGAAGTATCTTAAGGGTAGTTTGCTCATGTTGTACACTCAAGGAATAGGCTTCCATCAATGAAAGAGCTATGGCAATGGCATGGAAGCTTGCAGCAGTCTACAACATGAATAACATCATATAAAAACTTTGCCCCAGCCATAAGGGAAGGGTATATGTAATATACAAACACGGGCGCGTGTGTGCGTGCACACACACACACACAGACCTGTATATGATCTTCTCCTAACAATCTTTTGTTGCATTTAAGAGCTTCATGTAAGTATCTAAGCGCCACATGAACATTTCCCATGCCCTCTTCCATCATAGCCACATTTATATATGTTGCAGCTGTGTTTGGATGAGACAGTCCACATGTAAAGTGAAGAAGGAAGAGAGCACGATTGACATACCTGCCAAAAGATGTATTAAATTCAATTAGAAGAGTTAAAAGTGACAAGTAATGAGCAGTAAATGAATGAAGGGAATCTGAGCAATTGATTTAGTCATGATGTCTATAGACGGCGATGGAATTAAAGGTATTTAAAATTTAATTTAAAATAATCTGCAGAAAGTCATTCTTTAGGCAATAATACTAGTACAACGCCAAAAGTCAGTTTGTCTTACTTCAGAGCCAGCTCCATGTGTTGCAGACGATAATAAAAGACAGAAAGATCTCCGTAACTTTTCATTGTGTCTGGATGGTCAAGCCCAAGCTCTCTCTCATTTATGTCCAGGGCCTTTTGCTGATATATGGTTGCCTAAATAAGGAAAATGTCATTAAAATTTGATGTAAACAACTGGTCAATCTAAGACTATCAACCTCAAGATTCAAAACAGGCCAACGCAACCTCATAGAATAATTTAAACTTTTAGGCTCCTCAAAACCATGATGAACTATTGATGAAGAGGCATATCTACGCTCAGCATGTTAATACTGTTTTTTTTTCTTGCTTTGTTTTCCTTTTGGTAGGAACCAACGGAAAAAAAAGAAAACAAGAATTCATAACTTACTTGAATAAAGTGTTATGCAACTTGGCCCAAAAAAAGAATAAAGTGTTGTGCAAAATTATATAAAAACTGCAATTCTTCTAAAAAGAAGACTTCTGTATAAACAATAATCTTTGCTTAAGCAGTAGCCTAAGACACATCAAAATTTGTACAATAGCTGAGGCTTATTAATGAAATTTTTTTTTACTTGATTAAAATCTCCAGTGTGGTAGAGAACCACAGCTAGAAGACTATAAGCACTTGCAGTAGTTCGATGATAGGGACCACAAACAGCCATCATCTTTGCCAATGCCTGCAATATGGATGGAAAGCAAGGTCAACTACTGGACCATACTAATGAGGTACAATATGATGATGCTTCATACAGAGAATGAACAAAATGATTGGTACCTTTGTTCCAAAATTTACAGCATCCTCAAGCTTTCCTTTATCAAGAGCCATTTTGGATGATTCCAATAAATTGCGTCCATCTGCTGAGGAGCATCCTACGTGCTGCTGAACAAAATATGTTCTTGCTGAGAAGTGGCTCATTGATTTAATAATTATTGGATCAAACATATAACTGACTTGGTAAGAGGGAAGGGGCTGATAGACAGACAGAATCCCACCTTGCAAACAGGAACCAGGCTGATAATATCATATTTCCCAAAGGGTTTGGGAGTCTCCATGTCATAATCTCTTGGGAACAGTTCCAATCCAACCTGGGAAAATTATAACAAATTCAATTAATGAATTCTTCATGTAAAAAATATATGCACAAGAAGTCCAAGATGCGATACCTTATGACAAAGCCCTCTAAGTATCGATAACTTCCTCAAATGTTGAAATTCATCATTTAATGTCCATTCAAATTTTTTCCTTAAATAAACCCGTAACCACTGCAATCTGAGATGATTGTCCTCAGTCAAAGTTTGGTCAGTATTTTCCAATCGACAGCTTCCAAGTAAGAAATTCAGCGTTGATGCAATAGCAGGAGAAAGGTCTGCTATATTGTCAACAGACGCAATAACTGCTTTAAGTAAATGCTTGAAAGCTCGGGTAAACATCTCATGAATACAAAGGGATTGTATATGTGGAAGATTTTGTGCAAGTTTAACCTGAAATATTCAAGAAATTACAACCAAAGCAACATAAACTGGCAACATAACTAAGTATATAATAGTAGCTTTAAGAATTGTAATAGTTGAGGTTTATGGTAAGTTCATATTATTTAAAGGGATGCATTGAAGATGGAGGAAACATTTCTGGACCCAGAAGGCTCATCTTCAGTTTGCAAAGACGTTCCTAGAAGGAGCAAGGAAGCAGAGATAATTATTCTTACCACTTCACCCAGGGAGTGCATCTTTAATCCTCTTAAATGCATGAAGTCAGTTAGCGTTCGGCCATCAACTGGTGAAAGTTCAAGAGATCCAAAGTCTGTAACCTAAAAAAATAGGACATACAGATCTTCAACCAAGTCCATAAGTTCCAGACTACTTATAAGAATATAGAATCCATTAAAAAGTATAATGTTACCAGCTTTGGCAACGCAATTTCATCATAGTACTTGTGTGCCATGTTGATAAGGTCATCAACTGTCTGCTTGAAGAAGGAAATTCAAATGCTAAGTATTAAAAAGCTGAAGATATAACATAAGTATAATAAGGATAACGAAAGCAAATATTTAACAAACTAAAAAAGAGAACGACTACATTCACAAAAGATGGAAAAACTTCCAGGAAGAAAAAAAGAATTGCCAAAACAGCAGCAGAAGAGAATATAGCAATAGGCAGTGAGACTATCTTCAAAATGTTTCACAAACCTTTTGATGAAGACCAGTTCCAGATCCTTTCAGACGCAAAAATGCTTCTTCTGAAAGTAGTTTCTCCAATTCAGCAGAGCTACTTAAGTCATCATTGTTTGTCTCAGTTTTATCAGTTTCCACATTACCAGGTCTAGATTCATTTTGCTCTCTATAATCTGTACAATCTATACTAGTTGGTTTCTTTTCCCTGCTCTTCAAAAATTTGAATTGCTTCCCGAGACCTTTGACAGCTTGTTCAACTTCGTTGCCATCTTCCTTTTTCCGGAAACTTTTATCTGTTGAAGTTTCTTGTTTTTGAAGATGCTGAACCCAACAAGAACCGAGTTCCCACCGAATAGACCTTTCTGAAGTAACTGGCTCCTCATTTATCTTTTTCCAGCTTTCATTAACCACCTTCCGAACAAGATTTCTAGAAGAGTCTAAATCATTCAAATTTGATAGTGATGACCTCCCTTCTGATGGCTCAGCTCCAAACTTGTGAAGCAGTAGCCTGAAACTGTAAAGATCTCAAATTTATTGAGTTCAAAGACGACCCCCAAAAATAAAAGCAGCTTACTAACACAACAACAATTAAAAAAAAGAAAAATAGAATTGTGAAGTTTGGGTCTCAATACTCCCGTACTGTTACTTTTCCACTTGGAAAGTACAAAAAAGAATAATATCTCCAAAGTTGAAGGGCCAACGTAATGAAGTACGAACACCCCCCCAAAAAAAAAAAAATCGGCAAAACAAAAAACAGCATAGCTCCACTTTGAGTATGTTAAGTAAATACAATTAGCTCTTATGGCTGAAATCATTAGTATGATACTAGAATGTATTGATGTCTGCGCTTGCATTCCCATGGATCCTACCAAAACAGTAGAAGGAAAATATTCTTGCATTGAAAAGATATGTTATCTGGAAGTGCATGCATCTTCTGATTATACAAAGATAACAATGGGCAGAATAGCTTATCGTTAAAACCTGTTGACGTTGAGAGCATTTGCCCCTCCATCTGGCTGATCATCTATTTCGATATCTTGACATTCAGGCTTCCTTGTGTTGATGTTACCCACCACCCTTACTGTTGCAGTGTATCCACAGTAGCGGACGACAACGACAGCCAAGGAAGAAGTATCCTGTAGAAAATTTTGGACCTCTCAGAAAAGGAGAAATAAAGCTCATCTTGCATGTGGGTAAGCTTTGAAAATTCCAGCTCAAACCCACTTTAGAACTTAATTTAGAATTTTTGACTCGTTGAGAGTAGATGCGATTCAGCCATGGGTCAAAGAGATAAATTGGTGGCACGAATATGGGTAGTAGCAATGAGATTTAAGCATATAAACTGAGGTTGCGACGTGAAACATGTAGCAAAGAGACAAAATATGCTTTCTGATTGATGTAGAAGAACAGAGGCTTAAATTTCTATAAAATAATAATCGAAACACAACATAATGTTGATGTTTGGCAATTGGCACATGAACAAATCAAAGGGAGATGAAAGTAGATTGTTTTTACTTGTTGAGTAAGGTCACTGTGAAGATAGGCATATATATAAATATACAGGGACCCGGGATAAAGACTTACATGAACAATAACACTTTCATCTGCAGTCAATCCTTTGAGTAAATTTTTCTGAGCATCCTCAACTTTCATATCATAATTTTGGTATCTATCCCTGATATCATGTTTGACTGTAATGGATAAGTCCCCCACACGATCTTCATGCACGATTGAACCCGGAGAACAATTCAATTTGTTATCTCCATTTGACTTTGAGTCTATGACGCGCCTTATAGCTGCAACAGCCTTAAATATTGAGGTATCAACAAATTGACTGTGAAGTAGAAAAGCTTTTCTGTCTCTGACCGCCCTCTCCTCCTCAGTTTTGCAAGGCAGAGAAGCCAATATTGCGAAATCTGTAGCCCATGGTCTAAGATTGTATTCACCCTTTCTTCCCTGGCCACCACCATTTCCACCCCAGTTTTCGTCCTCAGAAGGTAGGGCAGGAAAGTTTGAAGGACACTCGGCAACAGATGGAGGGACAAGCCATGTATTTGCTCGGAATCCATATGGAAGATTACCAAACTGAAGGTGCAACAATATCAGAAAATGCACATTATTGTTATTTGAAAGAAGTGTAAATTATTGATTTCAGTTGGATATGAAGTGCCACCTTATTGTGTTCCACGAATGCTTTCATCAACGATCCATATGCCTGCATTAGTCGGTCGTAAGCAAATGTCACAACTCACAAGTGAAAACATTAGACTACTTGCTTCAGATGAAGATATGCCGTGACGAAATATCAGCAGAGATATTTACAATTTCACATGTTTCGTGTTTTTTGGTAGTTTGATTATCTGACATTGTAAGTCCGTGCTGGGGGACCACAACAAAAAACCAAAAAGCGCGGAAAACAAATGCTGTAGAATAATTATTATGAAAACCAGCTTACTGCTTCACAGAGAAATCATATAAAAAAAATGTATAATACAATAATTAAGAACTTTATAAAAGAAAAAAGAACAACTAGAAATGTTGTAGACACTAAATTTGACAGATAAAAGAAAACAGCTTTTTATATATAAAAAAAATGTAACAACTTTTTATTTAGTTGAGATTATTAATATTTGATAAATTCAAATGTCTTACCGGGGAATTTTGAGTAACATCAAATTTTGCTAAACGGAACTATGTGCAAGCTAATAATGAAAGAACCTTGTGAAGAAACATACATTAGCAAAGCCTCGGCTAAGTTGTTTCAGAAGATCAACTAAAGAATGGCTCTTAAGTGACTGCTTTCCCATAATATAAAACCCTTTTTCTGATGCTACCACTTCTATCAGCTTCCCGTTGCATATTTTGATCTGCATGCAGCAATGGCATCTTTAGCCTGACCACGTCTCACATGCAATTAGAAAAAAAAAGGCAAAAAATTATAAGAAATAAAACAAGAAATAATTTGTACCTGAAGCTGAAAGTAATCTTCTTTGCGCCTATCATCTCCATTCTTCAGTTCACATCTCTTCAAATCTGCAAAAAAATTACCCATGCAGCCAAAATCATGACTTGACTATCTCTCAACCATGCCCACCATTATAGATTAAGTTCAAGCCTATGATTTCTCATTGTTTGGGAAATCATATTTTATCACTTGAGCAAAATTGATGAACGAAGTTTAATATTTATTGTTTGTGTGAATTTTTATTAAAATAAAAAATTAGTTCCTATTATTATTGTTTCATAAACTGACATTGGAGTAAAACAAAAATATGGATATATAAAGTCATCTATGGATTGCATTAATTTTTGTAATTAACGTTAACTAAAATTTAATTTATTTATTTGAATCTAAATTTTTTAAAAAACATTTTTCTATATAACAATTTTAAAAAAAGATAAAAATATAACTTATTCTCTCAAGCTATATAGACCAAGAATAATGGAAAAATCTCTACAGGGCAAAAAGCAATGGAATACCCACGTAAAATCGGAGGAGAGAGGTGAGAGAAAGAGAAGAACTCGTAGAAATCTGAAAGCTTCGGCGTCGGATGAATGGCCACCATGCCTACACTATCCGAGATCGGTGAGACAGGCTGCTCCGACGTCCGCGACCCGATCTGGATTTCCCCATTGGGTGTCGTTGGTGGGCTCGAACTACGTTTATTGTGATGTTGGGCCTTACTGTTTTTCTTAGCTTTGGAATCTGGGCTTGTCAAGGTCCGTCTGGGCTTCGAAAACCTGGTTGTGCAGGCCACAATGTCCAAGAGTCGCCGCACGTGTGCAACAGCTTGAGCTTCCTCTGTGTAATCCTCTGTAAGAGTGTCAAAAACGCAAATAACTTGAAATAAGGTTAATTTCGGGAACTTACTCCTGAATATTAATTTTTACCTTTCTAACTCCAATAGAAAATGAAAAAAGGAAGTTGAAAAAATATTCCCCAGAGGACGAATCTGTGATTTACATTACAAAAATGCACATTAATGATTAATCACTTCAGTTATTTTTACTGTAGAGCTTATTAGGTTAAAAAAATCTAATATAGAGTCATTAGATATTAAATATTAATCACAGAAGTCAATATTTTTTTTTTCTGCATATTATACTATGATCTGATTTTCGTGTATTATAATTCTCCAAACTTGTTTAAGAAAGAGGACGCGTTTCTGACAGACTGAACAAAAAATATTAAATAAATAAGCAATAAATGAGGGTTCAGTTCCAGTGGCTGCGTCGTAACCAAAATAAAATATCATATTATTATTATTATTGTTAATAAAACATGAGGGTAAGAGTGATTATTATTTAAAAATGTTAAAATTCAATGAAGGGGGACAATCTTCCTAAAGACCATTATAATTAATCAATGCATTATTTTGAGGACTCTAAGATTCCAATGGGGCTGCTGCGGGGACACGACTAACCTGAACTAAACACAACTTTCACATTTTATACAGATTCTTGAATAGATTAAATAATTTTAAAATATATTAAATGTCAAGGGTAAATCTTATTAAAATCTATGCAGAGTGACAATGACCAAATCATAGCTATAGGACTTCGGCATCCAACTTTAAAGTCGAAGACGAATATAATATTAAAATGTACTTCACGCTCTTGTTCTTTTCATCATTTTTTATTTTCAAAACTTTGTACCTTCATATATGTTTTATGTGATAATATATTTTTTGTAGGTTGAATATAAGTATTTATTTTTTCCCTTTCTATATAGGTGAGGGATGAAAGGGGTTTTTTTCCTTCACGAAACCATTTTGGTAATCCGTTCCAATTATGTTGCCATTTTCTTGTAAAATGTTAAGTAAAAGAAAGATCGAAACCCAAAAACATTAAAACTTTGAGATTCAGACGAAAAAAAGGTAAAAATGCAATAGTGAATGAAAGAAAGGGAAATGGCGGTGGATACTGAATGACAAGCATGTGACCTACACCTACCTTCAACCATTCTTAGAATACATGGCTTTAGAGTAACAACTTCCACTCTGTCATTCAGTCTATGCCCTTTAACCTAACAGAGGAAGATTGAGTCAGTTGAATTGCTGTAACACTGTATGGAAAAAAAATACTAAATTAAAAGTCAAAAAATTATCAAATGGAGCAGCTCGAGAATTAAGCCTACCTCGTGAGATAAAGAATAATTTGTAAAATGGCAGGTCTCTACATTCGCAGCCAATAGCCGTCTTACATCAAGTATCTTATCAGTAGAGATACCCTTCAGAAAATTTCCATAAAAAGAGCCGTTAATAATGCTAAACTTTTGATTCTTAGTGATTAAATTATTCAAAATTTGGGGAAATGAAGAGTAATATATGAACCTTGAGGACAACTTGAGAATCATAGGGAGTGACCACATTTATGTCTACAAGAGACGGCACTGATGCTAAAAGAACAGAAGAAAACAAATTAGGTTAGTTCAGGGCGTTCAGGTGCAGGTGAAAAGAGTCCAATCTATCTAACCTTTCTCTTCCTTTTTCTTCTTCTCCGCCTTAGCCTTATTCGATTTCCCTCTCCCTGACCTGGGGGCCATTTACTTCGCGCGCGAATTTAATTGAGAGAATAGCTCAAAACCTCACTACTTGACCAGTCATCGGCAATCCAAGAACTAATCGATGAAGCTCAGGGAAATCAGAAGGAAGAAAATGATAGAAAGGGGGATTTTATAAAGTGAGAATGAAGAAGAATTGAATTACAGAAAACAAAAAAGGTTAACTCGTGAGATTATATTGAAGAAGAAGATAGGATAAGGGTGTTATAAGTTTCAACCCTTTCCAGGATTTGTGAGCAATCCTAGCCTCTCCTTGTTGCTAATAAGCTGATTCTCTCTCTCTCTCTCTCTCTCTCTCTCTCTCTCTCTCTCCGTGCCAAATCCATGTGAAGCCTCCTTATAAGTTAGCTGGAGGAGCCCATGCACGAGAGCAAAAAACAAACGGGCCCGTTGGTGGAGCGAAGGTGGCCGTTGATTTGATGCCACGTGGAAGGCGGGCTGGTTTTGTTTTGTTTTATCAAGTGTTGCGTCCTAAGAGTTTCCACCAGTGGGGGGAGAAATCAATTAATTGTGGACCGTTGATTTGGCATATTTTGAAAACATGAAGAATTCCTCGTCCATGGATGATGAGGCCATAGCTGTGTCCCAGGCCTGTCATCTTCTTCCTGGTCGCTAGTCCTTGTTCTTAGTTCATTACTAGTGCTACTCTTAATTACCTACAAATTACAACAGATTATTCCTCTAATTTTTAATAAACTTCGAAGACAAAACTACCTTTTTCATCCCTTTTTAACTAGTTTAAAGTAAAATATTATTTTAATTTTTTTACTTATTAATTAATTCTTTTACTCCTTCATTTATCATTCTATTTTTAATTTAATTCATTATTAATTTTTATTTTTAATTTATCCCTTCACTTATCGTAACGATATTATTTTTTGTTCTTTATTGATATGAAATTTATTACATTAATTCTTTCAATTTATTTAAATTTGAACTAAATATGATATAATATTTAGATTAATAAGAGACTAAATTAAGAAAAAATCAACTGATAAGTAAAGAATTAAAATAATATTTTGCTTAGACTTTTTGTAAGTTTGGTTTTATATGTTTACATAAATTTTCAATATTTTCTTAGTGAATTTCATTTAAATAATTAACAAAACTAACTAACTTGTTAAATATTGTAGTCAAATATGCAATGGTGAATATTACACTCTCAACGCGTTTATGTCACTTCAAATCTTACCAATAATCGCTTATAAGGAAGAGGAAGGTTGGGGTAAAAAAAAGGAAATACAAAATGACTGTTTTACATTTATCAAATTAAATGTATCCAAGTTTCCAGTATCTTTTAAATGGCCACGTGTTTGATAAACTATCTAATTTCATTTGCAATTTTGGTTGCATTAATAATTAGATATTGTAACATCCTGCAAAATTCATCACAGAAAATTCCTCTAGAAGAAATTATTTCAGTGTAAAGAAGATTTTTAAAAGAGAAAGATGATCTCCTTCTAAAATTAAGAAAAATGTCATTTGAGAAATTTCAAGCTATAAGTGCTAAGAAGTTAATATAAATAGGATATAGAGATTTAGTAAATTAAATTACCATTCTAATTACATTGTGATATTTTAAATTATATTCATGGCCACTTGGCATAATTAAAAATTTGAGAGTGCTAAAATTAATTAAGATATTTTATTTCATACATCCTTGGTAAAATTAAATATTTATCCCATGCCAACATCCCCCTTTATTAATGCATGACTTTGAGATTTGGATTCTCAGCTTTTAAAAATTTAAATTTAATGCATTTAAGAAATTTTGACTAATTAAATTTAAATTATTATTAAACAGTTTTTAAAATTTGGGTCATTATATTTTCATCAAATGATCTAAAATTTATTAAATTTATTTATTTTTAATTCTAAATTTAATTCTAACTTTACTATTTAAACAAAAAATAAATATTTAGTCTATATATTTGTACATATTAGATGTTTAGTATATATGTGCATGTATGCACATGTGCATGCACATACATTTATATGTACGTGTATGTAACAAATTTATTATATATGTATTTGTGCGTGTGGGTGTACTGGACCCGTATTTGTGCATATGCGTGCGCATGCGCTAATATTTGTATGCGTTAATATTTGTGTATGTATGTGTGTATGCATGTGTATTGATACTATATATCCATTATATGTATTTGTGTGTTAAACATATTTGGTAATATGCTTATGTATACATACTTATATACGCATGCATGTGTCTGCGTGTGTATATAACAATCTTATTATATATGTATTTGTATTTGTGCATGCACTTGCATATGTGTGTGTATTACATGTTCAATAAGTAGGAGTGTGTGTGGGAGCGCGTATGCGTATTTTAATCAAGTTAAGTAGCGTATTGAGTTTTCTCAAAATCCAGCTATGCATTCTTTTTTAATATTAATTTTTTTCATTTATAATAAATTTTATTTATGACAAATATTTAAAATGTTGATTCTTTTTAAATTTTAATTATTTTATGTTTTAAAATATATTTTTTTATTCCATTCTTTTCATTTTAAATTTTATTTTTTATTTTAAAATAAATTATTATTTGGAAAAAAATGTTTTTAATAAAAGTAAGAGTTGATCCGAGCCGATTAGTTACTAACCAATTAGATTGGGTCTCAAAACTTATTCAAATTTAACTTGAAATCTTACCTAAATCATTTTTTTATAGAATTATAATTTGTCATTAATGAAAACAATATTGAGAAATAAGGAAAAACATCTAAAACTTGTTCTTGTTTTTTTATTCTAAAAGAATACTTTTTTGTTTTTTGATTTTTTAGAACAATTGATAAAAAACATATTATCAAACAAATATTTTTATTTTTTATTTCTAAAAACAAAAATACTATTTTTTAAAAATAACATTCAAACAAGCCCATAGTTTTTCATCTATAGTATTTTAAGTATGACTTCATGGAATATTATAGATAAATTCCCTGAGTACCAAGAGCAGAGAACACTAAATAAGCTTGGGAGCAAACGGTGACTTGGGCATATACAGGTATTAATTACTTACTCTTGACATTTCATGTATGAGATTGAATTGGATTAATTTTATATCCTTTGTATGTATTTAATTAATGATTATAAGGAGTATGAATCTTCTATAATTATAATATTGACCATAGTGATGACATTATTGTTATTTTAAGTCAAACAAAATAATGATAAAAAATTGAATAATTGGTGGATATATGGTATTGTCTTCTACTGTCAATATGTTAATCGTAATAATATTATTATTTAAGTTGATATTATTATAATTATATATTTATATTATAATTAAATATACTAATATATTTGATGACATCAGTAATTAATGTTCATTCCATGCATCATCAATAAAATTATACTAATATGTTATGAAAAAGAAAAGGTCCAAATCTACATTAGCAAAGTAATTAGTGTACATTTGACGTCCATCGTTGGAATAAACAATCAATGCTCTCAAAGCATTAATGAATGAACTATTTATGAATTTTTAATTATAAATAAAATATTATTTTGGACTGAAAGTTGAGATGAATGGTATTGACAATATATTGAGATATTTCATTTAAATTTATTGAATTACATATTGGTAAAATAGGTTGCTTATAATTTTTAATTCATTTAATATAAGTAAATTAAATTAATTTAATCCATTTAGTATGCAAATTAAACGAAACAGTTTGGTAAGTTGGTAGATTAATTCACTTAAGATGTTTTGTAAATTTTTTGTGTGTGAAATGTTTAACATTATATAAACTTAAGTAATTTTTATTCCTATTTTATTTTTAAATATTCAATATTTTATTCACCATAGATAAATGAATAAATTTTTGATATTATAATTAAATATTTAACTAAATAAATTATTTGGTATTCATTTTTTTTACATTTTTTTAAAAATATTTTTAATAGGTTAAATGTGACAATCCATTTAAGTGAGTCAAATTCAATATTATAATCCACTGAAGTAAGTGGAATTAAACATATTAGCACATCTAAATGTGTCAAAATATTCCTCCAAATAAAATAATTGAAGTCTGACTTTTCTTCTTATTAATTAAATTATTCATTTTTTTTAATCTTTTAGAGATTTACAATAAATACAATAAATTAAATTACCAAGCACGTCAACGTTATCGCATATCAGTGATTTTGAAGGGTCAATATTACCTCGCTATTAATCAAATGCATAAAGATGGCGGCTTAAGTTAATTACACAATTTTTAATTCCTAAGAAAACTAAACAAGAGAACAAGCACATGCAAGAATGAAAACGACAGATAAAATATATATAGCCACAGCAGACGTGAATTAAATAATAAAAATGGCTAAAATTTTACTATTAAAACTTTTTTTTAATGAAAATAGATAAGGAATAAAAACAAGATACATGTGAATTTATTAGATTTACATTTCTTTAATTTTATTTGATTTATTAATATAATTATATTAAGGTGTTATCTTTAGTGCATTCACAATTTTAAGTGCAAAAGTATATTCAGTTATAATAGAAGAACATAATTATAATAATATTATTATTTAAAAAATAATAATATTATAATTATGTTTTTACATTATAATTAGTTATATTAATACACTAAATATTTTACTTTATATTAATTGATTGTACAAACTTTGAGCACTATGATCAAATCTTGGAGACAGTATTTAAGCTTTTTTTTTTTTTCTGTGCCTAAATGCAATAAGTCAATATGAAACATGTATATCTTAGACAACAAATTCAAAACAAAGTGTTTTTATATTATTAATAGTGAGAAAGACAAATAAAATTGCTTCTGTTAATGGCAGTTTTGTACATTTTGCCAAGCCCTACTATACTTCCTTCTCGTGCTATGGCCAAAGTAAATAGTTGTTATATAGTTTATATATTTTAAACCGTTAAATAAAAGTAAGTTATAAAAACTACATGCAGTGATTCAAAACATGCAGTACATGTACTACGTTAGCTAAACCAAGTCCTCAAGCAAAAAGGTGGACATGGGAAACAAAGTAAAAGATGTCATATATATTACTCGAAGTTTTTGATTCAAATCAAATTATTTTCTTTTCTTATTTGATTTGAGTAGTTTCTTTACCACCTTATTTTATTAAGATATTATATTGTTGAAATGATATTATAATAGTTAAATTCATTTTAGTATTTGATTTTATAAATATTATGTATTATACATAAAGTGGCAAAGAATTTTTTTATGAACAGTTTCTTAATTATATAGTCTTGCATCCATTTGAAAACATTCATTTGCAAATTAGTAAAAATATTTTGGTGGTTCATTAGAGTTTCTTGTCAATACAATGACGTAGGGAATTTTTGTTCTTAGTTTATATTATCTATTGATTCAAAATTTACTTATATTTATATGGTTATTTGTTTGATGTTGAAAAATGCCTTGAAAATAAAAAATGACTATATATAATTAGATGGCTAGAAGCCATACTATGATTGATTATTTTATGGTCAACAGCACCATTTTGAAATAAATATTGTGCATAGATAATTGGAAGTCAGATTTGATATATTGAGAGAAAAATAAGTAGCTATAAAATTATGTTTACTATGGCCTTAAAGGCTATGTGTTTTATGCCACCAAATAGTATTGCAAACTCTCCATTTCAACATGTCAATGAGCAAATTATTGACCACTTATGGTTCATACGCTAAATGGGTATTAAAGATAATAATGACCCACAATGGATATTAAAATAACATAAAATTACTTTATGGCAAATGGTTACAATTTACAATATGAGTAAAAGTCATATGAAATGGCCAAAATGATTTTGAAACCTAAATGGCTACAAAAGGTTGAATGGACATGTTGCTATTGTGATGCATTTTATTATGGCTATTTTATGTATGCCATGAGAATTTTATCTTACTTATGCTTATTATTCATATTATTATTCATTCATAACTAATTAATTATTTAAGAAAATTTTACGATTATAAAAGAAAATTTTAATTGCTACTTCTTGCATACCTATAATAAATATTTATATGTAACATTTAGAAAAAAAATTAGGCACATTAGTTGCATATTTGTGAAACTTCTATTAAGAAAAAATCGTCTGTTTTTATTACTTATTTATAAGCTATTTTTCCTTATTCGATTTCTAATGTCATATATGCTTAAAATAAGGTGAGCAATAATTATGGAAATAAGTTTGTCCCATCAAAATGATGACTTTAATGATATAACATACATACAATATTTTATAGCATGAATATATGAAAAGAATCAACAATGAAAGTTTAATATACATATTCCTTAAAGTGAATTATGTATTATATTATGAGGCTATTCATTATTTGTGTTATACCAATTTTTAGAAGTAAATTAGTTTATAGGTTTTTGTTTACATATTCCATGTAATGAATGCATGTAATAAGCAAAGATATCAATATTTCATAGTATTTGGTCATGAATGACAATATAGCGACAAATTATCATGATTCCCACTTAATGTGGAACAATAACAAACATTGGTGAAATTTCATGAGTATAAAGAGTTAACACAATATGTAGATATAAGCATGAATAACATATTTGTTGTACATCAAATTTATTGGTATTTTTGAAATACCATAAAGGATGGAAATAAAATTATTATAGCAAATTTGAAATTGTGATATATTGTAATAACCCAAGCAATTAAAATTTTAAATGCAACTGATGGTATAATATTGTGTTAGGTGAATTAATACAATGAAATTGAGGCTGGCTCAATGGTCAGGCTTCAGGCTGCATTTCCTCAGGATGCGGGTTCGAGACCGGGAAGCTAACCTTTAGTGTTTTGTTTTTTCTGGAGCTGCCACGTGTCCCCTCCACAGTGAAAGGACGAAATTGCCCTCGTAAGTCTTCTTCTTCCTCCTTCTTCCTGCGTGCAGCCGAGAGCGAGAGCAGAGAGAGAAGCTTCGCGAGAGAGCTGAGGGCCGCCGTGGTTGAGCCTCCACCTCGCCTGAGCTGAGCTACACCCCCGAGCACCACCGGCCACCCTTCTCCGCCAGTCCAGCCGTCAAATCGCCACTCCTTTGGGCGAAAACCACCGTGGAACCGCGAGCTCTCCTGGCCGTTGGTGGGCTGTTTTCCCGGCGTGGCTTGGACGGGTTGTGAGCCTCACGTTTTGGCCGGTCCTTTCCACCTGAAGACGAGCTCAGTTGGCCGCCGTTGGAGTCGCTTTTCCGGCGAGAAGGAGGAGTTCGAATCTTGAGCATTTTGGGACGATTTGGTACGTTTAAGCTAGTTTTCTCTTCAGATTGAGCTTAGAAGTAGCATTTTTGGCCCTTAAACAACAAATTTGAGCTCTAAAATCATGGATTTTGGCTGCTTGTAAGAAGAATGGCTGACAGGGACCAAAGTGAAAATTTTCAAAAATTTTGGGTTCTTGAGAAAATGGAAAATTTCTGACTTGTAATTGATCCATATTTACTCTAGATTAATACCTTTAAACTGTTAGGCATGAGAACTAAGAAATTTGCTAGATTTGCATTAAAATGGAGGTTAGGGCTTGAAACAGGGACCAGAATGAAAAATCTAGAAAATATATGGGGCAGAAGTGTAAATAATCACACGTTAAGGAATGAAAGATATGGAATTAAAGAGATGGAGGAGTTAGGTCCTAAATTAGGATAATGGCCCGAACGACGATTAATCCCTGCGTGAACTTCGGTGCAGGTGGGTCGTAAGGCCGATTCTGGCACCCCAAGGAGGGGGCAGCATACCGCTTGCGTTGATCAGAGTTCAGGTGCGCAGATAGCACCCCGAAACTCTTATTATTGCCTAGGCTGTTCTTGTTTTAATTGTTTTCTGAATGTAAATAATTCTTTCTGATTTTGCCTTACCGAATTGTGGGAATTAAAGCAAGGGACCCCTGTATGTGTTGAATGATATTTGACTTGAGATGTGATTAGAGGTGGTTACTAGCTAGATATAATAGAACCACAGAAAAATTTCGTATAATTTCATCTTTGTATACATGTGTGATGTAAATTCTTTGATTTTTGGAAAATGACGAATGATAAGCTTTCGCGAGACGTAACTCGCGCCTGTTGGTTAGTTACCCTCGAGGACTGAGTGTTCTCGCCTGTTGGTTAGTTACCCTCAAGGACTGAGTGTTCTCGCCTGTTGGTTAGTTACCCCCGAGGACTGAGTGTTCTCGCCTGTGGGTTAGTTACCCTCGAGGACTGAGTGTTCTCGCCTGTTGGTTAGTTACCCTCGAGGACTGAGTGTCCTCGCTCGTTGGTTAGTTACCCTCGCGGATTGTGTATCCTCGCTTGTTGATTGATGCTTTCGAGGGTTGTGTACCTCGCCCGTTGGTTCTTAGCAGTCTTAATCCTGATTGTTTGTCACAATTGATTGCTTAACTGAGAATGGTTGTTGACTTGACGTTTATGATAAATGGTTATTTCGTTCGACTGTTAAATTGCAAGTTTATGGATTTAAACACTATTGCACTGTATTACTCCTTGATTTTTTTGTTAAAGCTTCCGTTTATATATGAAATGGTTTACTGGCTTGGGGTGCTATCTGCCGGAAAACTTTTGGTCCCAGAAAGAGAGTTAGGCGATCTTCTGGAGCCGGCGGAGCATTGACCAGGGAGCTGCTTTGAGCCGCTTGTTTTGGGTGCGAAACGTGCCCCTTTTTGTTTGATTATAATTTGGCATTTTCTTTTGGGATGTATATATATATTTATTTAGTTTGGTAGCCATTTCCGTTCGCGGGATTATTTTGTGACCACAGCTGGACCCGCCAGGTTTTTGTCTTTTGTTGTATTCGTGGATTTGGGCTGGTGGGAGCGGAGCTCCCCTATTTATGTATGCCTTGCAGGACCTTGTAGAAATTTCGGGACGTCCTAATTACTGGGGAGGTGCTGCCGAAATTTCTACAGGAGGCCTCGTTTTGTATTGACATTCTCACCATATATATTAAGGCAACGACATTATGGGTATTGGAAATGTATGTTAACGATCGTCCCTTTAGTGTAGGCTTGCAGGTCATGGGGATTTCCTCGTGATCTGTGCCGGTCACATCCCAGGGAATTCGGGGCGTGACATATATAATATTATAACAAAATGTTCAAACCAAACATTTCATTTGATCTTGTTGGGATGGATTGATCCACTTAAGCATTAATCAATTACTTAAGTCTAATGGTTGTGATATTGCTTGATATAAATGAAGATCCATTCCAATCTCAAGAAGATGATAAAGAACTTCTTGATAATGAAATACCATATCTTCTTGCTATTGACACTTTAATATTTATTGTTAATAATGCACAATTAAATATAACATTTTCTATGCATTTTAGCAAGATTTAGTTCCTATTCAACACAAAGATATTGGAATGAAATTAAGCATATAATTTGATATATTTGAATGATTGTTGATATTGATTTATTTTGTTCAATTTTTCTAGACCTCCACTAACTACCTATATAGATGTAGATAGTTATCTAATATATATAAAGTTTGATCCCAACAAGTTACTTATATATATGAAGATATAACTGTATAATGAAGCTCTAGAAAACAAATTTTAGCTACTTCTTCAAATCTTGTTGAATTCATTAATATGAAGTAGTTCGAGTATATGATTGACTTAAGTTAACAATAAAACATATTTAAAAGATGTGTGGTTTTCCTTAAGGACAAAAATTTCCAACATTACTATACAAAGATAATGCAATATGTAGAAATCAAATAAAAGGATAGTACATTAAAAGTGATAGAACAATAAGTTTCAAAAACATTCTTGTTGTGTCATGATCTTAAAAAAAATGGCGTTATGCAACATATTTATGCATATGACAATCTAGCAGATTTGTTCATTAAGAAGTCATTACCAACAACCATATTTGAGAAGTTATTCAACAATATCAAAATGCACCAACTTAATGACATTAGATGATGTTGTCATCAAGAGAAGTAAAAGATGCATTGTACTCTTTTTTTTTTTTTTTTAAACCAAGTTTTTGCCTCATTGGGTTTTCTTGATAAGGTCTTTTAATGAGACAGCTTACGTAGTATAAATATTGTATACTCTTCTTCCATCACTTTATCCTATTGGATTTTTTCTAGTAAGGTTTTAATGAAATACATTATTTGTTCATAAACATCCAATGATGAGTGTTATAGATTGTCCAATTGTGTGGATGTCCATAAACCCCCTAATGAGTAACTCTTTATGTTCATATATCCTATAGCCTCCAAATTATTGTACCATTATGTAAATTAATTTATATTCATGTATATTAAGTTTTCATTTATGATGAAAAGCATATAAATAGAGTCATGTACCAATGGTGAAGGATAGAAATGAATGAGAATACTCCTTCCAATTTTTTCTCAATTTCCGCTCTTATATTTTTCATTTTCTTATTCTCTTATATTTTCCGTTAATTTTATAACAAATGAAACTATTTCAAACAATTTTACTCTATTTTTGTGCTTTTAGAAGTGTTTTTAATGCAAATGATTCAAATATTTATTATTTTTATTTTCAAATTTTATTTTAAAAAATAAAATAGTTTCAAGAACATAAAAACAAAAATTAGATTTTAAAAGCAATGCACTCTCACATTGACCTTATGTATTTATTAAATAACACACCAAATTTCCTGATGCGTTTAACTCAATATTTGAAACTAAATATTTATAGTAGAAAGTAGATCTTTTTGGTCACAAACAGGAAAAATAGTATATGTAGAGAGAAGAAGAACAAAAGCTTGAATGAATGAGTTGTATTGCAGAGTGTGTGATATATATACACGTACACGTAACAGAGGAAGAATGTAGAAAAATGCCTAGTGTGAGACGTTATAATAGACTGGAAAGAATCTGTACAAGAGTCAATAGCTAACATACACGTATACCCTATGGTTAATAATATTTACTGACCTAACCCCTCCTCTCAAACTTGAGTCGGTCTTTGAACAACTATTGTCCGTTTCATTGTTATAATTAAAATAAGAAAATAAGAATTAGAGTATGTTTAGTTAACAAATTAAATTTTTATTTTCATTCTTTAGAAAACTTACTCTCTTACATATAAAGAAGAGTTCTCTCTCTAGTTAAAGTTATAAAATGAGATTGATCTCCTAAAAATAAAAATATACTCGACAAAAATGTTTTCAATTATAATAATTTTTAAACAAAAATATTCTTATGATATATTAAAACCCTAATGTATTATTATTTATTATTAGATTATTATTTTTAATTTATTAATTTATTAAATATATATTATTATATTATTAATTAAATATATATTAATATATAATTATGTTATTAAATAATAATTTGAAGAAATATCTACCTTTTTTCTTGATTTATGATAGGAAATAATATAGTAAAATATGCACACTATCTAATTGATTCTCATGTGTAATTTACTAACCAAATGAAATAAAAAGAAATATGTTCATTTTCATTTCTTATCAACTAAACAATATTTTAATATTCTTCTTTCTACTTCACTCTATTCTCGTTCTCGTTATATCAATTTTAATAATCAAACGACCTATCAATTTGTCATGTTGGCTGCAAAAACATGTCTATGCCATGGCTTTTGTAAAACAATCAATTGTTTGATCAAGTGAAGGAAGATACTGAACTTTCAATTGTTTTTTAGCACTTGGTCATGTATGTAATGAGCATCAAACTCAATATGTTTACTTTTCGCATGGTACAAGGGCTTTGAAGCTAGTGCCCCTGCACTGACATTATCACACCATATTATCAGAGTTCTCCATACAGGAGACCTGATTTCATTCAATAGATTTCTCAGCCAGGCAACCTCTGCTGCTGTATTCGCGAGAGTCCGATATTCTGATTCGGTGCTCGACCTCGATACTACTTTCTGCTTCTTTGAAGACCAAAATACAAGGGAATCTCCTAAGTAAAAGCAGTAACCTGCTACTGATCGTCTGTCGTAAGGACAAGCTACCCAATTAGCATAAGAGAACCCTGTTATATCGAGACTTTGAGAAGGTTTTATATGGATCCCATAAAGCGCTGTGCCCTTTAGGTATTGCAGTACTCTCTTCACTACTTGCCAGTGTATTTCAGTAAGGGCCATAAGAAATTGACTCAGACTGTTGACAGCAAATGCTATATCTAGCCTGGTATTTGTCAAGTATTGCAAGGCTCCTGATGTGCTTTGATAAATCGTTGGGTTTTTTAGTAGCACTCCTTCCTTTAAAGATAAACTTTTGCTTGCTACCATTGGTGTAAAACAGGGTGACACGTAAGCCATGTTAAGTTTCTTTAGTAAATCAATTATATATTTTCCTTGTGTTAGAATATCGTATAATATTTAGGGTATAAATTTGTTAAGATATTATATTATGTGCATTCACGAGGGGTGCTCATTGAATAAGAGTAAAATAGTAATTATAAGAATTATTATTAAATCCTAGTTCTAGTTAGCTTTCTATAAATAAGGCTATACTCTTATACAATAAAGGACTCAATAACTCATTAGAAAGAGACTTAAGACGATTTGAATAGAATATTTGTGAATATTCTGTAGTCGCATTCGAGAAGAGATTTAAGCTGTAAAAACCTAAAATATATCCAATAAACTGTGGGTATGTCATTCGATCAGTGATTCCAACAAAAAATAAATAAACTTCTGTAATTAAGAGATTAATGTAAGTCTCCTACCGTGAATTTATATTTAGATTCATTTATTCCCTTCACCTTGGCTAAGTAAGATCATTGCTTTACTACGCCAAGCTTTAATACTAAGGAAGTAGTGTAATGAATTTAGCCTTGCGGTAAATTTTTCATTTGGGTACAAATACTTTTTGTCACTATTATGTCGTGTACGTAAAGAAGTAAGACAAGTATTTGATCCCCTATTTTGAGCCAGAAGAGTGAGCTATCAGACTTTGTATTTGTGAACCGCCATTTTAGTAGAGACGATTGTAGCTTGCTGAACTAAGCTGGGAGCTTGTTTAAGACCGTAGATTGCTTGATTCAGTTTACATACATGATTGGGATACATTTTAACAATAAAACCTTCTGGCTGCTTCATGAAAACAATTTCATCCAAGCTCCCATTGAGGAACGCATTGTTTATATCAAGTTGAATGATCTCCCATTGTAGTGATACTTCTACATTTAACACAACCCTGACAGTAGAGGCTTTGACGACGGGGCTAAACGTCTCATTGAAGTCAATACTGAGGGCTTGTTGAAAACCTTTCGCGACAAGACAAGCTTTATACCTCTGTAGTGAGCCATCTGAGTTTTACTTAACTTTCTGCACCCATTTGTTATCAACAACATTGGATTGACCAGAATAAAGAACAAGAACCCAAGTGTTATTGCCAACCAATGCATGAAACTCATCTTCCATAGCTTGTCTCCAGTGTTTTAACTTTAGTGCTTCAAGTACAGACTTTGGTTTAGTTTCCGCATTTAACTCCTCTTCTGTGAATCCAATGAACGGGTATTTGGGTTTAAAAATCCCATGTTGACTTTGCATAACAACACATTGTGATTCTGGTCGCTGAATTTCAGTAACATGAGGTCTCTCACATACAGTAGTAGGGCTCTCACGTACAGCAGTGTGCTGTGAAGAACTAGAGCCACTACTGTGAGCTGAATTTTGATCATTATGTTCTGTCATGGAGGGAGTTAGTGTTTGAAATGGACTTATCTCTCTAGAACTGTTCTTATGCTGCACTCGCTCAACGTTAGCACAAGAGATTAAACTCGCAGTATTCTTTGACGAAGAAGCTGTGGAATTTGTGATGTTGAGTCATAAAAAAGTGGTTGTGGTGTCTGCCTTTTGTTCAAAAATCCTGAAGAGGAAGGGAAATCAGTTTAGTGAAAAGTAATATGGCAAGAGATATAGACTCTGCTTGTTGGACTCAAACACCGATACCCTTTATGATTACTGCTGTAGCGTAGAAACACACACTTAATTGTGTGAAATTGCATTTTATGTCTATTGTTAGGCTTTAGGCACGGGAAACACGCACATTCGAAGGGTCGAAGATTTTTATAATCAGGTTCATTTCAAAAGATAACTGAGTAGGGAAATCTGTCATCAAGAACTGTTATGGGGAGTCTATTAATAAGGAATACTGCAATGTTAAATGCGTCCCACCCGCAGCTTAAAGGCATTGATACTTGTGCGAGTAATGTTAAGCCAACTTCAACAATGTGCTGCTGTTTTCGCTCTGCCTTGCCATTTTGTACTGACGTATGAGGACATGGATGCTTGAAAGATCTCCCTGAAGCTTGTATAAGTTCTGTAAACGACCCAAATTCTCCTCCCTAATCACTTTGGGGTACCTTTATTTTTGTTTCAAACTGAGTTTCAACTAAGTTTTTAAAGTGTCTGAAGGTTGTTACTGCTTTTCCTTTGGATTTCAGTAGATATATCCACGTATACCTATTTTGATCATCAAGAAAATGGATATAGTATCTATAACCTAAAGATGATGCAACAGGGAAAGGTCCCCTAGGTCTGTGTGTATTAAATCAAGTGGTTTCTGTGCATGCGAGTGGGATTTAGGGAATGGGAGATTGTGAGCTTTACCATACTAACACGCTTCACAGAATTTGAACTTTTCATTTCTGGTTTTTATATTACATGACTGAGGAACTTTATTTAACACAGGTGAAGAAGGGTGACCTAATCTCTTATTCCAACTCTCTTTTACAGAAAGAAAAGCAACATGGTTTTCATCAGTGGATAGGTGTGTAAGGCAGCATGCATGTGGGTGAAGCGTGGCTGTATTATCTTGTACTTGGTAGAGTCCCTCTCTAATGTTGCCTTTCAGTAGAGTCTCTCCGGTCAGTCAATCCTTCACAAAACAATTCCATGAGTCGAAGTCAACTATTACGTTACTGTCATGAGTTAATTTAGAGATGCTTAGCAAGCTTTTCTTCATCTCAGGTACATGCAACACATTGTTAAGTCTTAGAGGAAGAGCATTTCGACAAAGTAGATTAGAGGAACCAACTTTAGAAATAGTTAAACACTCACCATTACCAGCAATGATATTTTTCTTACCAACTTGAGTTGAATTGTGCAGCATGGTGGGATTGCCATCCAGTTGATAGCCTCTAAGGATTGGTAGAACCATGGATTGCCAGAGTAAGAAATTGCTTCTGTCTAGCTTGACAGAGCAAGTTTCATTGAGAGGAGTTTGTTTTTAAGCATTGGAGGAAATAAGTGGAGCAGTGAGAGCATACAATGAAGACCCAGAGGAAGCCATATGGCTATTACACCAAAACAGGAAAAATAGTATTTGTAGAGAGAAGAATAAGAGAAGCTTGAGTGAATGAGTTGCTAAGAAGCACCGATACGCATATGAATATCGGTTATGATATGATATGATACGTGAGATACATTAATTTTAAAAAATTTAGAATATGAGTACATATTTATTTGTATATGTATGTATATATATTTTAGTAAATAAGATTGATGGTAAAAAAATATTATATAAAATATGATAGGAAATGATGCTAAAATAAAAAATATAATGATAAAATAATATTACAATTAATAAAAGAGTGATCAAAGAACTAATTTGATATTATTTTGGTACTTTTTGAAACATATCTTATAAAAAAAATTTATAATACCTAATACAAGTATATTGCATCAAGTATTATATTTGATACAGGTAAGTCTCCTATTTAAAAATATCCATGCTTCTTAGATGAGTTGTATTGCTGAGTGTGTGATATATTTACACGTACATAACACTGGAAGAATATAGAAAAATGCTAGGATTGAGATATTATAACAGACTAGAAAGAATCTATACAAGAATAATATTTACTGTCCTCACTATCACCAAATCAATCCGTTTGAAATTTAGTTAGATTTCATTTTGCTAACCTATTACTTGAGTCATTTTACAACAATTACAATCATTTTAATCACAATTATCACAAGTAGAAGCATAATAATTAAGAATACGTACAATTTGGAAATTATTATTTTAATCATGACTAGTTATTAATGATCTCTAAGTTGAATGAACTTAGACATATACAAATGCCATAACTTTAAAAATTTAAAGAAATCCTACTATTACCACTTATTATTATTCTTATTATTATTATTTTTTTAGGCTAGTCAGTCTTATTGATGATTATGATTTGAAGAAAATCAAGTTTTTAAACCATAATCCAAACGGTAGCAAAAATAGTACAGCATATGATATTCTTTCTTATTTATTAGATTTAGATGATATTTTTTAAGACACGTGAGACACGTGAGACACGAGAACAATTGATAAAGTAAACCTTTTTTTACATTCAAACGTTAAATGACGGAACTATGAAAGTTGAGAATGAAGGTCTGAATGAAATTGAGATTCCACATGTACACTGACAAATGTATTTCGATTGTTTTCTTGAATATCTGCATAATTTCCCTAAATATTAATTTTTACAATAGAATGATAATATAATATATTATTAAAATATTACATCTAAGTTTGAATATTTAAAAATTATTTAGCGTGAGGTTACTTAACAAGATGAGACCAATAAAGTATATAATTATATATAGAACCGTAAAATGATTTTTTAAAGAGAATATATGTGTACAGGTAAATGTTAATCAACAAATGAAATACTATTTTAATCTATTGCATATTGTATTTTTAATTTAATTTTTCTTAAAATTTTTAATTTAATCATTTACAGCTTTGTAATTTAATTTTTTATAAAATTATTTTCTCAATTTGATTTATCATATACGGATACATGTTCTTAAAAATATGTTCAATTCAAAAATATAAATTATTAACACTTATTTTATTTACAAGAGATCAAATTAAAGAATAGTACATACAAAAAATTAAATTTAAAAAATATATCTATAAAAGACTAAAGTTAAAAAATTCACAATATAAAAGACTAAAATAAAATTTTACTTGCTAATAAGGTGGTCTCTCATTAAAGGAGTGGTGGTTTTAACTTTTGAAAATTACTTAAATGATTTGAACTTCAAGTATGACAAATTGTTTAGGCCAACGGCAAGTATAAAGGGTTTCAGAAAAAGTTCAACACTAAAGTTTTTTTTTTTATTATTATTACATTAAAGAGAATCTTTTAGTCAGTTTATGTGCCAATTAAAATTAGATTATTTCTTGAATAATTATAATATTAAATTAAATTTTTATTCTGAACCTTCGAAGATATAATTTTTTTGTTTTAACCTATGATCCAAATGCATGAAAACGTATATTATTATTTTATTGAAAACATAGGCAGATATTAATAACTGACATGACCATGTTTGTGTCTACAAATTTCGGACATTGCCGGCTTCTTAGAATGTGATATAATTAACCACATCATAAAAACCCTAAAAAGGAGTATATATATATATATATATATATATAAGTAAACTTTGTCTTTAACATTGTATTAAACCTTTTGTAATGTACCTCTAATCCAGATCCAGAGGACATTTTTGGAAGGAATTTCCTTTCAAATTCCAATAATGGTTCTCCTGCAGCTAATAAAGAATACTATTAAATTTATCTAATGACAAAAAGGCAGAGCCAGAATCAGGAGTTCATTTTCAGTATTATTGTAACATTCAGTAATTAAAATTATTCTTATATATATATATATATGCAAGTAATTTAATTTTACAGTCAAAGTTGTATAATTTAGTTTAAAATTATGATTACATAAAATGTGTTTAGTTTGATGTTTAAAGGATTAAAAAGTTTATTTATATTTACGAGAATTTATCTCATTAAAGTCTTGTTCAATTTGGAATCGAATTTTTTTTTTCAAACCATGTTTGTTTTTCAAAATTTTTTTACATAAATGAAAAACTTATTTTTGAATTAAATAATAACAAATTTTTTAAAATATAAATCACGATCATCTAAACTCATTTTAACTAAAATCTAAGTTAATCTAAATTTAAATTTGTACAATTCTAATCATAACATACACATAAACTTTATGTTTAAACAATAATGATTCATTTATCAAAACAAGAGTGATAAAAGTATTCAATTTTTTTAAAAGTAATAAAGGTTTCTAACAATCAGAATAATGGTGCTAGTAATTTATTAAAATGTTCTGAATATTTTATTAAGAGTATTATTTTGCAAAATTTGGCTTATACAGATTGCCGTTCACCACCTACCATGTTATGCTTTGAAACTATAGAAGTATGGGTTGTCTTATTTGGTTTGTTTGCTTTAAAAGGGTAAAATAATATAATTTACTGTGATAATAACCGATTATTTAATTAAAAATAGATTATCACTTATACGTGGTTATTATTTTTATAATTGAGCATAAGAAAAAAAAAATGATTGTTCATATTAATTAATATCTTAAAAAAATGAAAGAGAACGATTCAAAACGGCTTCATATTTTCTGCCAAGAAAAATATTAGACACAAGAAGCTCCTAATTCTATACCCTTGATTGAACCGCATCAATAAAACAAATAAACATTAATATTTCGATTTACTCCAGACTCACTTGCCAAACACAACATAACTCTGCTTTTGGTGGAGTAAAATATATTGATATGACTATTTTTTTTTTTTTCATAAATAACTCAGTACAATAGAAATTTGAATACAAAATGTCTTGATAAATACTCAAACTCCTCAATGTATCTCACATAGTGGCTTAGTTGTGATTAGATTACAAATATAGAAATAAGTGACAATGGTCTTGGTCAACCCAGCAAAAACTCAAGCATGACAACTTTCCAGGATTTGTGGAGGAAGAGCTTTAATGATCTTTTATGTTTAATTGAAAGGTTGGGATGTTTATAATTCCAATTCAACAAAGCTGTAATGTTTTTTGATATTAATGTAAAACTCAGAGACGTAATAAGTTTGCAATTTACAAATGAATTATATTCAATGAAGGAAACAGTTGAGAGTCTGCTAGCTTTTGGCCTTCCAACACGAGAGAGGAATAAACACTTCTCTAGCTTCTGAGTTCAGAAAAACACTCTCAAGGCATCAACGACTTTCTCGGGCCTGTAAATGATATATATAAAAAGGTTAACATTTTGAAAGAGATTAAACTATATATTAACCTGTTACTATACATGCAGTCGAATCTATTGTAATTTTGAAGTAACTGACCAGTCTTCTTGAGGCATATGCCCAGCTCCTTCAATCAACTTGAGCGTAATTTGTGCAGGATTTCCTTTCTGAAACTCCTCTGCCACAGATTGCGGCAGATACTTGTCTGATAATCCCCAAGCAAGTAATACCGGTTTATCCCATCTGTAGTACAAAAACCATTTATATCAGTTCCGGTTCAGGGAAGGATTTTGCTTTCCACAGTTCCATACCCTCTTCTATAATATGAGTAGGAAATTCATGCAACGCATGCATATTGATACATAATATGTTCTTTCTTTTTTCCTTGGTAAAAAAAATGGTAGTGCAAATAGGCTTCTCTAACACTAATAGTAATAATCAGGAGCAAACAAAGGCCCACCCAAAGACAGGGCACCGGGAAATCTCTATAGAGAAGGATGACTACCATAAGCTTATGAAGCTTTGGGAATTCGAACTTACACAGTATGAGTGACTGCTAAAGTCATTGTCAGTTGAGTTAACTTGGGTTGGCACAGACAATAAGTTTACTAACAACTAAAAAAGAAAAATTCAGGTTAAAGATACGCAGGGAAGTCAAACTGATCAAGTCATATAGAAGGGCTTGAAACATGGCTCATTAATACTAGGACAAAACTCAGGTGCAACCTTTGGGTGTTTGATATCAGGTTTTTCAATAGAATCATGACACATGGAGGAACTTCTTTGAAGGTGTCGCTGATGTGGTTGTATGAAATATACACATATTGTTTTTTTATTAAAGAACATGATAACTCGTACTTAAATAATTGCACCTATTATAAACATTATTACTTTCAAGAAAACTTAATTATTCATTTGATAAAAATTTGAACTTCAAACATGAATCTATATTGCCAAACATATGCTGAATAAATGTATATAAATTTATTTAGTAAGAAATGTAATTTTACAATACTGATGTTGAACTAGATGTTTAAAATGAGTAGAATCTGCTACTTATGTCAAACATTTTCCGCACACTTACCTTTCAGCTAACAAAAGTTATCAATTCCAGAAACTGTTGTATCTGTTTGAGTTTTCGCAGGCTCAAATTCAGTAAATCTGATAAAATGGAAAAACTAAGATGTAGATGGAAAATATACCTTTCTGATGCAAATCCAGCTGCTATCTCACTGAAATTACCTTTGAAATTAGTCTTTCTTGCAGCTTCAAGCAGAGCTGAAATCCCAACAACTTGAATATTACTTGGTGCACACGTTCATTACATTATATGATAGTGATTGAACTACTGACTTTCTAGAATCTGAACTATGTCAAGTATATTTCCATTGATTCAATTTAGAATCAGTCCTCAATGTTGTAAAAATAAGAAACCCCAATAACCACAACTTATCATTGACATAACCAAGTAAAATGGCACCAAGTTAAATCATATCCTCAATCCTCGTAACGATGTATAGTTCATTCATACTAATCATTCCCAGCTTCATTAGAAATAGTAAACCAGAGTTTTAAATTAAACATTAGTGTGTTATTTTCAGATGCAGAATTTACGACTTATTTGATCCAACACATATAGAGATCACTTTATACCATAATATTATAGTACATATGATAATGCAGTGCTACAAGCCTGCAAAAAGTTTCACCCTTGTTAAACCCAGAGTACGTACAATTTCTGACTTATTTATCTGGTACTGTTTTTAACATCTGATAATTATTATATTTCAGACTTCTAGATGAACATGCTCTGCCAACCTAGCATAAGTACAGTCTATATCTGCTATTATACTGAAGCAAGAGGTTGCTGAAGATAATTGATTTCATCTGCAGATTTCATGATATTTTATTCACAAAGGAGGACACGGACAAGAAACTAGCCGTGGATCTACCTATCAAGAACTCAAATGATAAATTTGACCAGAAAGCACAAAAATTACATACTTCTGTTAGAAGTAATTTGACTATAAATATGTAATTTTTGCAGGTGCAGCAGTACACAGACAATTTGACATAATGATGGGACCCTGCACTTATATTATTCAACTGAACCAAAAGATAACCTTCCCCAGCCCAGAAGAAGATTCCAGCAGCTGAGAAAAGGAAATTACAGGGAAGAAACACAGAAAAAAGAACGCAATACACAGAGAAAACCGTAAAGACACATCCCCTAGCATTCTAGAGGCTAGAGACTCTCCCCAGAAGACACTCCAAATCTTGCCTGCCCTCCTCTGCCTGATTCCTCCCACTAATAACCTCCTAACTAACTCACCCTCTCTCCTTCAGCTCGCCTACTAGCAGGAATCAGTTATCACCCTTGTCGGCCTGACCCTCAAATGGGCCTTTACTAATGGGTTGTTTCTTCCCACGCCTCTTGTACACTTTAGACACCCCAACCCTTACTGACTCTTGAGGTCCATCACATAAGCTGATAGCTTATTAATATGATACTTCTTACTTCTCCAAGTTCTGTGTCAAATGAGGGTTTTATATTAAGTCTGCAAAGCCATAGTTATTAACATATCTTCTTTTACTTAAGTAAATCTTTTTCAAACTTAAACATGTGTATTCCAAAAGGCATCTTAAAGATTACTGACAATACCAAACCTTTACTGGATGCTTAGAATTATGAATAAAATAAGAGACACGATCAAAATTTCCTGGTTAAATAAATTTTCTGCTATTTTCTTTGGCTTTAAGTTCGTTTCACCAGGTTTCTTCAAATCCCACATATATCAATATATTCATTGACTATCACAAAATCATTTATTACATTTGGCCAATAGATACATACCAAAAATGCAAAGCATTAAAAGGAAGTTAGTGCTACAAACCAAATCCAGGTCCACTGCTTGCCAAATAAGGTAACCGGTACACATCAGCTTTGTCATTTTTCAGGACATAACTGCCAAAAAAACCCTTTAAGACGAATGCCCAAAAGAAGTAACAAGTTGGGGAGATTTTATCTATTGTTTCATCATATTAATCACATGAAATTTGAGAAAAATTGTTGTCCAACGGAAATGTCATGAATGCAGGATCAGGGCAAAGGCAATTAGCTTATAAAAAGTCTAGCTGTACTTAACAAAATGCTAGAAAACACCTATTGTAAGCTTAACCCAGATTTACTGTGCAGGGGTAATGTATTTATGTAGCAAGATCTAGAAAGAGATGCTGAACTGATAATTTCGTAGTTCTCAGCTAACTAGAATGTTAGCTTCAATCTTACTTGCAAAGATATCATAATATATGAGGTAGAAGATATCACAAGCTACAACTTTAATTTAAAGAATTACTTTTGGATACGTACGGGCTACCTGCTTCAATAAACCGCTCAGCCATAATAGCATTCTGGCTTGTAAACTCACCAAATAGAGGGATTCTAGAAAGGAAAGAAGTAGAGTTAATATAATATAAAAAGACTGAGAACATAATATATTGTGTCACATTATTTGACTCAAAATCCATCAGCTAAAATGTGTCTTGAGGATTCTTATGTATATGTGTGTGTGTGTGTGTGAAGAATTGACTTTAAACATTTTCTTGTAAAGGAACATGCTTAAGAATGAAGTATCAAACTAAGACTCATCAATTAATATGGTCTTTGAGCAATTTTTGACATTTTGGATCCCTTTTGGAGCAAACAAAGGTTTACTCAATGCTTAAAGCCTTCCAATGGTTGAAACGAAGAGAAATATCTAAAAAACTGAAGTTCAGATTCAGCCAAGATGATTAGCATTAGCAGTTTAGCACCAAATTCATTGATTTACATAACAAGAACCAAACCTTAGCTGCTGAAAAAGTCCAGGAATGGGAGATGAAATTGTCAATGGGCTGTTTAGTATTGCCAGCTTTGATATTTTGCTAGAGTTCTTCAAGGCCCAAGTTAATCCATATGAACCTACAATAAATCCCTTAAGGAGGAGTGTGGCATTAGGTTAGACATGTTATTTAAATGCAAGAATGTACCTGAACTAAAATGCAGCAATAGTATACAGTTAGACACCTCATTCTAACTAGTGCATTCCAATTTTAAGATGCATATTTAACTGTGCTATGTAATTGTAATCAATGTACTAGACTTTCAGGTGCAAAAGATACTTCGACAATTATAACCATCATGTCTTTGCATACCTGAACGACAAGGAAAAATGGAGATTTGACACCTAGTATCTCAAGTAATTTATCCAATTCGTCATGAAACTCCTTTTCTGTAAGAATTGTAAGAACAACATCTTTAAGTGTATGGTTTCTTTGGGAGAAGTTAATAATAGTTGGGATCATTCTAATTTGAAATTTCTTTTCAAAAAAAGAAACCTGTGTAATCAAAACCATATCCTGGCTGTGGTTTGTCACTGAAACCAAATCCTATCCAGTCCGGTGCAAAGCAGTGAAACCCTGCATCTGCCAACTATATAAGAGAAAGAAAATTAAAATAATTAAAGAATATTGAAAAATTATTCAAGAAGACGTCTTTTGGCATGCTGATGGTCTGAAGAAAGAAGGGAAGAAAGATTTTTCAGAATACTAAAGATCCTTATGCTGAGAAGGCATACACGTAGATAGTATCAACAAAATGCCATTATTTTGCTGCTAATAAATCTAGGGGACTTGAGAATGGACAAAACTTAAATAAAGTTCCCTCAGTGTTAGCTATTAGGTTCTAACAAGAAGAGAAGTCATATGATACTAAGCAGTATATGACATCAGCCTGTTGTATTTTTTATTAGAAAGCAAACATCTAAATTGGCTTAGATCCCATTTTCATCTCAAATGATCATGTCATGAGAATGATAAAAACTTAATTAAAGTTTCAGGTGTTTGCTATAGGGTTCTTTAATAAATACATAAGTTTTGTAGAAACTTTTCATAAAACCCAAATCTTACTGCTAATTAGATAACACTTGTTGAATTGCCATTACAGAACCTGATAGTAAACACTAAACTTGATAGCAAACACTTAAAACTGCACCTTAAATATTTTCTTTAGGTCAGATGATCATGACCAGAAAAGACCATGAATTAAATTCCGTAGGTTGCATATGGAGGCTTTTTTCTCTCTTGCTTCTTATACTTTACTTTCTTGTTAGGCATAAAATGGAAAGGAGAGATACGTCATTAAGTCTATATCAATATATAGCATTAGTAGACAACCTGAGACATAACAACTCGGTAGCTGAAAGATTGAGTCGGAGCCCCATGAAGGAAGACAATAGTTCCTCGTCTGCTTTCTGCTGATCCTAAAAGGAAGCAAAAGACAGACAAATTATTTAAAGTGTTTCTTGAACTGAAAAATATAAATCAGAAAATTAGTTCCCAGCAAAGTAAATATTACCAGTTTCCCTCACAAACCATCTAAACTTCCCAGATTTAATGTACGACCCATATTCCTTGCCCTTGTCTTCTATCCTCTAAAATAATGTAAACCAATCAAGTTATAGATGTTACTACCACTATGCTCCCTTTTTATGAATAATGTGTAAAACTCTATTTTGGGCTTCCAAAGATAACTTCAATATCAGTCAGCTCCTTTAAAGCATATTTTTAAAATCACTTTGGTACTCCAAGATGTAATTTTTATTTTCCAATTTCATCCTTCAAGAGGTATATAATCTTTTGAGGTGCAAAATAAATCAAACTTTTCAAATACTAAAGTAATGTAAAAAGTCTTTGAAGGAGCCCATTGATATTGGATCATCTTTGGAGGAGAATCAAAATTGAGTTTTACTCTATCAATAATATAAGGATTATTATGAACAGAAAAAATCCTTTCAAAATCAGACATAATCCTGAGAAACACGATACAAAAGGCAATTTGTATAGGATCAATCACATGCCTCCAACTATAGCTTTGACATAAATAATATTAAGAAAAGAGAGAAAGAGCTTCAGAGTGCTTCTATTCTATAGCCATAGAACTTTTCTAATGCTTTGCTTGATGGATCCACAAGCATATATTTAAGCCAAGGATGCTTCAACATTCTAATTACCTCCGTAGTTTTATTCCATCATAAACCAACCTACAACTTGTACTAAAACTTCATAAAACTAAAAACTCCCATCATGAAAGTTTATATGGGTATTTGAAATTAAAAAATTGTAACTAAAAGTAAGATTATGAGTACCAAAGACACTCAAAATTAACTTAGCCATTGATATTAGGATTATATGGGAGTTTAAAGTGGTTATATTTGAAAAATTTTAACCGAAAAGAAGGTTCAATTTCAAAGAGGCATTACATAGAGCATTTGGCCGACATTGCCATCCTCGGCAGGATTTTCTGGCAACTGAATCGAGCTGCGGCTGGACGGGTTGTCAGTGACGAAGCCGAAAGGATTGAACTCCGGTGTGTCATCTTTGTCCTTGGATTCGCCCTTCTCTGTAGAGCTAGCCCGAACTGTAGCAATAGGTGATCGTCTTCTTCTGTAGCTGCTCAAGGCATTTCTAAGGTTTATAGAAGATGATGAAATGGCAACGTTGAGAGGGAGAGAAAGCAGAGCAGATACCATTGTCTGGGATTCTGTGAGTGGCAGAGGTTAAAGTGTGAGTGACTTCAAAAGTTGAAGAGCAGAACTTCATTCAACGGTTGGATGTCTGCAAAGAACAAAACTGGCCACTGTTTTTATTTATTTATTTGTTTATTTGAATACTTAATAAATTGTGGCTGTCGATGGTGTGTGATAATATGCGCGCGCTATAGCAACGCGCCTTAACATGTGGCATTATCCCCTGTATTTTATCCTTCATATTTTTTTTAATTTCTATTTTTGTTCATTTTCAAATTGATTATGATAAAACAAAATAATATTCTGATTATTTAAAATGAGAAGAGAGAGATGGATAAGAAGGTTATTAAGAGAGAGAGGAAGAAGACTTACCAATGCCTGTGGATCCTCTCTGATTACTGAAGATTTTTTAGTTACTATTTAAGAATAAAAAAATAATTTTTATTAATTTAATATTAGTAAAATATTATTTTTTATTATTATTTCATTATTTTTTCCTACTGGAGATTCTCCGGTTACAGGAGAAAACTCGCTCTCCTTACCAATTATGGAATCTGACACTAGTTCTTAACCTATAAAACCTATTAGATTTTCATCATCAATTTATATTCTTAATTCTTGCCTGTGTTCTAATGCCCACAAGATTAATAATTTTGTTGATTTCATATAAAGATCTTCTTCTTGGCCAATGCCTTAAAGATACTCATCTTCCTTTCATGAATCCTTACTAACTTTATACCTAGGATCATTCCACGAGGGAAGAAGTTAAATGCACAACAACAAAACCTAATATCTTTATGGGGAAGATTAAGTCGAGATAAACAAAGCCTCTCCTTGGGCAACATCATCTCAAGGCTATGTTATGACTTTGTTATTAAATTGATCATTTTCACCCAAGAGATATAAGACTTTATAATTGTATCATAGCTCCAAGTGATGCTTGGATCACATAGAATAATTCTTTCTAATACGCTAGATACTTCTCAGAGACAAGCGTAAGGCATACTTAGACTCTAGTTGAGATGAGACATCTAAGAAGTTAGAAAGAGAATTTCAGAGGGAGAGGGGGTTTTAAAATGAACTCATAGAAACACACTGATAATATTGATAAAGGATTTCTTATAAGACTTCGATGATCTTACAAGTAGGAGAAAAATAGCTTATATAGGTAAAGTCACTGACACTTTAAAAGGAATAAGTATATATATGGCAATACAAGGACAATAATTTGAAAAGACAATACGTCTTGAAAGGACAATACATGACACCTTTCATACAAAAAGCTGAAAATAACCATGCATTTAAAGATATTTAGGCTTTAATAAAAGCAGCACATGATTGAGCAGCTAACATCACTTTATGATAGGCTTGTGATTAAGAGAGAGGTTAAGATCATTGAGATGAGAGTTGTTTAAGGCATCTTCAGTTGGGTTCTGAGAATCTTGAATTTTGACTTAAGATAGGGATTGCCAAGATAATACTCTCTTTCTTGTGCTTCTAGTCCAGCTTCTCATCCTCACAAGTGACAATGGAATTGGTTAGAGGTCCATCAATATTTATTTTCCAAATATTTCTTGTTCCTCTTTAGCTCCATGGCTGTAGTGTGGGATGTTAGAGGATGAGTGTCTTGAATGATGTGGATATGGAACAAGATAAACTTGGTCAGAAATATCAATTTTAGGATGTTATGGCTTAACAGGAATGAATTCTCCAATATATGGTCCTATGGCAGTACATTTGACATTGAGTGGTCTTAATAATCATTAATATCACAAAGAAACATTTTAAGTGAAATTAAAATATTTTTATAATCTTTTTGAAAGTTTGGAAAGGTATTCCACTCATATGCATGATAACAAGAAATTAATAACCCATTCCTATGCTTCCAGTAAGGTTTATGGATGATAAAGATTGATGATCTAGCTGAGCACAATTCCAGGTAATTCTAAAAGTCCAATTGCCTAATAGCAAAATTAATTTTCTCTCTACTAAAAAAGGGGAGAGTGCTATCCAAGCAGTGTCCAGATGAGAGAGGCATGATTGGATTCATTATTCAAATGATGAAACATGTCCATAGGAGAGAATTTAATTGTTGTAGTGTAAAGCACTGAAAACCAGAGGAACCAAAGAGTATCTTCGTTGCATGAATTTGCACATATTTTGGTGACGGTTAAGTAAGGAGTGTTAGGATGAAACATCTTGTAAAATTTCTAGAGAGGGGTATTTCCCAAATGGTGATGGAAGTAGTAGAACATATAGGACTTGGTGAGTTCCATAACTAGGGAAGGATGGATAGGAATTTTGGCTGAAGGAGAGAAGGACTTTTTAGTAGTGATTGGTCTATGCATTAGTATGGAATAAGGTTAAACTATGAGGATTAGAGGAGTGGAGGCTATAGGGGTGATCAAGAAGATAGTATTTGGTTTTAGGTGAGAAAAAGGTCAGCTAGGTGATCGGTGACTCCTCTAACATGTTAGACATGGAATTTATAATGTGCAAACCATGCTTGCCAATGAGCTAATTTTTTTGTTAGGCAATATCTTATTTTTGTATTATAGCACCTGCGAGAATGTTGAGTTGTCAATTTATATAACAAATTCTTAAGGGGCAAGGTGAAATGCAAATTTTTGAATTCCATGTTTTACAGTGAGAATTTCCTTGTACATGGTATAATAATGGAGTTCGGGTGGTTTGAATGAGCCACTGGCATGGCTGTAATAATATTTCTTTCTTCCATCTTGTTCAATCAAGATGGCCCCTCAGTGATTGTCACTTGCATCTGTCTGAAGGATAAGGGTGGAATCTTTGTTAGGAATTTTGAGTGGTGAGGGATTCTGGAGATCTGCTTAAGGTATTAGCCTACTGTTGTTTGGTCAAGGTCTTACAAGTAAGTTTGATTTTTATTCAAGAGTTTAGATAGCTGGCCGGTATAATTAGAACACTTCAAGAAAAAATCTATGACAAAATTGATTATTCTAAGAAATTATTGAATTTGCTTCAATGTTAAGGTTTTGTCAGGAAATTGCGACAGTTGTTTAGCAAGGTATAGGCCTGGCTTATACCATCCATCTTGAAATGTCATTCCAAGGAATTCAATCCTGGACTAACTTATTGACTTTTATGGGCTGAAAGCAAGAGCCTATAAAATTTCATAAGTTCTGCAAAATTGCCAAATGTTCTATCTATATTTTTAATAAGAGGAAGATGTCATCAATAGAGATCAATGTATAATGTACATGGGCTTGAATATCTGGGCCATGGCCTTTTAAAAGAGTGATAGGCCTGTTTTAAGCTCAAAGTGCATTATCGCCCATTCATACTAAGCATTAGGAATGCAAAAGGTCGTTTTATGTCTTTCTTGAAGATGAATACCCAATTGCCAAAATCCTGCTTTGAGACCAAACTTCAAAAAGATTTTGGCGCCCCTTAATTAAACTTTCTAAGCAATAGTATTAGGAATAGGAAACTTGTCATCTTCAAGAAACATATTCAAGGGCTTATAATCTATGACAAATCTCTTTTTCCCTTTTAACTGTTCAAATATATTTTCAATATAAAAAGCTTGACACACCTAATCTGATTTAATTAGTTCAATCAATCCTTGTTTAAGGAGAGAATCACATTCTTCTCGAGCCAACCGAAGGTCATTAGGGTTCATTCAAGGATGGGTAGCCTTAATAAAATTAACATCTTCATTCTTCTTGAAAGGGAGTTTAATTGAAAAAAAAAAAAAACTTTTCATTCATCCAATGAGGACAATTGTGCTTGAAATTTGCATATGATTCTGGACAATAAAGGCAAAAATTGCTACTTAATTTCTTCATATGGAAGTGGAGTGGCATGAAGTTGGTATAACTTTGGCACTTTCATAAAAAGATTAAACAATGTCTTATAACATACACCCTAGGGCTGAATCTAAAGCTTGTTTGCTTGGGTAAATACATTCATTCCAACAAGAATATATTTATTAGGAATATGATTGCCGAGAACATGGGTGCACACAACACAATTAGAGAAAAATTTAATCCCAAATTTGTATCTAATGACTAATGAAATTTTAAAGATAGTAACATTAGTAGCCATGAAATGTTTTAAGTGTTTCCTCTAGTCTTTTAGTGGTAAAAGGGAAGGATTTATGACTATTATGTGAGAAACTGTGTCCAAAAGGGCAATGGTTGGGATAAGCTTAGTAAATTTGTCAAGAAGAATATGTAAATGAAGGTATGGAAAGGAACTAGATTTTGTAATGGTTTGTTGTGGTTGGATGGTAAAGACATGGCTAGGGGAATGGTCAAGAGAGGGTTCTGTGTTAGTCTAATGATGAATCAAGTAATGCAAAAATTGTTTCTTTATCTAGTTGACTCTATTCAGAGAGGAATCTTTAAGATCATGGTCCTCAAGTGGTATTTGCATGTTAATCTGTTCAATCATCTTTATGGCCCTCTTAGTTTTATTAGGACATTATTTGTCAAAATGCCCCATTTTTCCATAGATATAACATGCATCTTTCATTTTTTAGCTTTTTTTTATTTATTTACATCTTCTAAAATATCATAAAGGTTTCCTTCATCTAGAAAACTTTTGACGAACAGGATATCGAGAAAAGTGAGACTTCTTCTTTGGCTTACAATGAAAAAGATCCTTATCTTTGCATTTAATCTTTAAATAAGGTTTTTGGCATACCTTCCAAAATTTAGGCTTCTCTAAAAGGACTAACTGGAATAACTTTTGTTGTTCATAAAGTTTATCCAATTTACATAAAGCAAGTTGATAAATTTCTCCAAGTGATATAGCAATTATAGGTATGTGAAGAGTTTGTAAGGCTCTATTCAATTTTGATTGTAATTTATCTAGTAGAGACACAATGAAGACATGTCAAAAAGTAACGTCATGGAAGCCATTAAGAAGATAATATTCATCCGTCATCCTTTGCAAGTGCTTTTCAAGATCATTTATGTTTAAAGAACAACAACTCATTTTAAAATATTCTTATCTCTTTTGTTCGTCAATTAATTGGAAGTTTTCGATGAAATCTTTATGGATTGCACCTAATAAAGAAATAGTGTTGTCCAAATGAAGCAATTATAATTGATGATATTCACCAAGGGACTGGAACCATTCCCTAATATGAATATTAAGACAAATTCTCGAATAACATCTAAAAGAATTGAGCCAACATTAGTGATCTTACCTATTTTTACCATACCATTTAATATCAGTTCATAGGATTTTATGAGATTTAAAGAGCTTAAATGCATGATTCGATAATATTTTGTGGTAATTTGGGATTAGAAGCAATTTCTTGCAACATGTGTTTTGTAAGTGTAAAATTGTAATTTTCCATTGATATGACTTAAATTAATTAATTTGGAAAATATAGGATATACAATATTTAAATTCTTGCATTACAGGCCAAATTCAAAGATTAATTGGAAAAAATTGCAATGGGGGACCAAAAGAATTAGAAACTTGCAAAAAAGGGCCAATGTTTACTTGTTGTGTTTTTCACTGTGGCAAACTCTACCCAACCTACACAATTTTTAATTCAGATCTGAACTTAATTGTAAGACTTGACCTAACTTGCCTCTTATTAACTATTAGGGTTTTTGCAGAGGGGAAGTAGTCAGTAACCAAGGGAAAGGTTTGAAGACTCATTCTTCTTCATTCTTTCTTCTTATTTTTCCATCTTTTCATCATTTTTTTGCACTTCCATGGGTGTTCTTGGTGATTTAGAGCTTGGTGAAGCATCCTTCTCCACCATGAGTAGGTACACATCACTTGCCTAAAGGAGAATTGAGGAGGCCTAAGCTTGGAGCATCAATTAGGGAGTTTTCTTAATCCTTTCCATCATTCCTTTCTTATAGTCATTGTGATTTGGTTAAATCATTTTGATTACATTAATAGGTTGAACTACTTTGTTGTAAAATTCTATATTTTGGATTGGATTTTGGGATTTATATGTTTATGTGTATTTCGTAAGGATTATTGCTACATTTGATTGTAGAACTATTGGGGTTTATAAGCCTTTAGTTTAAAGGTTTCATAAATAAGTTAACTTACCTAGTGTTTGAATGGTATTTCAAACCACTTGAGGAATTAGTTTTCTAAAGAAACTTTCATTTATCTTTTAAAAAGTTAGGAAGGTCAAATCAAATCTCCAATGGGCATTCCATCATCATTTACATTAAATTCCAACTAATTTCATCCTCTCATTTAATCATGTTGTCAATCAACATCTCATATTAAAAATCTCAAAAACATTTGTATTTAAGTTGTATTTTATCCAATTTCAATCTTATTAACAAAGACAAAGGAAAAATCCCAAATTTTTCGCATTTCTTCACATATTTTACATTTAAATTACCTATGAATAAATTAGGCTCCTTGAAGTGAACACGACCTGGATTGCATCACTATAGTGCATTCTCATATCTAGAATTAGCTTTTAACATCCTTAACGATGAGGGTTCAGTTAACTAGACATCTGTAAATTAATCCAGGCACCAAATTCATGCAATTAGTATCGTCTTTGATGTGGAGGAATGTCGTCAAAAATGAACCATGGACCATTTTTTAAAAAGGGTTGAATCATGTCTTGAAGATTGGATTTCTAGTTCATCTTCATCAACAACATAAGATTGTTGATGATCATCCTTAGGAGCATTGATGAGTTTAGTCATGTAAAGAGTCGAAATGTCCATTAAATATCGAGATTCATCAGATAAAGATACCACATATTGGGTTTCTTAATTTGTACTGGAAATAGTACGAGATTGATTAGAGATCATGTTGTTATAAGGTTTAACCATGGCTATTTCTCAAAGATTTTTGGTTTCAGGGTATAAGTAGCCTTTTTGTTTATGATCATCTATGGGTATAGATGAAAGAGGTTAAGGTCCTGTGGGCTATTTGATGGTGATGTCTTTAGAAGAAGGATGTACAAGTGGTGGAGGTTTTGAATATGATGGAGTTGCCATATAGGTTAGTAGGAAATGAAGAGGTCGTTAGTGTGGTTTAGGCATGGATTTTTGCTTGGAAGTTTTGTTTGAGTAGGTTTGGCCTTTTTAAAATTTTATGAGTCATTTTAAAATATTTCGAATAATCTTCTTTAGAGGGATATGATGGATAAGGTGAAAGAGGTATATAACTGGTTTGATATACCAAAGGTAAAGAAGGAAAGGATTCATTGATAAAAGATGAATGGATAATGGATAAAGGTGATTTTGAGTTTAAAGCCATGTCTGCTTCAAACTGTTGGAGTTGTTCTCGCAAATGTTTGATCTCTGTCTTCTTTCTTGTAAACTTAGGACTAAAGTAATTATAAGAAATATACTATTAAAGTTTATGACCCAAAGTCTTAATCTTTTCTTGCATCTCTAGTTTCAGTTGTTTAACTTGGAGAGAAAGTATATCGACCCTTTCATATGTTTGTTGAGGTCTTTGAGTCATTTGATCAAGTCTTGAATGAATGTTCATAGGAACATGATTCTAAGCAGTTGTATTCTTCGTGTGCCAATTTAGCACTTCTTTAGAACCATGAATAAGTTTATGGTTTTTATAGGGCAAGACCTTGTTGGAAATTGCATCGGGTTTAGTGGTGACCCTGCCTTCATCAATTTGTCTTTCTAAGAAAGGAAAAAGGTCTTTGTAGGACGGATTATGGAACATCATGCAAGGTATGGGATTAGATGGAATCATTCCTATAATGTTTGGTTTACATAATGAAGTAGGAAGATTCACAAAATAAAGAGGCATATAAGCAATAGTCTCTTAAGATTCCTTGAAACAACTAGCCTTCTTCATGTGTTCTATAAAAATTTATTCCTTTGATGATGTAGTAGTTAGGTTTAGAACAACTTAAGGCTTCTAGTCTTCTAGATTTCTTTTGTGAGCTTGGATAGGTTGGAAAGGACGACAAGATTTAATTTTCTTCTTTTCTTGCTCCTTTTGAAGTCTCCATTGTCTTTGTTAATAGCATTACTGCTATTTTCTATAGTTAACAAGACTATTTCGAGCATATACAGGTGAAAGTTCTTCAAAAACACTATCATTAGAAGAAATATCTATCTCACTGTCATTTGAGGGCCATTATGAATGGTAGTTGCAACCAGGTTGGCACATCTCATGGGCATAGTCCTAGATGAATGATCATAGATATAAGAAACATATATTAACTTCCCATCAGCTTTAAAGTGATGGACAAGAATGGTATGTTTCTTTATCTTTGGACTGAAATAGGAGTAATGGACATAATTTGTTGAAGAAATGGTGGAGGTTGAGAAGATTGATAAGCAGAATCTTTAGGCTTCTTGAAAACTATTTTGACCTGTTCGTTAGGCAGATGGTACAAGCTTGATGGTTCATATGTGAAACTGTGTTTGCTATGGATATAATATTGCTTATAATTGGTGATCCATTTAGTCAACATCGGCTGAAGCAGATCACTCTAGGAGATCTATTTTGGAATTTGTACAATAGTGGGTACATCTGACTCGTAGACAATGATCATAAGAGCATCGTCCATATAATTAGGAAGATGAAGATCCATAGCATGGTTATGTAACTAGAAAACCATTTGAAGGTAGAGGATGGCCATAATAGCTTGAGGGACCTAGTCAGCTTCTATAATATGGACCTGTACTTTCAACCTATCTTTAAAGGTTAGATCTAATGGTTTAAGGTTGAGATTTGGACAAATTGCTAGAATGATGGTTTCTACATTTAGAGTTGTCAATGCAGTACCTATGAGAGCTTATTGTTAAGTGGTATAAGTAGAGTCTAGAAGGGCGATACGAGTAGTGACCAAAAGCCCCTTGCAACCATGATAAGTTAGACAGAGGTGAATAGCTCCCAAGTGAATATAAGTGTATCCTTGTGCAATCCAAGATTGATGAAATCTTGAGGAATCTCAAGATCTACATATTGTTCTTGAGTGGATGATTGCAGCTCATAGTTATTTAGATTTGAAAAGTAGACATACTCCTTAATGGTGATCTTTGGCTTTGAAATGAGTTTTTTTTTAAAACTTTACCCTATTTAGATTATATGATAAAAATCAATAATGAATCAGATAAAAATTCTATGAATAAGTTAGGGATTGAATGATATTTTAAAATATTTGCATGTTAAATATTTTATTTTGTACACACTATAATATACTTATAATTTTATAACATGAATTTTAAGGTGTAATTTTTTACAAAGGTACAAACGATATAAATCATTTAAAATTAATATTTTAAAAAATTGCATAAATATTTCATGCATTATCATTTAAACTTGTAATCTTTGAAATCTTATCTTAAGTAAATATATAACCTTATCATCTTTTGTATTTGTTTAAGTGATGAAATGCTATATTTTAAAGTCTGTATATTAAAATTGTAACAAGACAATATGGGAGTTACATGTAATTTTTCTATAAAACTTTGATTGTAAAAGTATGGAAAAATTACCATTTAGTCCCTATAGTTTCACTGAGTTTTTAAATTGGTCCCCATACTTTGTTTTTTGTTTTTTGTTTTCAAATCACTCCTTATAGTTTTATAAATTTTCAAAATGCTCTCTACCAGTATTCCTATGGCTAACACCATTAATGATTAAAATGAAATGGCAAGTTTGGTCTGATGTGCACTGTTAGCTGAGCTTCTCATAGCACTTATGAAGCCAACTCTTAAATTTTTTTTTTTACTGTAAATCTAGGTAAAACCTTCCTCTGTGCTAAACAATGACTAATTAATTGACGTTAGGGCTCAAAGCAAATGACCACATTAAGCTTCTAGTCAAGGAACCAATATGGAGGACGAAGATGGTCTAAGCAATCAACATGAACAAGATTGAGCTTCATGTAGGTTTGCATTATTTTACCGCATCAACCAATGTTAATCGAAATTGACAATAAAAGCCATATTGGATTCGAACTTGTTGTATCAGCTAGTGTTATTCTTCACCCCTATGATTTTCTCTCATAGGATTAAGGCCACAATAATTGGTTTGTAGTCTTACGTGGTGATTATCATTAGGAGCAAGAAGCAAAACCATTTTTAGCTATCCTCTTCTTGCCATTTTGTTTATTAACCAATGTTAAAAAGGTAGGATATCAAGACCTTAAGTCAGCTTAGGGTAGTTCATAATTGTTGTTTTACTATTGAAAATCTATAATCCTTGTTGGTTTTTGTGGTACCCTACAATCATTTATGCTAATGTTGCAGTTAAGTTATATTATATAGAGATAATTGTACTTAAATTGTAGTAAGTTTTGCTTATGTAGATATAATTGTACTTAAAAATGAAATAATAGATCTGATAGGGAAATATTATATCTAATAGGGAAAACAAAATCTTTACTAATTCAAAGCAATGTTCCCATTAGCTGATTTTGATATAAATTAAGAAGATAGGAAAATGATAAAAGAATAAACATACAACTTAATTTTACAAAAACAAATAGAAGTAGGGAATAAAATGATTTACTGCTAGCCATTAAGGACTACCTTGTAATTCAGTGGGTGAAAGAGACATTGACCCACCTACATGGGTGGGCTAAGAAGCAAGCTAATTAGGCCAAATAGAAGACACCCATTTAATGCATTAGTTTATATCCTTGGCTTATCATTATGGATTACCTTGAAATTATGGAGTCAAAGACCATAGATGCAAACAACATCATAAAATAGGGAAGGGTTTTCTACAATTGTAGGGGTTGAGTAGTGTCTTTCACTTTGTGGACATCCAAAAATCCTGACAAGGTAACTGTAGATTTGTCTTCCATTCAATTTGAATAGTAACTTCACTTATTTGTTTTTACTTTTATGACTACAGCAACAATGGAGTTGCGGATTTTTTAACTGGCTAGATGATCTATTGCCTAAGCATACCCTTGAGATTATTAAATGGTAGCAGATGAGTATTGCAAGCTACAAGCAAATTGATAAGATCTTCAAGATAGTAGCGACCATTTCCTGGTTGGGAATGTTTATAGCAATTGGGTTTTTGTGAAACATATGAAATGGTTGTAGTGAATTGTTATAGTTTGTGAAACACAAGAAATAGGTGTAATGAAATGTAATGTTGTACTGTTGATGTAGTTTATGGATCTTGAAGATTACAACAGCCATTACTTCATGGCTTTTTGTATTTTGTAATGTTAATGGTGCTGATTGAGTTGCTCTAAGAGTGCTAAGTTTGAACTTTGGAAATATATGTAGAGTAATTATATAATGGTAGTTCGAAACTAATCATTCTTGTCATTTTTCGTTTTATTGTTTTTATTGAATCAATGAGACACAAACAGAGCAGTCTTGCTCTTTTTGAGTTGGAACCATGTCATTTTCCATTCATTAAATTGCAGAAGATAATCTTTAAACCATATGCCTTGTTATTTTTTACTTTTTATATCTTTTATTTTTGAAAGGAAAAGACAAAAGGAGGGTTAAGTATGTTTCTTCAATAAGCATATTGATTTAAATGCACAATAAATACCTCATCAACCTCATAATTTTGTTCTATCCATATAGCTTCTAAGAGATATACATATTGATTTAAATGCACAATAAATACTTAACCAACCTCATTTTTTTTTTATTTTCTTTTTACAGTTACAAACAAGTAATTTATTTTTTAAACAAATACACATTAATCCTTCAAGTCTATTGTGTCATGATACAAAAATTTTTGGGTTGATCTATTTGAATTTCAAAAATGAATTTTGCAAGGAAACATGCAAAATGTCACTTCCTCGAATAACTGATTTGGATCTATTTGTTCTACAGCTTCTTCACTAGCTTCTTTTGGTGTATAATAGGAACAAATTATTGTCTATGACAGTTGCTGAAACGAAGTTCACAGGCTTCAAAGAGTAACTTGTATAATGTTGTAACACTTACCATCCCATCATTCCTTATGTCACTGTCTTTTTTCTTAGCTAAAATGATATATTTATTCCATCAGAATCACAATTACACAATGTGATATCATAAAACTCACGACAACATGTAACAATAAAAAAACCAGTAACAAAAACACAAAGAGCAACAAAAAACTTGCATAACCTCACATCACAATCTAGCTCTATCATTTAGTACCAATCTAACTCTATCATTCATCTAATTGTTTAAGTGACATATAATTCAAACCTGTTGACCTGGCATACTGAATTTAAAGCTAATAAATCCATGTTTTTCATTTGATAACACCACCCAGATACAAAAAAAAAAAATGGTATCAAACTTAGTAAGACAACCAGATTTCAAAATGATCATATCTCTAATTAGTACACAACTAGATTTAAACCAAAAAGATGCAGTGTCAAACACAAGTGTATCACACCATACAAATGATATCTCATAAATAAAGTAACTTAGTATGCCTTACTGTTGGCTACTTTGTCACGTGGCTACATTAATTGATTCTTTGATAGTTGCTTGCATATTCTCTTGTTATAGTTGTAAACTTCACAAGATGCACATCTGAGCCTCGTGTTGGTTCTCCTACTCTTGTTTAGCAAGGTAACTTCATCTACTTCCCATTTTCGTAACTTCTTCGGTCTTCCTAGTCGTCTCTTGTATTTTGGAGGTTTCACTGGCTCTTGTCCCATTTTCGTCCATATGTTTTCTCCATTGGTTGGTTCTATGATAGGTATATAACATGCTATATAGGATTGGATTTTCAAGTATTCATGAACATAGTCATGTGGATCCTTCATCTTGGCATATATGCAACAAACTGCATGCCTGCAATGCATTCATCATGTAATGTGAAAATTTTCCTTATGGATTCTATGCAAAAAAATGAATGTATTACGTTCTTACATGGTAATCTAGTTAACCCCTACCACCTACAAGAGCAAAATTTTACACCAAGATTGACCACGAACTTTTAAGTGTAATGTAGCACCTCAAATTTCATACCAACAACCCATTTTGCTACCCAATTTCACAATTCTTCCACGTCATTATCTAACCTTCTTCGTGGTTTTGGGCATACAATACCCTTGCCCATATACTTTTCTACCATGATTCTGTTGGTATCAAATCTCGTCATCAAGTAAGTGTAAATCCATTCAAACATACTTATAATAGGTAGTTCTTGTGCTTCTATAAGTCTTCCGTTAAAAGACTAAAATATTACTCAGGATCATGTCACATCATGGATATTCCCTAAAATGAGACTTGGTCTCACACGAAGGTGGGAAACTTATTAGATGGTTATGGGCTTCTTTTGAAACTCACCTCAACTTATACATCTTTTGTTCCTGTGCTTAAACATATGTTGCTTTAGCTGCACCTAACACTAAATCTCTAACCATTGTACCACTACCATATCTACTTTTAATGTTGCTATACAAATGCCTAACACATAGATGATGTTCCACCCCTTGTAAAATCTCGTTAAATGCAGGAATTAAGCTCTACAAATGTAGGTATTAGTGAGTAAATATTGGAGACTAATGATAGAATTACAAAAAAAAAAAAACCTGATTAACCTTTTGTTGGTCAGATATGAATACCCATTGTTTATCTACCTTGCTTCTAATGTTAGCCAAGATATTTGTCAAAAACCATGTCCATGAGTCCTTGTTCTCACCCTCCACAACAGCCACTACTAATGGAAAATATTGGTAATTCGAATCCCTGGCCACTGCAACAAGCATGATACCTCCAAATGGCCCTTCTAGGAAACATCATCTAAACCAATAATAGGTCTACAAGCTGTAAGAAATCACATTTTCACTGCATCTAAGCAAAGGTAAAGTCTTTTGAACATTAAGGGGGAATTTATGAATACTCTCCTTGTCTGCAACTGAAAGGTTGTTCCACGGTTTGATGTCTTGCTTTCATGGCAATAATTCCAAAGTTTCCTATACTGGTCCTTGTAGTCTCCTTCCAAAATAGCCTTCGCTTTTTGCCTAAAGCAATATGCCTTACTCACCGATACCTTAGCCATGTAATTTTCTTTAACTAATGATTTGACATCTGCCAACTTCATGTTCTTATTATTCTTTATGTTCACAGCAAGCTTATTAGCAATCCATTTTGAAGTTGACATTCTTGCGTTTAAGGACACCCTACAAGTGTGCTTAGGATTGTACGTCTTTAGCCTATATGTCATTGCACCCCCACCTTACTAACAAACATCAACCATTAACACTCACCCTTACACACCATCCTACACCTTGTCTTATCATTCTTTGCAAATTGAATGTCATAACCATGTAATAATGACCACACTCTCACAACTTCTTTGAACTAATTAATTGATATAAATTCCATTTCAAACCTAAACTTGAAATTATTCCCCATTTCAGTAAGATTATATTAGACGCATTCGCTTATCACATTGGGCTCATCCAAGTTGGAACCATCTGCTAAATGCAACTTATCAGTGTTATAATTATATGGGATTAACTCGACATCTAAGTCCTCTGCTGTGGATGAAGGAATTGAGGCGTAAAATGTTTGTTGGCTTCCCATGGCACTGTCGTTTATATGAAAGGGTTGATCAACTTCTTCTATAATGTCTTTGTCAACATATTCATCAAAATAGTCATCATTGGTTTCGTCTTCATTATCATCAAACTTGATATTTGTTGTGCTACAATCTGTATCTGAAAAAGGCATGTTTTCATTACTTAATTCCATGTCATCATTAGTTGCCTGCATAAAAAATTGGAGTTACATAATTGACCTCATAAATTGGTATGTTATTATTAAGGAATAAGGATACAAGGTAGTTTGCTATATTTTTATTTAATGTCATATTCCTTTCTGTGAAGATTAACACAAACCCTAGTTCATTCATAGCTCTATATTGAAAATATTTTTTTTGCCATTGTCTCTTTCCCTAAATCATTAATGTTATACATTCTTAATTTCTAAGTGCAATACTATAGCCATACACATAGGCATATATATCATCATAAAATATTGTTCTTGCTGCACTAAAAAAGAAAGAACGAATGGAAGCATACACGAATTGCAATTTAGAAAAAAAAAATAATGATAGAAACTCTTGAGAGTTGCATATCCAAGATCACATGAATGCAAATTAGCATGAGGCGAAAATAAACTAACAATAAATATATTTCTTATAGAAAATGATGGAATAGTTTGTACACACACACTCATTTTGTGATGCATCCAATAAGAATTTGCAAGTCTAATTAATTAAATAACTAACCAAAGTATATTTCACTTAGAAAAAGTCAAGGAAGAATCTTTTTACTATTTGTCAAAGAAAAAGCTTATTATAGTGAGTGGTCCTACATAGTACACACATTTAGGTAAAAAAACATATATGGAACACGGAAGAGGCACAAGACACAAAGCTAACACTTCTCACTACTGGTCCCACCCCATATCTTATAATGTATGTATATATATATATATATATATACATACATACATACGGGTTCCACCATATATAAGTCTCCCTTTCATAATTGGTCCCACAAGTTTTCCTTTCATAATTAGTCCCACTTCATCACTATTATACTTTTTTTGCACAATAATTCAGTTCAAATGGTTTGGCTAAAATGATGAAGTAGGAATCACATAAAATTTGGGAGTTTTATGCAAAACTGTTCACATCAAAAGCAAAAAGATTTGGGAATTACGTGCCATGAATAAGAAGAAGGAATCTTCTAAGAGCTTGGCGAGTTCTTCATTTGATTTATAAGTCACTTGCTTTTTCGTCCTATGCTACACTTAGTTCAACGTCCTCTGCTTTAAGCCCTAGCGTCGATTGATTAGTCCTTGTTATGTGTAGAGGAGGGTTTTACCTAAATCTACAATTAAAAAAAAAAGGTTTTTAAAGAGCTAGCATTATAAGTGGTATTAGAAGCCCAAATGACAGTCCACATCAGGCCAAACTTGCCACATACTTAGGAATAACGATGGGGAGCATTTTAAAAATTTATAAAACTATAAGGAGTGATTTGAAAAAAAAAATTATGGAGACCAATTTAAAAACCTGATGAAACTATAGGGACCAAATGGTTAATTGTCCCTAAAAGTATAAACATAATCATTTAAATTTTGAATATTTTCATTTTAATATTTCATTTATTGAAACATGGTATGAGAGAATATTCAAAGAGTAAAATATTATTCTAATCATTTAGCAATTAATTTTTAATGATTTTTTTATTAATTTTTTAACTTAATTCATCACTTAGTCTATTTTTACTTTAGTTTTTTTTATTAATATAATTATTCACATATTTAGTTCAAATTTAATTAAAACTAAAAGATTATATGTATTAACCTTTAGATTAGTGAATGATTAAATTAAAAAAAAGAAATATTAAATCGAGATTGAAAATCAGTATGAGATCAAATTAAAAATAAACTAAGAAATAAGGAATCAAATTGAAATTAAAAATTAGTAAGACACTGAATTGAAGATGAAAATTAACAAGAGACCAAATTGATAATCAATAATAAGTGAGAGATCAAAATAATATTTTACTCAATATCTACCCAATACATGTAATTATTGAACACTATTTTTTAAAATAAAAAATATCCAATATATTTTAACTAAACACACTCAATTGAAAATAATATATCTACTAGACAAACACAAATTTTTCTATTTATTTCCTTATTATTAGTATTATTTAGGTTAAATTAGTGGCTTGGTCCCTTGACTTCATTTTTTATTTTAAAATGATCCTTTAACTTTAAAGTGTTTCAAATTAGTCTTTAAGTTTTCAAATCATGTTGCAAAAAGCCTTCAATTAATTTTAATTCTGACATGGTAGTTATATATATATATATATATATATATATATACTATTTAAATGATGAGTTGACACCCAATCAATATTTAATCACCAAAATTAAAATGAAAAAAACAAAAAAACAAAAACACAAAAAAAAATGCATCTTCACATTAAAATGCACAAAGGGGTATTAGCAAATGAACAAGGGCAACAACGAAGAACTACTCATTGATGAAGAAGTCTTCTCTCTAATAACACCTACAATAGCTTCAAAATAGTAATATCACATATTACAAGATTCAACTCACTGCCACTTAATGGAGGAAAAGAAAGCACAAGAAAAAAATTAGCAAAACAACCCACAAACAGAACAAAATGCTGTCATGGCAGGAAGAAGAAAAAAACATTTGATTTTAGCAATACCCAACTATGAAAGCACATGATCAATACATTAGACGAAACCATACGATTTTATCAATATCTATGTAATCGTATAGAAATGCAAGGTTGTAAGGACATGATTCGCTACAGAAATTTCAGAGAAAGCCTTGAAATATGGTGCATGGAAAGCAAAGGGATAGCACAACGTCACCCACTTGCCTCCCCCTTCAGAGAAAGGTGCGAAAAAGCAAATGGATAGCACAACGGCAAGAAGGAAGGTGCTGAAGCTATAAAAATGGCATCTCCAAAGGATGAAGAACAAAGGACAGAGTGTCAAGGAAGAACTGACGATTCAAGGTAAAGGGCAGTGGATGTATGAGATGGGGTATTTTCGACATTTTAAAGGGAGGGCCATGTGTCAAAATTTTAAATGGATTTTTTATTTTTTATTTGAGGCTAAATGTTAATAGGTGACAACTCATTATTTTAATTATTAAAAAAATACACATGGTTGCCATGAGTTAAGTTTTTAACATATTTCACTTGAAAAGGCTTTTTATAACACAATTTGAAAACTTAAAGGATTAATTTGAAACACTTCCAAGTTTGAGGACCATTTTAAAACGGAAAAACTAAAGTTTGGGGACTAAGGCACTATTTCAACCTATTATTTATTAATGAGGAACATGGACGATATCTTTTCCCTATTATTCTCAGCCCCATTTCATTCTTTCTAACTCCATATAAGCCCAAAACTTTCACGATTAGCAACTTTCCATTGTGGGGCCAAAAAGTATTTACATGAAATACAGGGACGTTAGGCCAAACGCAAAGCAGAGGAGGTTAGGGCAAAGCCACCTCTCGTACTTCGACGGAGCGCATGTGAGCTGTCGTCAGACCATGACCGGCGATACCTCGTATTCTCCGGACGACAAGACCTTGTCGCCGAGTCACAACCTCGATATCACGGTAATTTTCTCAAATCTTGAATTTCATATGTTTGCGCTTCATTTAATGCTGTGCATAGAGTTTTTCTGTTTCTCAGCCTGTTTCTGAAATTTTAGCTTCAATTTGGATGTGGATGTTACATATCCAAAAGAAAAGAAAAACAAATTCCTCTTCTTCTTTTTTCGCATGGGCACCTTGTGGGCGTTTTCCATTTTGCACTAGAATCACTCTTTGGCTGGAGAGGAAACAGAGGGAAGATGGTTTTGGGCTCTGAATGTTGCTGTAAAATCTAAAAGTCGTTGGAAATTAGTGTGGCGGTTAGTTCAACTAGGTTTGGTGTTGGGTTTCTGTTTCATTGGTTAGGTAAGTGGAATAAATGGTGGAAATATGACATTTCTGACTTATTTATAGGCGTATCGAATTATCATTTTTGAGGCAGTCCTTCTTCTTCTTTTCAAGAATTCTTGCTCATACTTATATGAGACTATAAATTAATTCTAGTAATTCAATTTTAAGGGGCCAACAGTTTTGAGAAAATCGTGCCATTGGACTGCAATTTTTGGCACTGGTGATTTTCGTGTCAGCTAAGCGGGGCATGAGGTGTATCAATTGTTTTGCAGTCCTTGCTAAAAGAAAAGTGAATTATGGATTGATGTTAACTCTCTAGTGTATGGCTCAAATAACTGTCAATGTAAGTTTGTGGAAGCTTTAAGATGATTTGGGGTTAAATGGACAGAGTTCTCCAATGGCTGTGGAATTTATTGAGAATCCATTGTGAAGCAGTTGGCAGACTGTCATTATGCGGTTAATTCATTAAATCTGTGACACATGTCATGCCTTTCTGAATATTCTTCAAGATCACTACAATTCAGTAGTGTTCAAGAAATAGCTGGGTTATTGCTTTCAAAAAAGTGCTTATTGGATGAGTTTTTTTTTAAGAAAAATGAGATGAGAGTTTAAAATAATCATTCAGTGAGAAGAAAAGAAGAGCATAAAGAATATTGACGACCTCACTACCTGTCAATAATGAAAAAAATTTCAAGGTGGTAAGGACATCTACGAGCTTGGTTGTCAAGATATTTCAATTTCTGTTGTTGTCAATTTCAATGTATACACATTTCTATCAGATCTCGTTTTGTTTTTGAATGTTTATTTCACTTTTTCAGATAGAGGAAGGATCTCCAAACACTGAGCAATTACTTGAGGTTGATGTGGGAAATGACTTTAAAAATGACTGTGGACAGCTATTTGAGATTGATGGAAATGAACAAGAAAATGGGAGAGATGAAACAACGGTAGTTGATTGTCACAGTGGAGAATCTCACTTAAAAGACTATCCTCCGCCAGTTGTAGGGATGGAGTTTGATACATATGATGATGCCTACAACTACTACAATAGCTATGCCAAGGAACTTGGGTTTGCTATTAGGGTTAAATCGTCGTGGACCAAACGTAACAGCAAAGAGAAACGTGGTGCCGTGCTCTGCTGCAACTGTGAGGGTTTCAAAACAGTTAAAGAAGCAAATAGTCGTAGGAAAGAAACAAGGACAGGCTGTCTTGCAATGATTAGGTTGAGATTGGTGGAATCTAACAGGTGGAGGGTGGATGAGGTTAAGCTTGAACATAACCATTCATTTGATCCTGAAAGAGTACAAAACTCTAAATCACATAAGAGGATGGACATTGGGGCTAAAAGAAAGGTTGAGCCAACTCTAGATGTTGAAGTACAAACAATCAAGCTGTATCGAACACCTGTTGTAGATGCATTGGGTTATGGAAGCTCAAATGCTAATGAAGAGGGAACTAACAACCATGTTAATTTTTCCAGGCATTTGAAACTTCAAAAAGGAGATGCAGAAGTTATTTCAAACTACTTCTGCCACAGTCAACTATTGAATCCTCATTTTTTTTATGTGATGGATCTGACCGATGATGGACACATAAGGAACATCTTTTGGATTGATTCTAGATCAAGGGCTGCATATGGTTACTTTGGAGATGTGGTTGCATTTGATTCAACATGTTTGTCAAACAACTATGAGATACCACTGGTTGCGTTTGTTGGTGTTAATCACCATGGGCAATCGATTTTGTTAGGATGTGGTCTGCTTGCTGATGAGACATATGAAACATACATTTGGTTATTTAGGGCATGGCTTACTTGTATGTCTGGTCGCCCTCCGCAAACTATCATTACGAACCAGTGTAAAGCTATGCAAAGTGCAATAGCAGAGGTTTTCCCTAGAGCTCACTATAAAATTTGTCTTTCACAAGTCATGCAGAGCATTCTTGGTGACTTGGCACTGTTGCAGGAATATGAGGCATTTGAGATGGCATTGACTAAAGTGATATATGAGTCTAAAACAGTTGATGAGTTTGAGAGGGCTTGGGATGATTTGACCCACCATTTTGGAATAAGCAATCATGAGAAGCTCCAGACCTTGCATGAAGAACGGGAGCGTTGGGCCCCAGTTTATTCCAAGGACACATTTTTTGCTGGAATTTCTGATGATGAAAAGGGTGAGGCCTTGAGTCCCTTTTTCCATGATTATGTGCATCATCAGACTTCTTTGAAAGAATTTTTTGACATTTTTGAATTAGTGCTAGAAAAGATGTATCAGAAAGAAGCTCTTGCTGATTTAGAGTCAAGAGATTCAAGCCCCTTACTGAAAACAAGATGCTACTATGAGTTGCAGCTCTCAAAATTGTACACAAATGCAATATTCAGTAAGTTCCAAGATGAGGTGGTGATGATGTCTTCTTGTTTCAGCATCACTCAAATTCAAACAAATGGGTCTATAGTGACGTACATAGTTAAAGAACGTGGAGCGGAAGAGTCAATGAGGGATGTCAGGCATTTTGATGTCATGTATGATAAGGCAGGACCAGAAGTTCGCTGCAACTGTAGCTGCTTTAACTTCAAAGGCTATCTATGCAGGCATGCCTTGTGTATCCTTAATTATAATGGTGTGGAGGAAATTCCATGTCAGTATATTTTGTCAAGATGGAGGAAGGATTATAAGAGATTGTATGTACCACATCTCAGCTCCAACAATGTTGATATCACCAACCCCGTTCAGTGTTATGATCATTTGTACAGACGGGCTATGCAGGTTGTTGAAGAAGGGATGGTATCCCAAGATCATTATATGGTTGCCTGGCAGGCATTTAAAGAGTCCTTGAATAAGGTCCGCCTTGTAGCAGACAAGATTGAATAAATAAATCGAGAATGATGCACATAGTTTGTACCTGTAATAGTTTTTATTCATTTTTTCACACAGATAGTTCTTCTTTGGGCAATGTCTATAGCTGCTGGCCATGGTTGTTCATATAGATGTAAAATTCATCCAACCCTACGCGGAATAAAGGTCGATTCCTCAAATGTTGGATTTGGTTGGGCTCCGCTACCCATGGTTATTTCTCTGGACTTTATTGTTGGCTTTGCAAGAAAAATAATTTGGAAGGGAAAAATAAAAATAAGTTTAAGACTTCCCTGACAGGACCAAGGAAAGTGTCTCTTGCTCCGGTCCAAACATCTATACATATGGAATGTTAATGTGTGCTTCAACCAAAAGGGATAAAATCACAAAAAAAAAAAAAAAAGGCAGGAAGGACCAATAAGGACAAAAATTGCTTTAATGTTATGGACAGAACAAAAGCACGAAGATTAAAAGATACAAAGAGAGGAATCCAAAAAGTAGAAGAAAGAGATATAGGGACATAAAATGATAATATAGATGGTTAGTTATTTGTGTTCTTGCTTGTCCTTCGGATGGATTTTGTATTTTAGTCTGTTTGTACTGCTATTGTTAATGGAATTTCTCAGTTTGACCAAACAAAAAAATGCTTTAGTTTTTCAAGAATTAGCGTATACTATATTATTTTCGTTGGGCTTTACACACAACCATTATAGAGAATAAATACACTTATAGGACAATATAATATATGAGGGAATGAATGAATTTCAATAAATGTATTATCATCGAAAAAATGTTATAGGAAATCCAAAGATTACAATCTTAATATCTTGTATTGTATGTAAATGTAATTATTTATTATTCATGTACATGTTTATAACATTTATTTATAAAGGTGTCTATTTTTTTCCCCTTAACATAAAACGTAACATGTAGGAGAGTCCTTAAAACAAAAATGGCTCTTATTTTTATATATTATATGCATTCTTTTTCTTAGTTGAGCAATTTTACGAGACCAATAAATTAATCCGAAGCAATAGAGTACCAAGACATGATCTCAAAAGTCTTAATTAGTTCCTTTTTCGTACAAGTGAAAACAGAAAAAAAGAAAAAGAAAAGGACACCTCATTGACTCATTTGATTCCCGTTGATTTTCTACCGTTCCTCTCACTCCCGTCGACGGTCTTTCATCAATTGTCGTGGAAACAGCCATAAACTGTTTCCCTATAATTTCCAGCATCCCATGTTCGTTGCGTCGTTTTCAGATAACGATAGAATTGAGGAGTTAGGAGCAAGGTTTGACTTGTAGCAAGCAAATTGTGTTCTTTCAACTTTCATCCAGTTCTTTCGCAACTTCGCTCGTCGGACGATGGCATTCCCATCGGAAGACTCCTTCCTCCTTGCTACGAGCCCTTAAGCAACTGAACATATTTCCCGTCATCGAATTGCGGTAACCTCTTTGTTCCATACTTTTCCACTATCAGTTTGACTAGGCTTGGTAGTAGATTAGCTTCTCAAATTCAGTTAGAAAATGTTCAATTTGTTCATTTTTATTTGATATTTATACTGGGTTTTTTAGTGAGAGAAGTTTATGCGCATTAAGCTCAGTATTAGAACTTATATGTGCAGTTAATTATTTCTTATAACTGTCAGCAAATTTAAGTGTGAATACGTGTCGGTATTCTTGAGATGTGATTGCATTTGCTTCCTATATATCCGAAATCTAGTTTTATAATGTCTAATCGCCATGATTCTGGCGCTAAAAACAGTTAGAATATGAGATTTTTCTCTTCCAACCTCTGCGTGTGCTCCCTTCCCTCTATCTTGTGAAGATATTATTATATGATTGTATTGGTACTGTTTGGTTCACTCAGTAGAAGTTTAACATGCGCCAGCAATGATTTAGTTGTGAAAGAGTTCACGCTGATGTGGGTTGTCGTTTTCAGTATACAAGTGATGTACTCCAAACAAAAGGATTTCAGAAAAGAAAAGAAGGCGATATCAATATTATTCCATTTGTTGTTATTATATTTTGGGTTTGATTGAATGTCGGTGTTCATTTCTTTGTATAATTGAAAGTATTACTCAATTATCAAGTATGAAGTCCAAAAATTTCAAATTCATGATGCAGAAGTTGGCCTTGTGCAGGAATATTATAAAATTGATATGGACAAACTTCTCTGATAGAACCTAAAGCTGTATGTATGGTTTTTGCAGATTCATATTGATGATTATTTGAAATGAAGATTTCAAGATGTGCTACATTGACTGCAAGATTATTATATTTTATGACTTGTTTCTCGGGGGATAAATTGACTGCATGGTGTTTGGTGTAATGCACCGACATTTGGAGAGACAAAGTAGCCTTCATTTGATGTAACTTTTCAGTGAAACAACTCTTTTCTGTGTGGGATAATTTCATTTGTTAATTATTCAATGGCAGTTCATTTAGTGAAAGTCTTGATGTCTCTCAATAAGAGGACTTAGATGGCAGGTTGCTTATTTATCAGCTGCTGCTGATGTTGAGATTTATTATTCTATGCTTTGTGATTAATTAATAAATAGGAAATTGGGTTGCCAAATCAACAATTAAAGTGTTCATGGGATTGGCTAGAGAATGGTGCTTAAAATCACTTCTTTTTTCTCTTTCTTGTTTTTTTTTCTTTTTGGGGGTGGGGGGGGGGGGTGTTCATTTACTGAACTATTAGTTCTGATATGCATTTAGAACAGATGTTGTGAGCTACCTTTTTGCATGGGGAGACAAGTTTAAATTATTTATTCCCTCATCTTCAAAGCATTGCGAAGGATAGGGATTTGGGAGGATTTTTTTAGGTTGCATAGAATGGACAGAATTAAGTAGATTTATGTCCCAAATTAGTCTGGTTCTTACATGGCCGTGGTCTGAAAAGGTGCAGTTGCTTTTGACATGAATTATTGGACTAGGTTGGAGCAGGATTAGATTGGTTGGGATAGATTCTATGAAGGAACTTACTTTGCTGTCAAGTCTTATTATGCATTTAAGAGAAGCTCTGGACCCAATTCTTCCAAACCCTGAATGGTAAAATTTTTCTCCTGTTTTTTTTCTGCTGTACTGCAAAGTGCTATTTTTTTTTATTTTTTTTTATAGTTTAATTCTCGATTTTTGTATATGTTCAAATTATTCTTGCATATGTTCCCTTTAAAGATATCAGTTTTAGCGAAATTCTTAAATGATCCAAAAATCATAAAAGAAGAAATTAATTCTGTTGCTGGGATGTTTGACCGAGAATACTACCCACCATGCAGAGGAGAGAAAGTTGGTCTTGGGGACAAGGTAGCTATAATTGAAATGTATTGTTTGTTGATATTACTCTGGGAGTATGTCATTTCCTTGGAACACGGATTTTTCCTGAAATTGTGGTTGCCATATCGGATTGGAGCACAATTTCATGGGGCTTCAACTCTTGGGCATTTTGCTAGAGTACCTTGTGTCATACATGGATTTTGTCCTTTTAAACCTAGTTATTGTTAATCTACCTTGAAAGAGAAGTGGTTTTACGGGGTGCAGGGGAAACAGAAGAAGGGGAGGGGGGAGGGGTTAGAAAGCTCGTGTTTATGTAGGCCATACAGAGCCAAAAAGAATCTCGTTGTTGGCTATGAATTAGAATAAATCACTGGGCTTTACATGTCTAGTTACAAATATGGCAGCTTAACCTTTTCTTATGTATTAATTACATGGTCATTAGCAGACTGACATAGTTCAGGTCATTAAATATTAATGAAAGAACTTCAGCATCATCTTATGTGGGATGCTTCTATACTTGCTTGGTACTTAATATATATAACCTTTCGAGATGCAATGATTTGTCATGTGTGTCACTTCAAGTAAAGTAATAATAATGTTACTGCTGGTGTCTCTGTTAAGTAATCTTCAGTAAAAATCTCTTTCTGGCTACATTTAATTTCTGGTTGTATGTAGTTAGGCATTCGGAAGGAATGACTTGAAGGATACCCAAAATAATAGCCCCTGTTTGTTACTGAATAATTACATTTTTTTTTTAACAGAAGAGACATTAAAGTAAAAGCATTCTGTTGTCTGTGGCTTTGAGCATAATAGAGGGTCATTGTCTAAATGGATTCCTTGGGAATAAATTAATTAACTACAATGTGTCTTTTGATTCTCATATATTTGATTTTTATCTGAATCTGTTTACTTAATTAGATTTTTATATTTGTCTTTAACAGCATATTGGTTGAATCTGCTAGATGGATGAAGTTTCTCTCAACAGTGAGCCAGTAGCAGATGATGATGCTGATGGATTTGAGATTGAAGGGGACTGTGGAATGGCAGATTTTGTCAGTCAAACTGGCATAATCCAAGGAGAGAACCCTCTTCCTCCTGCTGTTGGAATGGAATTTGAGACTTATGAGGATGTATATTATTTCTACAATTGTTATGCCAAGGATCAAGGATTTGGGGTTAGAGTAAGTAATACCTGGTATAGAAAGAGTAAGGAACGATACAGAGGAAAACTCAGCTGCAGTAGTGCTGGATTCAAGAAAAAAAGTGAAGCAAATCGCCCAAGACCTGAAACAAGAACTGGTTGCCCAGCAATGATAAAGTTCAGGTTGATGGATTCCAAAAGATGGAGAATTATAGAAGTTGAGCTTGAGCATAATCACTTGATTATCCCAACAAGTGGAAAGTTTTACAAATCCCATAAGCACCTTGGTTCGGGGAGCAAAAGAACATTGCAATTAGGTAGTACTGAAGAAGTTCAGAAAATTAGACTCTTTCGAACGGTAGTAATTGATGCTGAGGCCAATGGAAGTGTAGATATTGATGAAGAAGAACCCAAAAGCAAAGCTGTCTACTCCAATCAATTGAAGCTAAAGAAAGGTGATGCTGAAGCAATTCTAAATTTTTTTAGTCGCTTGCAATTAACGGATCCACATTTTTTCTATGTGTTGGATATCAATGAGAAGGGATGCTTAAGGAATTTATTCTGGGCCGATGCAAGGTCCAGAGTGGCATACAATTTTTTTGGTGATGTGGTCAAAATTGATACAACATGTTTGACAAGTGAGTATGAAGTTCCTCTGGTTCTATTTCTCGGGGTAAATCACCATAAACAATCCATTCTGTTTGGTTGTGGATTGCTTGCTGGTGAAACTATTGAGTCATATACATGGCTATTCAGGGCATGGCTCACATGTATCTTAGGACGCCCTCCCCAAGTTATCATTACTGACCAATGTAGCATATTGCAAACAGTGGTTGCTGATGTTTTTCCAAGAGCTTCTCATTGTCTTTGCTTATCCAATATCATGCAAAAAATTCCAGAAAAACTGGGGGGTTTGCTAGAATATGAAGCAGTGAAAGCAGCATTGAATAGAGCAGTTTGTTACTCTCTGAGGGCTGAGGAATTTGATGCAGCTTGGGAGGACATGATGCAGCGATATGAAATTACAGGTCATGAGTGGCTTCAAGCATTATATGAGGATAGGAAACGGTGGGTTCCAGCTTATCTGAAGGAAATTTCCTTGGCAGGAATATTTTCAATACAACCAAGTGATGCTGCAATGTTGTTTTTTGAGGGCTACCTTAATAAACAAACTTCTCTAAAAGAATTTTTGGAAAAGTATGATCAGGCTTTGCAAAGAAAATGGCAGCATGAGGCCTTGGCAGATTTGGACTCCAAAAATTCAAGCTTTATGCAGAAACCAAGGTGTTACTTTGAGTTGCAGGTTTCCAAATTATACACAAATGAACTATTGAGACTGTTTGAAAAGGAAGTGGAAGGAATGTACTCCGGTTTAAGCACCAGACAGATAAATGTGGATGGCCCAGTAATCTCATACATCATCAAGGAACAAGTTGAAGTTGAAGGAAATCAGAGAGTAACAAGAGATTACGAGGTGCATTACAATGGATCTGAAATGGAGGTCCTTTGCATTTGTGGTTTGTTCAACTTCAGAGGTTACTTGTGTAGGCATGCACTATCTATCTTACATCAAAATGGCATAGAAGAGATCACACCTCAATACATTCTTTCAAGATGGAGAAAAGATATGAAGCGCAGTTATGTTATTGATCACAAATGTAGTGGCATTGATATTAATAACCCAGTTCATAGGTATGACCATTTATACAGACGCCTAGTGCAGGTTGTGGAGGAAGGTAGGAAATCGCATGACCATTTCAGGACTGCTGTACAAGCATTGGATGAAATGTTGAACAAACTTAAAAGTGTAAATTTAGAGGACCATCCAATATAGAGTACAAAGCTTGATGCCTGTAAGGGCATTTGCATGGTATATTTGATATGTTTTGGTTGTTACTTTCATGTCCTCCCTATTTCTTTCCATAATTTTTAGCTGGATGTATGTACGCATTAATTTGATCATAGGCACCGCAGCAAACAAAACAATTTGTTGACCAATTAATCATAATATATATATATATATAAAGTAATTTTTTTAGTAAAATTTATATTTCGCTTGCTTACTTGCTTTTATATTATTCACTGTAAGTGTTTTATCAATTCTTTTATAAATTTAATGTATTTATAATTTTCATTTTAAATAAGTTGTTTCTAGTTTTGTAAGGAAGTTCAACATTGATCTGCTCTAGTGGCGTAGCATTTAATGTCATGTGTTGTTCTCATGGGCCTTTCATGTTATTATTGATCAAATATGTTGAAGGATGTACACATCAATTGGCTAGCAAGTATAAGTAAATCGAGTGCAATCAAGCTTTATTGTGGAAGGAAGTAACAAAAATTAATTATAATGGAGTATCCAATTGGTCATTTATCTTCCTTGAAAAACTAAATAGTTAAAAAAAAAAAATCTTGTTCAATTCAAGTTAATTAAACAAGATGATTATATTTTTCCGACTAAACATCAAAATGGTACATAAGTACTTTTACTGTAGGAGTTTAAGTTATTGAAAATTTGAAACAAACATATAATTAAGAAATTTATAATTTTTAAAACAAATTTACATGCCTCCTTGTGGGTTGAAAATTGAAGCCAAATTTACATTTCGCTCTATATATATATATAAAATTTGACAAAGCGTTGGCGCGCTTCAGCCTCTCTTTTTTCCTGCCGAAGAAACCCTTGTCTATCTAGCCTAAGGTAAGAGTTTAAAGGCGATTCATTTCCCCAATTCTGTTTGGATCCTGAGAAATTTTCAGTTATTAATATGTTCTTTTTTCTTCTGATGAAACGAGACTGATTTGCGTTTATGCACAGCCGAACAGAACTTAATTTTTCGCGCCTCCTTGTAAATTTTCCTTTTGTCTCTCCGCATCTTCTGAGCTACCAAACAGTTTCCGTGAAGTAGCCTTTCCATTGTTATGTTCTAATCGAAAATTATCAATAGAAAAGTTCTTTATATCTGAATTTGAAACCGGATTTGTGTTCTGCAACGATGACATGCATATTATGAAGGATTGACACAAAATGTGTTGTATGAATTGTTTTCTCTAGGATGAAGTTCAAGGCTTTTCTCACGGAGAATGGAGTGAGTCTCTTGGAGAAGAGGTTCTTGCCAGCACTGGACAAGATGGGAAAGACATGCCACCTCTACCTCACAAGAGACCATGCCATGTTCCTGCACAACCTCCTCAATGGCGATGGTATTCAGTCCATTGCCCAATTTCGCAAAGAAGCCCTTTTTGATGACTACCGCATCTCCAGCCAGAACGAAGATCGCATTGCTTTTGCCATAGATATCACTCTTCTCCAACGTGCTGTTCGTAGCAGCGTGAGCATTTGTTCTGAACTTGGTGGTGGTGGGGCTACTACTAATCGTCTACAGATTAAGTTGGTGAAAAAGCTACCTCCAAATTGTACCCAACCTATGCCTTTTCTTACCTTTGAAACCAAGGGTTATAAATCTGCTGTTATTCAGGATATCCCAATTTCAAAGCCTATGTCAAGAGCTCAAGTTCTTGAACTTCAGAGTGCTTTGGATATGGCCCAAGACCTGCCTCAAACCCTAGTTCAGGTGCCAGATTTGAACCAATTACAGAACTTTGTGGATAGGATGAAGCAGGTGGGTGACGTGCTCAGTGTCTCCATAAGCAAGTATGGGGATTTACACATACAGCTTTCAACAACATTGATCACTCTTGGTGCTGAGTTTCGGAAATTGCTGGTTATTGGGGAGCAAGCGAATGCCCCTGCTGAAGATCAAAATCTGAGTGCTCAGACTCGGTCATCAAGGTCAATTTCGAGAGGAGACGCTCAATCTGTGCAAGTGAGTGTGAAGCACTTTGCCAAGAGCCTCCAGTGTCACTTGGCCAAACCAGATTGTGCTTTCTATGGAATTGCTCCACAGGGTGCTTGTTTGACAGTTATATTTCAGTTTTTCATCCCTGGTTCTCATCAGACTGATAAATCAATTAGCTTGCATTGCAGGCTTCCTGTACTTGACCCTGGTACTAGTTGAAAGTTTTCAGGCTGTTTGTGATATTCATTATGCTGAGCTTGAGATTCAGTTCATCATTTTGTCTCTACTCAAAATTTTTCTCTACTAGTAATTGTTAGTGTATTTCTTCTATGAAATATAAGATTATACGAGATGAGACAGTTGAAAACTGAACTTAGTTAAAGAAAAGTCAAGTACATGTAACTTGTGAGTGATGTGCATGTATCACTATTGCTGGGATAACCTCTTGTGCATGTTTTGGTTTATACAGTAAATATTTGTCTGATGATAAGATAGTCTACGGCTTCTTTTATCTTTTTTTCTTTGGTAAGTAAACCAAGAGTATAACAAATTGTCTGTGTACAGTAACTAGTTCACAGAGTTGCAGATTAAAACCCTTCAGACTCAGCAATGGAACATCTAATTGTTTATAGCAAGTAACAAAACGAATCTAAATCTAATAAATTTTGCTTGTGGTATTGATCATAGCAAGTAACAAAATGAATCTAATAAATTTAATGATTAAATGAGAACATAAGTCCATATATGACTTAATAAACTAGGAAATCTTCTATTTACTCTTCACCAAAAATCGTTACACGAACAATATCCATGCTTGAAATGGTGGAATCTGGTTCTATCCCTAACTATTAGTTCCCTACTATAAGCCTCTGAGACCAGCTTTGCCATATGGTGACAGTCCACGCACATTCTGAGGTTCTTCACAATTCTTATTGCAACTCCAGGTCCTGAACTAATAAGGGCGTAGGCAATAGCCAACTTCTCACTATGCCTGTAAACTGCAGTTTCCTTATCTTCTTCTCCTATATCAAGGAAGACCTCTGATGTATCAGGTGAATACCCTGCATATTTCAACTCCTGCATCATGTTTTCTAACTTGGCATATATCTCTTTAGATTGCAGATGTGACTGGTCTCCAGCAACAAATTCATGAACACTACCATTCATCTCTATCAAACTGCAACCTGGTATTTTCTTAATTTCCCTATCCATCATGATTTTCCTTACTTCTCGCAACCTTTCCCATTTTTTGCAGGCAGCATATATGTTACATAACAGCACATAAACAGCTCCATTTTCAGGCTCTAGCTCAAGAATCTTGTTTGCTGCCATTTCTGCAAGTTCCACATTTCTGTGGACCCGGCAAGAACCAAGAAGAGATCCCCAGACAATTGAATTTGGTTCTACTGGCATATTTTCAATGACTTCATGTGCTTCTCTTAAATTACCAGCTCGACCAAGAAGGTCAACCAGGCATCCATAATGCGTCACATTGGGCTTTATTCCATATTGGGTGGTCATGCTCACAAAAAATTTTCTTCCTTTCTCCACCATGCCTGTGTGTGTACATGCACTTAGGACACCAATGTAGGTTATCTCGTCTGGTACAACTGAAGCTTCTATCATATCAGAAAACATATCAAGAGCTTCTTCACCTTGGCCATTAATGGCAAGACCAACTACCATTGCTGTCCATGAAAATTTGTCTTTATGATGCATTTCCTTAAATGCTTTCCTTGCTTTTTCAACGTTTCCACATTTGAAGTACATGTCAATTAGAGCATTCCCAACAAAAGTATCATTTTTTATACTGTTTTTGTCAATGTAAGTCTTCACCCATTCCCCTAATTCAAGTGCTCCCAGATGGGCGCATGCTGTTAGAATGCTAACCATGGTGAATTCATCTGGTCTTACGTTTGAAATTTGCATCTCACGAAAAAGTTCCAAAGCTTCTCTGAAACGGTTCACTCTAAGGTACCCATCAATCATGGCAGTCCAGGAAACATAATCTCCCCCAGGCATTTGATCAAAATACTTCCGAGCCAAGTCAATTTGACCAGTGTTGGCATACCCAGTAACAATGGAAGTCCATGTGATCACATCGCGAATCTTCATATTGTTAAAAATCCCTTGTGCAACATCCATTACTCCACAAGCTGCGAACATATCTATCAGGGCATTTTCCAATATGAGATTAGGTTCAACAATGCCTTCTTTGACATACTTAAAGATCGTCATGCCCCCATCTAAATCCTTCAAATTGGAGCTTGCTGAGAGCATCAAAACCAAGGTAACTGAATTGGGCAATACTCCTTTCTTCTCCATCTCATTAAAAAGCTTCTTCGATTTCTTAAATTTCTTAACTCTATTGTACCCAGATATCAATGCATTCCAGGTAACCACTTCCCATACATCGCCCATATTAAAGACCTTGTGAGCCACATCCACTAATCCACACAAGCAAAACATATGTATAAAACCCTTCTGAACAAACAAATTAGAACCAAACCCATATTTTATTGCATGGCAAAATAACTCTTTCCCATACGGCAAATCTTTGTCACGTTTAAATCCCTTTAATAAGAATGGAAACGTGTAACGGTCAGGCTTAATATTCCTCCTCAGCATATGTAGATACATATAAACACCATCGGCAGGACACTCTAACCTAGAATAGCCTTTGATCAAGTTATTCCAAATGAACACAGTTGGTTCAGGAATTGTATCAAACAGTTGACGAGCATAGTTCACGTCCCCTGAATCCTTTGTACAACAGAAAGTTACAACTCGGTTTTGAACAGACGGGTCTAAACCAAGACCCATTTTGACGGTTTGCGAGTGAATTTGCTTGAGTTGGTCCATGGACTTGCACATTTCAAGTAAAGAAAGTAGAGATTGTTTAGAACAACGTGGGTTATTCTGGGAAGAACAGTATATTGGTAAAGTGGGAGCATTAGGAATCAATGCGTTCTGGGAAAACGAACGTGAAATTGCAGAGCTTACAGGTGCAAAGGACGAGGGAGTTTTGGAGGAAAGCAGGCGTGGCATTCATACATGCAACGAAGCAGAAAGCGAATTGGTTGCTTTGGTTTCTCTCTCTCGTTTATTTGGGGAAAAAGCGCGCGTTGTTGGAGGGGTGGTCGTTAAAAGTGGAAGAAAACTCTATTTTCGAGATTTAATTTAATTTCGCACGTATTATTTTTTTAACTTTATTTATGATGGTTAAAATGTTTATAATGCCGTATTTTCATATTATTTTTATTCAAAATTTAATATCAAACTAATAGTCTGCTGATTTGAAATTATTTGCCACTTACTACCTACATTAGCTTAGATTTATCATCTAATCTGATGCTAGTCTGTGCAGAAGTGGCGTTGGCGGATGAGCGAGCTGTTGCTGGTTTACTTTTCTGTTGCTTTTTGCCTTTGCTTTCATGTCTCTGGTTGCTCTGCTTTTGTTCTTTGCTCTGTTTTTGTCATTTCCTGTGTTGTTTGTTCTGTTCTGCTTCATACGTTTATTGATGGCAAAAAGAAAAAAGATTTATCATCTAATGATGTTAGTTAGTGTTACATTTTGAAATAAAAGATAGAAAAAATTAATTATTTAACCCCTGCAATTTATCATTAGTTTGTTTGTAAATTAATCTCTACACATTTTTTTTTTCTTAAAATCAATTCTTATAATTTTAAAAAATTTTAACTCAATTCCTACGTTAATTGGTCTTTTAACATTGTTAAAAGAGTAATGGTGTGCACTGCCTATGTGACAAGTAGAATGTCATGTTAACTTTAAAATTGACGAGTCAAGTTTTTTATTTTTGGAAATTTTGAAATAAGAAGCGACTCTCTTTTGTTCATATATCTTTCTTACCTTCTTTTTTCTTCTCTATTTTTCTAGTTTTCATTTTCAGTCTTCCCTATTTCTAGTTTTTATCTCAGCATCCCATTACCTAGACACAATCCGACCAACTACCATTCCACAACTTTCCCATCCTATGCTTTCTTCAGAATCATTGTATGCATCCATTGTCCAGCAAAGGTTCAAATTCTTCTTCTCCTTAAAACTCCAGCATCCATTGCTTGAGCTACAATCCAACCAACAACCATTCCACTACTTTCCCACTACAATATCTCTTTAATTTCTTCATTATCCATCAGTCAGATTCTTTAATGCTCTCTATCCTAGCGAAGGAAAAGTAAGTGATTTGAGCTTAAAATTCATTGCTTTAACCGACAATATCTTATGTCGTATTGCTATGAGCACGACTTGCTAGCTCTTGTAAGGGAAGTTCTATGCCATCAAATGGGACCCAAAGGCATGAGAGAATCTAAAGGAATTCATATAAGGAGAAATGAATCACCGGAAAAGTGAAGAGTTATTAGTATACCCACTTATATTGTAAAGATATAATTATAATATTATTATTATTTAAATTTATATTATTATAATTATATATGTATATTATGATTGAATACATTAGTGCACTCAAAATTATAAATGCACGATAACACTTTTAAAATTTTATAATATTAAAAAAAATCAAATCAATAAAACTGAATTGGCATCCTACTTATCGTGTAGGTTATTCATATCAACATTTTACTAACAATGTTAAGAGGCAATTAGCTGTAGGGAGTGACTTGAAAATTTATGGAACTATGAGGACTGGTTAAAAAAAAATAAAATATAAGAATCAATTTATAAACTCAAGTAAATTATAAAAACTAAATGGTTTAATTTTTCTTAAAAGATATCATAGAAGGACATTGTAAATATAACTAAGAATTTTTAATTTCCTAAATGTCTAAAACTCATAAATTCTTTACATTTAGCTTTTAAATGCGGGGCGTAAAGTTATACTCAGAAAGAAAAGATGAGAAAAAAAAAAAAACTGATTTTAAATAATACACAATGCCCTTCTTTCCTTTTTTCTCTTTTTAGCTTCACTCTTTCCATTAACTTTACCTTAAATGCTCCTTTTACGTAAGCAACTTGTCGGTCAACCGAAGCATCGTTTAAACAGTCCTATAAAAAACAATATACAATCCCAGAGACAAAATCTTCTAGGTGTTTCATTAAAACCATGAATACAATCGATTTCTTGTGTACAAATGAGTTAATTTGCCCAAGAAAGTTAAAATGAAATTAATGCTATACTATAAACAAGTAATCGACAATGTGACAGTAAATCTTAGAAATTAATTGACCTGAATCACAGTTTCAAATCTTCAATACCTAAAAGCTATTTGTGGATCTATCCCTAAAAGAAATAACCTAAATTCAAAACTCCATTTTCATTAGTGCATTTCAGGCATCTATAGGTAATGACTAATACTGGAACCAGTCCTTGACACAGAAAAGGGCCTCAAGAGTCATTGAGCTTAATGAACTCCTGTAGCTATCCATTTTTCCAATTTGTGTGTCGCATACAGAATCTGCGGAGAGAGTCGATAGAGGTATAGACAAAATATCAGATGCCATTCTAGACAAAGTTGGATAATTCGTACTATTTAGTCTCCACCAACTTAGAATGTCAAATTCTTGTACTTTAGGTAGCTGAGGCTCTTCCAGATACTGATCCAATTCTGACTTGATACGGTTACTGGTGATATCAGATATATATATTTCAAAGTCCGAAAGTCCATCTACATCAACAACAAAAGATCCATCAAGAGACCCTTCTTGATATGGCTCCGTCTTAATCATAATGTCATTCCCATCATCCTCATTTGAGGCTGTATAAGGAAGAAGTTCTACAATATATTCATGTAAGAGTTCGTGAAGACCATCTTCAACAGCCCTGATCCACGGCTCAGCATTCTCACCAAAGATCTGACAAAAGGTTAATTCCACAAGTTCCATTTTATACCTTGGGTCCATGGCTACAGCAGCTGCCAAGATGAGGCAACTTTCTCTCCAATATTGATCAAATTTCTCTTGCAAAGGCTTAATCAAATTACTGAGGAAGGGATCCGGGCTGAAAGCTGCATGAGTCAACTCCACCTGAAGTCTTGACACTACGGAGAAAAATAAGTTTGAAGTTGGGTATGGTTGGGAAGTCAACATGTTAGCTGCATCATATAGACACTTCAAATATGTGCAGAGAATTTCTACCTGCTTCCATTCACCCATGGACAGAGTCATTTTACAATCAGGACCAGAGGTCTCAAAGCAAGCAAAGACCTCCTTTAATTCACAGGCAGCAACAAGCATATGGTAAGTTGTGTCCCATTTAGTTTGGTCATCAATTAAAAGGTCTTTCATACTAGGGACTTGAAGTTGTTGCTTCAGCTCAATGAACTTCCCTTCATGAGATTCTGAAAATTTCGCTAACTTCACACTCTCCCGAACTTTGCCAATGGTTTCTCTCATTGCCCATAGTGCATCTAGAGCAAGGCGACTGAGAACACGAGCAAAACAATTCCTGCTTAGTAACTGACCATTGAGGATCATAGGGTTCTTAACAGAAAGGAGGCCTCTAAGATTTCCCATTACAGTTTCATTTGAGAAGGATTGATCAAGTGTAAGTGTAAATATCCGGCCGTCCAAATGCCAGTCAGTTAGGCAGGTCAGAATAGTTTTATTATAGGAATCATCAGCATCGGGAAATGGTACCATAATAACATTAAGAATAGGATGATGAACGTTCCAATTACTATCAATGAAGTGTCCTCGAACAAAAACATAGCCCACTGTCTGGTTTGAAGTCCATAAGTCTAAGGTCAGGTTGACTCGTCCAGGAATTCCATTGATGAGATTCAAGAGGTTTTGTTTCTCTCTGAGGTACATAGAGATGCAATCCCCTTGAACAGCACTGAAGCTTAGTGCATTGAACTGAGGCTGAAGAGTCCGTGCAAAATCAATGAAACCCTGGTGTTCCACAATCTGAAGTGGATAATCTTGCAAAATTATCATTTTAGCAATCTCATGGTTGCAACGTTCCTGATCAAATGAGATACCACCAAACCCAGAGATTGCTCTTGCACGTTTCTTTGGCGGAGCAGTATCTTCAGAACCGCTGATTTTGAAATATGGGTTTTGCTGATTTTTTTGTCGACTTGCTGGACAGATTCCCAAGGCAATGTGTCGCTTTAGATGACTTGTGCCAGCAAGTTTCGAACCAGTAATATAAGCAAATGATTTTTTACACTGTTTACAGTAAGCCCTAGTACAACCAGCTCCAACAGTTTTTACAGTGAAGTGTTCCCACACAATGGACTTCTTTCTCCTACACTTACTGGGTTGTGTTTCTAAATCAGATAGCTCATTGCTCTGGCTAACAAGTGTATCAATTTCCATCACTGCTGGTATAATCCTTGAAAACAAAAAGAATGGAACATTAGAAGGGTAAATTTAGCAAAACAGGCTAAGAATAATACAAAATAAAGTTAACATATTGAAGTAACAAGACTAAGAATTCTAAAACCTATGAAACTTCAGCTGCAAGGAAATAACTGAGATAACAATCATATAAGTGAGAAGAAAATAGATGCAAACCAATGAACCTGGCCCTCTAATGGGAGAGCCTTGAGTTTCAAAGATAATAAACATCATGACATCTTATCATTAAAAAAAAAAAAAAGGACAATAAAAGTCATGACATCTTTCCATTAATTACATGCATACATAAGCAAATGGTTCCTTGAATCTGATTTTTAGGCCAATAACTATGTTGACTCTTAGCATTAAAGTAACAATGCATATTGCCGACACAAATAATGACATCACCTCAAATTATTAGATACAATCCTACATACTCGATATATAACACAAGGGAAAACAAATTTCATTAGAACAATGGAAAATTTGAAATTACGATGGCAACCATAAAACTTCAGAAACATTCTAAAATTAATTACATATTTTATTTATTAAAAAAAGAAACTTTATTTATAATCAACTGTATAAGTTGACAAAACAATAATGGCAAAAAGGAAAAAAAAATGCTTAATACAATAAAATGTTAAAATTCATATCTGTATATCTAGTTTCTACCAGATGCCAAAGAGGAGTTCAAAAAGGGACAACAACAAAGTAGTTCTAAACTCTAATTGAAGCAAACTTATATCCCCAAACAAATTCTAATACCCTTGACTTGTGAAACCACTATGCACCTAACTGTTGGATTCAAAACTCCGTACTAATCTTAGCCTGAGAATCACCAAATGTCAGGCAAGAGATTTTAAAACTTATATTACATGTTCAATGATAAATCTAGTCCCTCTGGAGCCAAAACAGAACAGTTTGCTAGTTCATTCAAATAAAATTCATAAAAAAGAATCCTAATCCTCTTATACATTGCCCCATGGCATAAACGACTAAAAAAAATTTTCACCAAGTAAATACCAATATTTCAGGATCATAGTATAATTAAAAAATGCAACTATTATCTTAAATTACCAATCGCACTAATTGATATTTAAATTTTACTACATACAAAAGAGTCTGACAATCAATGCATAATTAGATATCATTTCACACAATTTAATTTGATTCAAAACACATAAACAAATCTCCAGTTTCTCACAATGTTAGTTAATTAGGGTTTTTCATATCAGTAAAGAAAAATACAAATGTATATAAATTCATGAAGAAAATTTTGCTTCCCCTTTCTCTTCCCCATCTATAGGCGCACCATTCCAATCCAATTCCTAACACTTTCACTACTCCCCATTAGTCCCTATGCTTACTCTGTGATGTTTCAAAACATTTTTTTTCTAAATATAATCTTTGTTATAGTTCCTTATTGACAACTCACCCTTTATAGTTTCGACATAGATTTGTAACAAAGAAATGACATCTGGAAGATAGGAAGGGAAATAGCATAGACTCTCCAATTTATTTTAAGATTTGACAAATCATTAAGGCTCCAATTTTATAAAACCATCAACAATGATAACAATCCCCATAACTAGCAACAGAAGAATGGGATCCAAATGATAATAGATACCATTCTTAAAGAAAATGCAGCAAATAACTCCAAGACCAAAGATCCAAAGCTGTACCCTTTATAAACTCCATTTTAATTCCACGGCACAAAATAAGAAACTATGAAGCAACAATACTCCAATCTGTAGGAGCCCCATGCTACATCTGTATTGTATCAATATTGGTGCATATATAACCCCCCCTCAAAAAAAAAAAAAAAATTCTCCACGTATCAAGTATGAATGGGCACAGTTTGCCTTTTAGTGCTCAAGTCAAAGTTTATAATGGTTATACTTTGTTAATCAGGATTTAGCACGAATATACATTATAAAGTTTATCAAAAAAATTTAACACTATCAAACTTGTAGTGTACCTGTATCAGCACTGCTGTGACAGTATAAACATAGCAACAGGAGTTAGCAGGAGGGAAACAAAATCCTAAATGGTAAGGGACCGCAGCCACCACCAGCAGCCCATGGGGTGGAAGAAGGAAGCTTATTTATTTATGGTAATTTTGTCAGTACTGGAGGGCATAGCAAAATGACATTTTAATTGAGCCATGTCCATATTTGGCACATGTAAATCATGGCGTACAAGTGGAAACAGTATTCTTGAGAATATATGAATTACATTTTGATTTTGTGCTACCTACACTTAACTTGTGGTTGGACGGGAAGAGCTTCAGGTAGAGGCTCTAGGTTCAATTTCTCATGTACCCAAAAAAACTTTAATATTTGCGCTTACTAGATGCATTATAAACATATTTTAGCTTAATTTTCATGTCTATATTAACATTTTTATGTATATACATCTATCAATTGTCGGATCCGTTTAAATTTTATTGCTTATAATGTCCAGTGTCTCTGTCTATGCCTTTTATTTGGAATGCATAATGCATATTCAAACCTGCATTAGACGTAGACTGACCATTCCCGCATAATTATTTCTGGAATGCAATCATCATTCATTCTCAAATACCAAATTTTACAGTTAAAGAACTAACAATTACAACATGCACATATCGAGTTTCAAAAGGCTTTAATTATCCATCTACCTCAGATCATTCATCACCTGTACCCACATACGTTGGCGAAAATCCCATTACCTATCCAAATACTATTAGCTACCACTCTAAGGGCTTACAAAAAAACGGGAAACAAAAATCTGTCAACACGACAATCACGCATACCACTACAACACCACAAAGAATGACAAAACCAATACGTGTGCATTTATACCCGAAACAGCGACAAGAATACGGTCTATAAAGATTATTATAAAATGACAATAAACCGGAAGAGAGAAAAAGAACCTTAGGAAGCCGCAGTTCTAAGACCACATGCCACCAGCGGCTACTTCGACAGCGGAGGGGGTGGCGCGTGGTGGAAGTGGTTTTGCAGAGAGCGCCGAAGAAGCTGAAGTGAAAGAAAGAGGTGCCGCTAACGAACTGAGCTACGATTTACGTGACGAGCGGCTGTGTGAAGCAGAGTTAAGGGTTCAAATAGTATAAATTGAATTACCGTAGGAAAAGAATATAGGGTTAATGATCCGAAAAAAGATGAAGAATGTAGAAAATATTAATAATTATAAATGGGATCATAATAAGATATTACTAATGACCTTATATTTGCTGTTTTTCAAGAATGTAATAATTTGTTATGCAACATTTAAAAAATAATATAATTGCTTTTTTTGTAGAACATTAATCTTCTTTAGATTTTAATATTTTGTTTATATATATATATAAAGCATTTTTTTAATAAATAATATAGCAGCCCACAAATTAAAAATAGCACTTTTTACGGGATCTATATTAATATTGCATTACTGAGATAAAAAAGCAAATAAAAAAAAGTGTAAACTTATTCTCATTAGCAGAGTAAGTAAATGTAAAGTAAAAATATAGGAAGCACATACTTTAGGAATGAAAGTAAAACCCGTAAAAACCTTTTTTCTGATTAAATCTTTTCAGAAAAGTTTTTTATAAAGCTCTTTTGTGAAATATTAAAAAATAGGTAAAATCTTTATTATACTCACAATTTTAAATGTATCAGTGAATCCAGTTATAATATAAATATATAATTATAATATTATTATTTTTTAAATTAATATTATTATAATTATATCCTTACATTATATTATAACTAGTACTCGAGATGACACTTAAAAAATAACTTATAAATAAAAGTAAAATCTTTATTACACTCAGAATTTTAAATGAATCAATACACTAAATTATAATATAAAAATATAATTGTAATATTATTATTTTTTAAATTGATATTATTTCAATTATATCTTTACATTATAACTAAGTATACTGGTATAATCAAAATTGTGAGTGCACCAAATATAACACCATAAATAAAATATAATATGTGAAGAAAGCAAATAAGGATATATTGATTATATATTTAATAATAAAAATGTACTATAGTTATAGTTGCTTTAAAAATAAAAACCAATGCCTGTCAATTAATTGAAACATAATTACCGGGTGAAAAAAAAATATGCAGCAAAAGTCGAAACTATTTCAATTATTCTAAATGCAATTTAACTATTTCTAAGTTTAGATTTTTAGCTACTAATTTTTAGCATATATAAAATTTCACTTTTAGAAAGCTTTTTTGGTAAAGAAATCAAACTCAGTGATATTAAAAATATTACTTTTTATTAAACTGAGTAAACCTTAATTAACACTTCGTAGGGCGGCAATGAGAAGTGCTCATATGCTCCTATTTTTCATTATTAATTATATATTTTATCTTTATTTTCATTCCCCACCTCTGAAAATATTTTTTTTCTATTCTTATTCTTACGTGAAACTTCATAGGACTTTGAATTTTTGTATAAAAATTAATAAATAATATTTATATATTTTTATAAAATTAAATTTTAAGTTCAAATTACTTATTTATATTATTTAACAAACTCTAATTAAGTTTATAAAAATCACAAATATTGAAATAACAAGTTTTACAATAAATAACACCTAAAAATATAAGTTAATTGTGAAAAAAAAAATAAGTATAACAAAAATATCATTAAATTTAAAATAAAATCATTTGAATAATTTTAAGTCCTATGTTTATCATTAATCATAATTTTAAAATAATTAATATTATTGTTTAATATTTATTTCTCATTTTTTATTACAATGTAATCACAACTTTGAGGTATTTTGAATTAATCACACTATGTTGTCTAAGTTTTGAAAAAAATAAAAGACTAATATGTAATTAGTATAATTATGTTTAAGTTAAATTTAATTTTTCTTTTAATTATTATAAATATAAATAATGAAAAAAATAACTACAAATAAAAAAATAGTATATGCGCATATATATATAATTAACAAATACAGGAATCTCATAGTAATGGGTATGATTCTGTTTCTATTCCTAAACTTTTTTTTTAGAGAGAGTTTTTTACTATTTTCATTTCACAGAAAAAAATTTATCAAATGTGAGTTTTTAAATGGGATAGTTTTCACAAAAATTCTTAGATTTGAGAACTTTTTATTGTCCCTATTTAGCATAGGGTTTGAATATAAATTAATTAATAATAATTAACAATGTATAAATTATGTCACAAACTTACAAATTTCATGCATGCACTCGATCTGAAGTTATATGCTCTAAAATATAAATGATATAAATTACTTTTTAAGTTAAAAATTGATTGAGAGAGTAAAGAGATTGCTTGAAAAAAGAAGAAATCTATCTGATACAATCACTTCTTATTTTTGTCATTCTCTCTCACTTTAAAGGATATTTTACAAACTTAACACTTTAAATGATTCAAGTCCATATCTAACAACTTCTTAATCACCTTACAATTATTTTTTTTTCATAAAATCATGGGCTAACAAATATATATACACACGCATATGCATACATACGTAGACACATAGCCACAAATACATATACATTTTATAAACCATGAGAAGGAATTGCACTGTGCATAGTTTATAAACAATGTCAGTTGCGTGCATTTTGCAATTTTTTCTCCCTTTTTCTAAATACAGAATGTTTGTATAAATGTATATGATATATATATATATATATATATATATATATATTATCAACAACTCTATATGATATTGGTTAATTTACGAGACATGTTACAAATTGATAACTTTTAATACGGACATGCACATTCATACATACATACATATGACACTTTTGGGGAAAAAGCTTGATCCTTCCACTATTTAAAACTGATTCAACAAAGAGAGAAGATTTTCCTATGTGACTGCACAATGCAATAAGAGTGAGAGAAGAAGGATATAAATTCCTTGCATTCAGAGGGTATGTAAAGAAAAATGAGGCAAGGAAGACTCACTGACTCACACTCACAATGTTTCATCTTCACCTTATTTCTCTTTAAATGCATCTTATATATTTAACTTTTTAAATACAGAAAATTCATGATAAATAATAGAAGTGTTACATGTTCAAATGGAGTTGACTTCTTTCTTTCTTTTTTTGTCATTAAGTATTATAGTATTGAAGAAATTGAATATACTAGATTCAATCAAATTTAAGTAACACCATGTCTAAATAACAAAGACAAAATTATATATTTAAAGTTGTAGGTTATATTTGGATATATAACTAGAGAGAAAATGTGAAAAAATAAAATGATTGAATTAGGGTAAAAATATATTTAAAAGTTTATTTTAAAATAAAATAAAATGATAAATAAAGAACTCTAAGACCAATGTTTGTCATTTGAAACCTCATTTTTATTATTTTCAAATAAATAGGTCAAGTATGGAATAGAATAACTGAATGGTATAATTACAATTATATCATATTTGGCTAAAAGCTTACTATGTTATAATGTTATTTATAAGGATATCATTGTAAAAATATAATGTAAGTCATTCTATTTATTAGTGACCATTCATTTTTCTTTTATTAAATTTTTAAGCAATTGACACATAGGTTTACTCCTTGTCACTTCATTTTTTTTTATTATTAATTATTTTGTTTTATTATATCTTGAACTCCTAAACATAATCTTAATGTCATCTATCTAATAATTTATTACCAACTATCTTTAGACTGAACAATTAATTAAAAAACATGTCATTCTTAATTTTTTTACTGAGACTTTATTTGTTGACCTTTCTTCATGAATCATAACTTGGTTTTCCTTCATCCAAACAAATGAAGCAAACCATAACTAGAACAAATATCTTCTCATCATAACTTTCTTTTTCACTCGCTACAGGCACACTAAACCATTCAATAATTAAACATGATTTAGTTTAAAAAAATTAGAGGCACTGTAGAATACCAGTAAATAAGTAACCAGAAGGCATCAATAATATTATGAATGAAACCATATTAGGTTTATACTGCAATATCATCTGAAAATACCATTTTGCAACGATTTACTTGGACGTGCACAGAAGAAGAGTGGATCTGCATGTAAAGATGAGCAGGTAGGAACTAGAAATATTAACTCAAAAAAGAGGAAAAATAGAAGGAACAAATAGAGATAAAAAGAATTATAAAATTAGCTTATAACAAGAATTTCTATTTTAAAAAATAGACATCTGCACTACTAAATCATGAGAAAAAGGAACATAAGGATGTTGTGTATAATGAGCACTTTTTGGAAAGTGATGAAAAACATAAAAGTTATTTTTTTTTTTTCCGAGAAAGGATATGCGTAGAAGAGACTATGAAAAATAGTTTAATTGTTTCTAGAGTTGATTTTTTTTTTTTTTTAATGAGGTGATGGAAGTATAATGCGTATTTATATTTGCAGAAGCAGTTTGAAAATAAATATTAAAATAATAAGATACAGCGAAACTTGTTTAGGCCTTCTGCTCCCCACGGAAAGGATCGAACAGTATTGAATTTTGATTCTATTCTTCTGCAATTTGATGTTGCATCTTGTCTTCAAGCTTCAGCTGTAGCTCATCTGAGCAATTTTAATTCAAAAACCAAAGATCGAAGGCCTGGAATCCCAAAGATGTATCACTATGCCAACGACCTATCAGCAGTCGAGTTCAATTTCAATCTCAATTATTCGGATCCAACTGACAGCCCTTATGAAAATCATCGCTCTTATTTGACAAGCTCCTCGACTTCACTGTACGATTTTGAGAAGGATTCTGATCTTCTCGGTGATAGAAAGAGCAATCCAGAAAGGAACAAGCCGTTTGAGCAGAATTCAATCCCGCCCAAGCATCGCCATGATGGTACGTCACCTCTGCCTTTGGGCATGGATTGGAGCCTTCCTCCTCGGAAATGGGTACTTTATCTCATACTTGATCGATTTATGAGTAATTGTTAACGTTTACGGCGAACTTGAGATAGGTTTCTTTTGGTTGGAAGCTTTTATAGTTTGAATTTCATTAATAATTTGTTAGAGTTTGCTTCGGCCAACCATCGACTTAGCTAACGCTTTGAGAAACTAAGCTTGAATGCTACCAGAGATATTATAAGGTGATGGACATATCTTACTATTGTAGTCTGCAGATAGCATTTCGTTTTTATCTCGCTGCCTATTGCCCCATGCATGTGAGAACTTTATTGATTAACATGGTGAACATACTTAAAAGCTTAATTTTTCTTCCATCCCTTGATGATTTGTATTCAACTTGCAGATACAATTGCACATTTGATGTTCTTGTAATTTAAATTACTCAGTCTATGTTTAAATATTCAACTGTTTTTAATGTAGGATGGACGGAATTCTATTTGGCCTCATGATCCTCACGGGGGTTGGAGTTACTGTGTGACAGTACCTTCCTGGGTTGTCAAGCCCGAATTAGGAGGTTCTGATTCTGTTGTGGTATGTGCTTTTTTCCCCTATAACAAAACTAAAGGAAAAAGATAATAGAAATAATATATTCAGATACACTTTTCGGTTCAATGTTGAGTAAATTCCCTTTACACTTTATGTAAAATGTGTCTTTCTTTTCTTTCAGTTGAATGGCAAAAAGCTTTTATGTTAAAAGGAAGAAAAATCTCCTTTCTTTTTTTTTTTCCTTTTTCTTTCATCCAAATGGAACGAGACACACTTGGCCGAGATATTTGTACTTATGTACTTTTTTTCTCCAGTTAAGTTTTACATTCTTACACAGATTCATTTCATTTTTTTGGTCTGTAGAGTGCATTGTCGATATGTTCTGGTCAACTTCAACAAGCAGATTTTGTTTTCTGGAAATTGGTTTTCTGTTTAGCTACTTGCAATATGAAACGTATCTCTATTCCTTGGAAATACAAGAAGAACTTTCTTTTTCTCTTGTTATAAATGACATGCAAATTGTGTGCTGTATTATCGTATTCTTTTAAGAAACTGCTGCATTGTTTCAAACTTTGAGTTATTCTGCATCATAGCTCTTCTCACATTTATTTGACTTTGGGTAAAACTTTTCTCCTTTTATCTGCTTTAACATTTAAAAATAACAGTTTTACAGGGTTCAAGTTGGTATGCAATCCCCAGAAGGAATCACCACTACACGAGTAATATTACGCAGATTTAGTGATTTTCTGAAGCTATTTTCAGAAGTAAGTGGTTGTTTCAGTGAATTTAAATATTTGGTTTTTTCTGCAGTATATTTCATTTGTGAAATTATGAGCAACAATTATTTTCACTTTTTTCCAGCTGAAAAAAGAATTTCCAATGAAAAATTTGCCTCCAGCTCCACCAAAAAGGTTATTGAAAGTTCAAAGCCAGAAACTGTTGGAAGAGGTAGATCATTTATTCATTTTCTACCACTTGTCTACCATGTGATACAACAATAATAATTTGTTAATTGATATCATTAACTCGAAAATTTGTTTTGTCATTGTTTTTTTATTAAAGTTTTAAAATTACTTCAGTGTATTTTATTTAGATAAGACCAAACTGGTTATTTTCAGCGAAGGTGTTTATTAGAGGATTGGATGGAAAAACTGTTATCAGACATTGATGTATCAAGAAGTGCCCCAGCAGCAATATTCCTTGAACTAGAAGCTGCTGCTCGATCTTGTATGTTTTTCTTAAACCCCTTGAACTGGCATTCTATCATTTTAGAAATATTATTATTCTTATGTACCCATATTCCACATAGCTTGTGCAGTGGACTGTTAAGAGCACAGTTACATTGACAAGGTTAAATGGTATCTGAATACAAACTAATTGCATGTTCTCATTGGTCCAGTGTACAAACTGAATGGTGCACCATATGTGTACAGTTTAATCTTGCATCATTTTATGTGAACCTTTAAAGCACTCTCCTGTATTTGAGAAGGAAAAAAATAAAATATAGTCTATAATATTGCACAAACATTTTAAAACCTCTCTGTTGCTGTTTTTTCAGCATTCCATAATTCACTGCGGACGTCAGATGCAACTTCTGCTAGTGGTACTACTCTATCATGTATGTTCTAAGATGACCAACATGTTTCTGTAAATACTCATGGTTCTTCTATTGCATCAGATTCTGGTAATGATACCCCTTATGAAGCATCTGAGGTCGGAACACCAAGGCATGGCAAAGATGGATCTTATGATCTTAGTATGGACAATACAATGGCAGAACATGACTCGATTAATTCAACAAGAGCAACTATTGAGCATGCTGAATCCAGCAAAGAATTTATTTATGAGGATACATCCAAATTTTCCCAGCATAACATGCACACGGACATCAATGCTTCAGACAAATTTATTGAGAAAACTGCTAATGTTAAAGTTCTCCGCTTAGATGGAACCGATTTTACTCCAAATATACAAGATCATAGGCTGGAAGGTCATGTTCAGAGACTGTCAACAGACAGCATTGCAAGTGACTTAAATTCTATAAGGAATAGTGAAACATCAAATATAAGCATGGATTTGTTGGTGACTTTTCCATCTGATGAGCGACACAAGTTAAACAGAATTCTTGTTACCCTGCAGCAGAGACTGAACACAGCTAAAACAGATGTGGAGGATCTTCTAGCAAGATTAAATCAAGAAATGGCTGCAAGGCAATTTCTCATAATAAAGGTATCCAAAAGTGCATAAGGCTTTCTTTATTTTTGTTTTAGATAGAGGGTTTTATATTTTACATGGCCAACCCGTTTTAGTTAATTGTATTTAGGATTAGTTCTTCACAAGTTGCATAATATTATTCCTTAGAAGAATGTGGTTTCTCAATCCTCTAAACCTCAAATCAATGCCATTCTATTGGTTTAGTTCTGTATGTGTTTAGCATACTTTAAACATAACTATCAGGAAGTCGGAGCTTACAACTTTTTTTAATATTCTGCATCATAATCATGTGATGTTCAGGTCACGTATGTCAGGACTGTACATATATCACCAAACTGCCATGTAGCAGCTCAAGTATCCTTCATGCTGTAGGTTCATTGCAGATGTAAACTTATAGGTTTCTACTCTAATAGTGGTAAAGAAATGAATAATGTTAAGTACTTTGGTTGTACTTTCACTGACATAAAAGGTCCATTGAAAAGTTCTTGTTTACTAAATGAGACCAAGCTTCCAAAAGTGCCCATACTATGAATAGATCAGCAGAAATTTTAGTTGTTTGAGTATTTGGCAATAAACTGGCCAGAATAATGTCTTTAGGAAGTCTAAAATGCTAGGTCATCAGCTGTTTAAAATAGAAAAAGTTGACAAAATCTCACACATGTTTAGTTTCCATTATCCAAATTGAAATGATTTTTTAGCAAATAAATTTCTTGAAACCTTGGACCTGGACAAAGTTACCTTTTTACATTTCTAAGTAAATTCGTTATAATATTATGAAGTTCTTTTTTTGTTAATTTTTCAAAATTAATATTGAACATATGCTTGGAATTTGAATAATAATAGTAATAAAATTCAAGGTGCAATGCTCTGTGTTCCTATGTGAATCATCATATAACATCAAGCAAACTTACATTCTTATGGTTTGAGTAACATTACTCAAAAGTGGATGGCTAACAAAACAAAGCCATTGATGAACATGTACTTATGACTTATGAGTTAGTATTACTTTACTAAATATGTATGGCAACTGAGCTAATTGTTTGCTGAGCTATGATTAAGTACATTGAAATAATGGCCATCAATCTCAGTGGTGAAATACTGTACAAAATTTATGATATTTGTTGGACTGTATATATTAACATATTGATTATCTAATCATTTTTTTTGTAGGTCAAAGATTTGGAAGTCGAACTTGAAACAACTCAATTAAACTGTAGAGAAAATATGCAGCAGGCAGTTCTAGCTGAAAAGGAAAGGTTTACACAGATGCAGTGGGATATGGAAGAACTTCGGAGGAAGTGCCTGGAGATGGACATGAAATTGAAGTTTGAAGAGGTTTGGTTGTAATCATTAACTTTAATTAGCATTTCTCATCATTCCATTTTGGAGGTCCTTTAGTGAACAATTTCTGTAATTTAGGATGAAAGGCAGCAAGTGGAGTCAACAAATGCATCTATCATTAAGGAGAACAAAATGTTGCAACAAGAGCTGGATTTTGCCAGAGAACAACTTGAGAACTTGCAGAAACATCACGATGAGCTTGAGATGAAATCAAAAACAGATGTAAAGTTGCTAATAAAGGAGGTCAAATCCCTTAGAAGTTCTCAGTCAGAATTGAAGCAGCAGCTTAGTGAAATGGTGAAGGAAAAATTAGAGGCAGAGGTATGGCTTCTTTCTGGTTATTGTATGTTGCAACTACTGCAGAGGTATGGCTTCTTTATGCTGTTCTGTTAACCGCTTCTAATGCAGAGAATTCTCAATAAAGAAAAGCAAAGATTGAAACATTCATATGAAGCCAATGCAAAGTTGCTGCATGAGTGTGAAATTCTTCAACAGAGGCTTCAAGAGTGTAGTGTTAACTTCCTTGTTGAAGAGGAAGATAAACTAATTGTTGACACTTCACCATCTGATGCTTTGGATTTATTAGCAACATCAGATAATCGAATTGGTCTCCTACTTGCAGAGGTGTGCTTTTCACCATTAATCATTTTTTTCCTCAGAAATGCCTTTTCTGGGGCACTTTATGTTTAAAGTTATCATTTGAATCTGCACATATATTTATTCCTTAGATCCTGTTATTCTACTTTGCATTTATACATATTGCTTTCTTAAGGGCTTTTGTAGTGCAAAACAACTCATTAGTCCAGCCTGATCAAGCTTTGCTTGGTGAACCTTAGCGTTATTAGAACTATGCAAATCATAAATCACATTCGATCAAAATTACAATTTTACAAAATATTATTTATCCAAAATCAAGTTTGCCCATCTGTAATCCAAATATATACTTAATAATTAGTATGACCTGTGACCTATATTGTTCCTTAGGTCCTTCTCTTTTCTGCTTTATACTCTTCTAGTTGAAATTAATTAGAGTAGACCATAATGAAGTTTCTCGAGAACTCCCTCCAAATGTATCGAGTGAGAAATTTCATATCTTGCATCAGTAATCACTAATTACATTGCATGAAGACTTAAAAGTTAAAATGACGTCCTTGAGTCATTGCCTTGGCATTGACTCATTTCTGGTATTCGTTCATAAAATTGATGAATGAATTTATGGGCATTAGGTTGGCATTAACTAATACCTATATAGTTGATGGCGCCTCATGATCTTCCGAGTTGTGTTCACAAATTTTTTTTTATTTTCCATTCTTGAAAATCTTTCATTTCTTATGATTTTTACCTACCACTCCTTGCTCTACTTAACCTAAGACATCACAATCCTTTCTCTCCCCGTGACTCTTTTCGTTGGCATCTGTTTACTTGAATGTTATGGGAAGTGACGGATGAGGCAAGGCAGAGTAACAAAATTGCTGCGTTGCAGCCTAAAAACACACCCGATGGCTGTACGGTTTGGATTCTGTCTGCAGTTGGCATCATTATGATACTCGGATTTTTGTTTGTAGACTCATATCAAAATTTACCGAAGGTGTTTCAGTAAAAAGATGGGTTTCTCTGCAATTTTGCTCACACAGGATCCAAGTTGATATAGCAATCATCAATTCTATTATTACGTAGCTGCTCAGAAGTTTCTTTTTGCTGCTTACTATACTATTACTTACTGTTAATTTACGTGTTTGCTAAATGGGAACAGGCACAACTCTTAGCACAAGATGTAGAAAATGCTGCTGGCACTGTAAATGAGACACGCAGTATAACTTCAGGTGATACAGTGACAACTGACAATGAGTTGAGGAAGCTGCTGGCACATATGTTTGTAGACAATGCCAGTTTAAGGAAGCAGATCAATTCAGTAATTCGTCGTGCTCTAAATGCAACTATAAAATCTGACGAGGAGGATGATGATGAGGAAGAAGAAATTGATTTGAGAAAAACTGTTCTAAGCAAGTTCTTAGAAAGATGACATGGTTGATTCTGTATGTATGCCCTGTATGTAATTAATTAGTGAGTTTTGAGTCCAGAGAGAATTCTTTATTATTATTTTTTTTTTGAAAGAACTAGAGATAATTCTCCAATAGTAGCCCTTTGTATAATTTCTCGAAGAAACGAACAGTGGCGTCTTAATCATGAGGCCAATCTTCACTACTGCCACTGGCAGTTTATTTAGCTCAACTCGTTGTCACTCAGATCCTGAATAAATACACCAAATTCTGCTTGCTTCGGTAACTCGAAGCTCTGTCTTTTTATCTTAAATGGAAGAGACTGTTCTACGTGAATCAACAGACATGGTTGGGGCCAATATGAATGTTTGGCCAAACAAGAGAGAGGACCACACATGCTACTCCAATGCTAAGAGCATAAGTTTGAAGTCGGACGTTAACTGGGTCAATTTGAATTCTGTTATGAAAAATTGTTTTTTTTTTAAATAATTTTTGTTTGATAATGTTAATTTCATCCATTGTTTTAAAAGCCTTAAAAACATAACTGTGTTATAAAGAATTAAAAACAGAAAACATCTTTTGGTTTTCAAATAAAACTGAACACCTTGAAAGAATAACTTTCATGAATGACATTATTTTAATTTTGACAAAAACATAAAAAACATTTAATAGAATAATGCCCATTCAAACAAGTTTTAGTTTTAGTTTTTTTTCTTTCAAAACTTGTTTTTGAAAAAAAATGTAACAAAATTGTTTTAAGAACACAAAAACCCAAACTAGAACAAAACAGGCCCTAGTTTTGCGACCCTTTTTCATTATTGAGAGAAGTAATATAACATTTGCTTTTTAATGTTAATCGTCAGAAAAAATTATGGTTTACAACAACAGAATTACTTCGACTGCTACATTTCAATCATACCTTACGATTAAGTATACATAAAAAGGAAAAAAGAATTTTAATTTTACAGGGGGAAAAACTGCCGAGGTAAAATTGCAATAAACTCTTCTGTCCATTCAGGATATATTTCCGCATCGTTATTGACAATATATCCAAGGCCAATATAACTGCATAACTTGCTCAATGTTGGTCTCCTTGCTCTTCGCATCGTATTGGATGTAGTTGCAGTCATATACATACCTCACCTCATAATCATAATCAATCTACTTATCACCACCGCCAAACATTCCCATCATGTCTTTAGAAGAACCCATCTGCTTCATCAAGTTCTGTAACCCACCCATACCTCCTATTTGCTTAAGCATCTGTGGAGGTAGGACTTTGCTCATGTGCTGGGCATTCATATTTCGGGATAGGGCACTCATATCACCCTTCTTGGGGATTTTAAGCCCTTTCATTTTGCTCCATATCTTTGCAAGACGTTTGTACTCCTCCAACATCTCCATTACTTCCCTAACTTGTCGACCAGACCCTCGAGCTATTCGCATCATACGTGACTCATTAATGAACTTTGGGTTTGAGCTATCCAATTCTGCAACATATTAACAGTTAGAAGGGCCAAATGCATAATGAGAATGAATTCTATTTAAATAATTAATTCACATTACTGCTCACCTTCATTTGTCATTGAATCCATCATTGTCATGTAACGCTTAATTTTTGCTTGGCTTTCCTTCTCACGGCCTTTCGGCATCAATTCAGCACTAAATCCTGGTAGCATTGAGAACACCTACATAAATCAACCAAATCTTTTAACAGGGGATATTAAGCAGTCGTTTCTCACATTAGTATCTGCACCATCAGATATAAATGCTTATGAATTATGACTGATAAAAAAAAAAATCATAGAAACAACAAAAGGAAGTCATAACCTGGCTGATCGGACCCATCTTAAGTATGTTCTGGAACTGCTCATACATAATCCTCAAGGTGAAGTTCCCTTCAGACAGCTTTTGAAGCAGTTCGGGCTGTTGATCCATAGGAACAACTTCGTGAATCTTGTCCATAAACCCAGACCAGTCACCCATGCCTAGTTGAAAAGTCATATTACATGACTAAACATTAAATATTTACAAGAAATTGCACAGCCATGACCTATGTATCTAACAAGAGAAAGTCAGCCATAACCTACATTCAGTCAAGACAAAAAAGCAACCAAAAAAGAAAAAGAAAAAATACACACCTAACAGACGACTGACAAAAGGTTTAACATCAAAAACTTCAAATTCATCCATATGTTCTCCAGTTCCAATAAATATGACAGGACTCTTTGTTGCTGCAACACTGCACATACAAAATTAATAGGATTAGGTATTCAAACCACAAAACTTTAGTACACACAAACACAAACACATTCATTTTCAAAGACAAAGGCTAGTAATAGTAATTCTGCAAATCCCAAAATTAAGTGAATAAAAAAATTTAATAATGTAGAATTCAAATTTAGGCATGAAGTTCATACAGTACTTTCCATCAGAAATTTTGTTCTATAGACTGCACAATTATGTCTAGAATAGGGCTAGTGCATCTTGCTACACATTCTCCAAGATCTCAAAAATGCCCCCAAACAAAAAAGTTCCAATCCAAATGCCAGACACCATTTGGAAGTACAAATGCTCAAGTAAATTCTATAATAAACATTTCCATTGGAAAGCCTAGCAGTAGATTCAACCTCCTTGCATGTAATGAGGATATAATCTTTAAATCTATTAAATATTTTCAGCATACGATGCAATGCAAAGTGGGGTATGCATATGCTGGAGGATACAATTCCAATAATTCAATCAAGAAAATATGCAAAGCAAAGAGAATAGATACACAGAAATGAAATAAAGTGCTGAATAAATCATAGATGAAAGCCAGAAAAACATCATTCATCAAGCTCTGTTGCTTTAGGGTAAGCAAATGGGAGGTCAACATTCATAGCTTTCTCCAAACCCTTCACTGATGAAAGCATTACAATTCCACTATATTCTTCATTAAGTTTAACCAAACTGATCTAAACCCAAAAATACCAATTCAAAACCAGATAAACATTCATTCAAAACAGAAAATAGTTGCAACAGTTGGTAATAAATAATACAATACAATCATCACAGTAGCACTTACGCACTAAGAGCACCACCACCCTTTGCATGGCCATCCATTTTGGTAATAATTACAGCTCCAACAGCAACACTTTGTTTAAATGCTTGAGCCTGATCAAATGCAGCCTGACCAATACTGCTATCCATAACAAATATCACAAGATCCGGTTTCTGAACAATCCAAAGAAATGATACAAGCAATTATCAGCATTTATAAACAGACACAACCCAAATGCATGTATCAAACAAAAAACATACTGTTGCTTCAGAAACTTGGCGCATTTCTTCAAAAAGGGCAGCTTCTTGTTTGTGCCGGCCACTAGTGTCAACAATTATAAGATCACAATTTTCTTTCTTGAATCTTTCCACACCTTCCACAGCAATTTTCACAGGATCTGACTCCATGTAGCTGTAAGAAGAGTCGGAGCATGGAAACACAATAATTAATTACACATTATACTCATAGGCAATGAAATGCAAATGATTTAAAAGTTTCCATGAACATATTGTATTAAACATAGCAAATTCCAAGTCCTAACTCAATTGCAAAGAATTAAAAGATGGTAGTAGGATCATAGGGTTTACAAGCTAGACTACTAACTATATTCTGAGACCAAAAAACATCATAGACTACATGAACTTCAGAGAGAAAAAAAAATGTCAATCTCCTCCAGCAACTATACACCATTCATCCAGAAGCATATCATCAGATTGCATCACCAGAAAGAAAAGCTAAATCTCTTGGAAGATTATTCATCTCATAGTTTCAAAAATCAACATAAGAAGTAACAAGTAACCAGCTAAGAGATCTAAAAATTAAGTGGTTGTGCTCCATGACTCCATCAATTCACAACCTTGAACATGTTGTCAACTGTTATATATCCAGCATGTCTAATTATAAAACATTAGACTAAAGTTTGAATCAACAATCTCCACCATTGCAATTTTTATCGATAATGCAATAGCACTAGATGCTGTGTTTACAAACAATATTAACTTACAACAAAAGCAAATAAATGAGTACCTGCCATAGAAAGGGATCTTAGCTTTAGTGGCATTTTGCTTAAGTTGATCAAAAGCACCTGCCCTGAATGTATCTGCACATACTAGAGCAGGCTTCCAGCCTTTCTTCTGATGATAATATGCATATTTTGTACAAGTTGTGGTTTTTCCAGACCCTGAATAATTTATTAAACAAATAAGCATCATAAAGTAAGCAAAATTTTTTCCCTTATATACATACTAGCATAGTAATCATATCGTGATATGAACCGCAAATCGTATAACATATCGAATCGTAAGATTTAGTAACAAGTAAAAAATAACTTGAAATATAAAATATGACATATATAATATGCATAAAATATTCAAAATAAATTCCTGAGAACCTTATTAACCATATGATTTATTAGTAATTAATTCTTAAAATAAATTCAAATAATATTTTTTTTGCTTTCTTTATAAAAAGCATAGATTATGCTAGCAACAATACAAAACTATCATACCAATTCATTGATTTTTCACATTTTTGAATTGCAAAGTCATGCTATTATACCATATTGGCTTGAATTGCATTATTTATACTTGATTCAACAATTTATTTATATTGCTAGCTTTGTGAGTTGTTGCAAATCATAAGATTCAATTTGTTAATCGTATGATTTATAACTACTTTCGATTCAACCAGCGATTCATATCATTGGCTTTACGACTCATTTCGAATCGTGAATCATAAGATTCTGATTACTATGCATACTAGTACTATTTGCTTTGACTGAAAAAATGCAAAATTTTTATTAACCAAAAGGTGAAGTTACTCAACATGCAACATACCTTGTAAGCCAACAAACATGACAACACTTGTTTTTCCTTTTTTTGGGGTGAAAGAGGGCTTTCCAGGATCCAGCATTTTGCAGAGTTCGTTAAAAACAGCCTAAGCAAAGGAGTCCATTAATGATAGCCGGAACATACTAAGAAAACTGCACATCAAACCACGAGAAACTAGCATAGATTCACATTTAAGTATGCAGCCAGCTATCTAGACCAGTCCTAAAAGAGTAGCATTTGGAGAAGAAAAAATGGTCCGTGGAGGAAGGGTTAAGAAATGAAAGTTTTACATTTGATTCATTATTCATCCCTACAAGAATCATATAGACATTCAAGTAATTATTCACAAACTTCCAATATTTTGTTATTGAGCTTGAATTTTGCTAGCCAAAATAGAAAAACAAATAAATTGAGCTATCAAACTGCATTATAGCGAATCTATGAAAGAACAAAAGCACTTTAAAGAGGATAATTTTACACAAGATGTGCAGTCATTGAAAATTTAAATTACTTCCCTATAAATACTAATGAAAACAACAACATCACGGTTCGTTTCAAAAATACAATTAGATTATCTTCGTGTAGAGATTCCCAACAACCAAAATGAATTTAAATCATACCAAACAAGATTGATAAATACCGCATAAGGACTATTCCCCATGAAAAAGTTTAGAAATTTATATTCTTCACAGGAAACATAAAGGATAATATCTACTAGAAAATCGTACTTGTTGGATGATCTTGCGTTTATTGTGGCCAGCAGCGAGATCGTCGAGGTTGACAATCTTCTTGATGTTAGTCTGCATGTCTCGCACGAGCTTGAATTGAACATCAGATTGAAGAAGAGCACGGGTGATCTCATTAAGACACTCATTGAGGACCTTCTCATCGATTATGGTGGCATTGCTCATCTGCTGGAGAGCACGAGATATGCTCCCCCCTAACTGAGCTAGAACCATCTTGGCTGCTTGAAGAAGGAACAGAAAAATAATAGATGAATTTCTGGGTTGATGATGAATTGCAGAATTAGGGTTTGAAAGATGGGAACATAGAACAGCAACGTTAAGGTGAATGAATCTATCAGGAGTGTGAGATTCGTCTATCGACCGGCGGTGAGGTAACATAAAAAGGTCAATCGGTAGAGGATTGACAAGGGCCTAATTCAAGCAAACCCAGAAGATCATCTTGGACTCTTGGCCGATATGGCATAACCTCATTTTAGCCCATTCGGCCCGTGACAACCCACAGTGGCTATTTTGGCAGTTAATATCCCGATCAAATTTAATTAGGCAAAACTTGTTAATTATTTTTTGTTCTATTTTTTTCGATAAAAATAATATTATATATTTTTTAGAACTCAATATTATATTAAGTGTCATTTTGAAAAAAAATTTCATGTTATACATTTATTGAAATATCTGATAATAAATACATAACAAATTTTACTAATTTACCTTAGTACTAGATAATCTTAACATATCAGTTTTTTAAGTGCGCCATACATTTTAGAATGTAGAGCATAAATGAAAATAGTTGATAAAGAATGAATTTTTACATGTTAATAAATAATTACAAAGTTCAGGCCAAAAAATAATAATAATTACTAAGTTTTTTTAAGAAAAAAATTAGTTCTATTTCTAAAAATGTTTAAACATGTTATTAACGATTACTTCTTTCACACGCATCTACATTGTCAACTTGTGCGATGTGGATGAGCATAGCTTGTAACAGTTATATGATCTGAAGATATCGTGCTAATTTATTTAACGAAGGAAAACACTGGAAAGTTTATCGATGTGAAGCATATATTTAAAGTAATTTATGTATATCTCCCATGCATGTCAATGAAATTGTTATAATATCCAATGTATTTTTTTTATTGTATAATTATCTTTTCAATTTTATGTTATAATTAAAAATATACGATCAGTCATAACAAAAATTATTAGTTTGATATTTTTTGTGCACACAAGATCTAGAATTCATTTTTGGCAATGAAATTTGGAAGAATCGACAATTAATCATGGAAAACGATTTAATATATAAACTCAATGATACAGTAGTACTAGTCTACAACTAATTGGCCAACAAAAAACTACCTCTAGCACAAAAGAATCCGTCGGTCTTTCATGAAGCATGGAAAACGACGACGTTTGAGACAGTGATTGATCCCCAAATCTTACATTTCTTTTCAACGGCGGGAGGTTGTGCTTAATGGATATGGCAGTCTCAGTGGCGACCAATATTGCAGCTCGGAGCTTCAGTTTATCAGAGAGGGTTAGCCCCAGAAAGAAGCTTTGGGGGCACATTCACCAAAACCCAATTCGCTTCGCTGTTACGAGGACGGAGAGGTCATTTATTATTCGAGCTCTCGATCCCCAGAGAGGAAGTGAGGAAGCAGAAGAAAACTTCAGAAAGAGTACCGGCGATTTCGTTTCTCCGGTACATACATCCCTCTCTCTCTCTCTCTTCTCAACTTTACTTGGGTTTTCTTTTCTGACGCCAATGTTCTCTTCAAGTTTTAATTTTGAAGCGAAGGGCTAAAAGTTAGGGACACTACATTTCATCCCTTGCTCTGAATTTTAATTAAAATTTGTACATAAACTTTAAAATATAACAAAAGATTATTCCAACTTTGGACTAAAAGTGAAAATATTAAGTCTTAAATTAGCGGCAAGAGCACGACATTTTGATTGTTATTAGAGAGATTGGCTAAGCTGAATTTGACGTTTCTTTTAAAAATTAACTGAGATTTAACATTATCATTTTAGTCAAAGTTGAGGGGTTGCTTTGTTAGATTTTAAAGTGTATATACTAAATTCAAGGGGGTAAATTTTAATTTCCCAAAATGTTTAAGGTTCTGAGATGAGCATGTCTATGTAATTTTTTGGCTGAGTTAAGTTGTTCTGTGGTGAAAATAGGACGACTGGGGGTATCTCTCAAAGTTGTTGGCGGGTTCTGTGATGGGTGCAGCTGCAATCAAGTATGGAAGTGCAATTTACCCTGTGATAACCAGACCCAACATTGTGCAGGCTTTGATTATGATACTAACTCCGGTGGTTGTTGCTGTTTTTCTTTTGATCAAGGAAAGTAGTCTAGAAAGAGAAGATTAGGAACCTTGTTTGCTGCTACTGGTGAAGATTTATAGCAGAATGGCAGATGTTACGAACCCTAAAAGAAAGTGAATTCTGTTATGCCAATTTGTGGTTATTGATTCTTGTTCGCGGGACAAAATCTTAAGATCATTAGACATATCAAACTACTGTTGATCTTCTGTACTTTGAAAGGCACCTCCCTTCTTCCTTAGTATATAAGATACGTGATTATTTGATTTCATACTCAAGTTTGAATTCTCAAAACCACGGGAATGTGATATAGAAAGGAAGTTAATATTTATATTTTCTGTAGTCATTTATGTATAATTGTGTCGTGCTAAACATAAGAATATCAAATGATGAGACGTTTTACATAGGTCCTTCTACATAGGTCCTTCTAAGTAATTGTGTATTGGCCCAGCTTAAAAAATGCAGTCCACAACAGAATTGGCTTTATTAAAAAGGATTTAGGAATCTATACTTTCATAGATTAACCATAAGGAATTATATAATCCCAGTTAGTTTTCAGTGTATCACTCAAATAGAGCTTAAACTTCCTATCAAAATATACAAATCTTTTCCTGGAGTTAATTGTTAATGGAATACATGAAAAAGTGACCCGTGTTTAAACCGCCTCCTGCCAAAATTTACAAGCAAAACAAATAAAAGAATATGCAAGACTTCCTGCCTGATTTTGCACTAGAATGACAACAATTCTCAGTTCAAGCATGTGATTGAAATGTCTGCATAGCCCTATCATTTAGTGGTTTCTGAAATCATACTAGCTCAACTAGATAAAAGGCATCCTGGAGACTCTGGACGACCTCAGTTAAACCATTGAACTAGAGATTATCTTTTATCCACTTTAAAGCTCCATTTGCGACAGGCCTGCAAGTTCAGCAATGCTTCTCAGTCAACTCAATACAGGCAGGACGGTGACTCAATCAGTGACGAAACTTGCATACAATAAACTGATAGCACATTTACAGCTACCTATCAATTACCAAAAATAAAGCAAGATCAGGAATGAATAAGCACTGTCAAGATAGATAGGCTCAACTGTTGCATCAATTCATTGCAAAAGGGACCTGTACTGATAATGAGTTCCCACTAGGAAAACTGCATTAGAATGCATATAGCAATTCGTACAGAACATGACCTACCTGTTAACTATTAAGTATTTAATAGCATTTATATGAATCCCTTTTAAGAGCTCATATGTTCTTTAATTCTGCACTATAGAAGCTGAAATCTTTTTTTCTTTCTTTGGGTTATGTAGGAAATACATGAGTTAGGGACTAGGGAAAGAGCAATGGCGTAGGAATAGTGAAAGTACATCAAGCTTATCTCAAACTTAAAGACTGATTATGGGTCATATGAGCTACCTTATAGGCAATATGCTTTACTTGATCTAGACAGAGAAAGAGTTGCCCGGCTTATTCAGTAATTACAACAGGAATCAAATTTCCAAATAATAAAAATTTCAGGCACTTCATACATTGATGAAACATAGAACACAGAAAACTAAAGGAGAGAAAACTATTACCTAACAAAGTCTGTTAACTTCTTCCATATATCATTTTGATCTTCCAATTGTTCTGTTTTTTCTGCAACCGTTGCTGCTGGACTTTCAGCAATTTCAGATGCTGGACCTTCAGTGCTTCCTGCTGCATAAGTTTTCACAACTCAAACGTCATTGGCTAATAATTTCTCAACTTGCATATGTGGAAACAGTAAGACCAACTCAAATGGCATTCATTTTCACACATTCAAGAAATTATCAAATAACTATTTATATCTGTGTTGGAGAAAGCATGCAAATAAGTTGCAGATATAAAGAAGCCACCTACTAGAAGATTGAGTTCTAGGACGGCGTTTTGACCGGTTGCTTGTGGTGTTTTGGCCTAGCAAAGCAAGTTCTTCGAGCAGCTCACGTTCCTTTGTACTGAAGATGCAAAGAACATGCAAATTCACATCAAAGATCAAATTACTAATATAGATATACAAGATGGTAATAGCGAACAACTCATACAGAGAGAGATCTAACTGGAAATCAAAATTCTAAAATGACCCTTTACCTGATACGTTTAGGTATTGTAACTTTAACTGTAAATAAATGATCACCACGTATTGATGGTTTATTTAATTTTGGTGCACCTTTCCTTGCAAGGACAAGGACATCTCCAGGCTGAGTACCGGGAGGTATTTGTAGTTCAGATATGCCTTCAACTGTCTTTACCTGTTCAGGAGGTAAGAGAATCAATTAATTGATAGCATAAGGTAATAACATCAACATTGGAATTATAATCTGGGCATATAGTTCTTAAAGACTAGGATGCTGGTGGCCCTCAGACCAACTACCAAAGATGTGTGATAAGTCCCCTATCTTCAGCTGCACTAAGTGAACACCTTTTAATTTGCAATCACACTAGAGTACATCCATTAAGCTTGATTAGCTCAATCAGGTCATCATTAGCAGCCATCCATCCTTTTCTGGATTGTTGTGCAAAAAGATGTTTTATATCAACCTTTGATAATAATTTGCTCAAATTATCTTATCTATCACATTTGCATTCAAAATTAAATGTGTCTTTGTTCCAACCATTGCACAAGCCCCTTACAGAGGTGGGTTGTGTCACGAGTCCCACATCAAGGAGCCTCCTCAAAGAAAGAGGGCTTATAAGACCAAGGAATTCTCCCACCTAATGAACTAGTCTTTTGGGATGGGCTCTCTCTTTAAGCTTATACTTGTAACATTGGAACTTTCATTGAGAAGGGTCGAGAAGCGAAGGGGGCGACCTACAGGTTGGATTAAGATGCGGTGTGACCATGTTGAATACTGGAAGTTGAGTGGAACTGCCAAGAGGAAAAGGGCTACAAATGGACCAATGTCGGTAGAGTGGACCGCCGTGGACCTCAGACTCTCAAAGAGGGTGTATTGTTACAAGTCCCCCATTAAGGAACCTCCTCAAAGGAAGGGAACTTATAAGACCAGGAGATTCTCCTACCTAATGGACTAATCTTTTGAGATAGGCTCTCTCTTTGGGCTTATGCTTGTAACAAGCTGGTTTGTTCTTTACCAAATTGGCTTTTAACTGCATCTCGGTTCACGTACCCACAATTAAAACACCATATTGAGCTCTCACTTTGTCCAAATAGAGTTAATGGACAGATAAGAAATAATTCCTCTTCACTTGAGTATTTTGATGGAACCCACTATTAATTTATTGATGAATAACAGAATACTTTCTCTTAGACAAGAAAGTAATACATTCAGACTCAGAAAATGAAGTCCATACACAAAAAGACCACACTGCACAATACATGAAATAAAGAAACGATACAGAAACAAAAGATAATTTAGCATTCGAGAGGCCAGACACTCTCCCTGGACAGTCCCAAATTTTTCCTCTGTCCCTTTCTCCCTTTGTCCCCCTCTGTTTTATCTTTTTCCCTAGCCCCATCCAAAACAGTTACAATAACTTCCTCAGAGAACTACCCAACTGCCACTTCTAATCAGATTCCTAGTAACTTGCTCCATCCCCCTGTTTATTTTTCCTGACATACACATGCCTCTCTTTGGGCCCATTGGGGTCTGGGCCCAACAGTATTACATAAAAAAAAGAAACAAAAAATACAACTTAAGCTATAAGCACAACTACTGACTAAAATAGTTTACCTTTACAGTGGCCCCTAGTATGGCATCTAGGTAACCGATTGAGATTGTTGAGCAGAGATTAATGCCATCTCTTTCAATTCCAGGTATTTCTTCCACATCAAGATATACATAAAGATCTCCTGGAGGGCCCCTGATATAACAAGAAGATCAATAGCTGCTCGTAAAACATGTAAGTAAGAACAGAGCAATAAAATTGTCAGAATTCACATACACAAACTGAACCACAAGTAAACCATTACTATAACAAGAAATAATTATCACTTGTCTTTTGTTGGCAAAGAACTTGAAAAGAAACTGTCACTTTCTAATTTAACTAAATATTTAGGTATCCATTACATAGCATGGATAAAATAATTTAAGAGACATCTTATGGCCAGCTTCCTCATCTGTAATGTCCTCTGTATTTTCTTTTCAAAATTTTCAAGATCATCAATTACTTGTTTACAACTCCTTTTTCCCATACTTCAAAGAAGTCAAATTCTCATTTATAGACAGAGCATCTTAATAGCCTAAGGCCCTAAACAATGTGTAACTTTTTGTTTAAAGAAGACATTCTCTGACCCTCCTCCCATCATTGTTCATAGAACAAAATAAGAGTCAATAAGTTTCTCAAATTCCATAAATGGTAGAGGTGAGTTTGTTTTGGTATGTGAGCCCCAAGTATTAGATGCATAACATACAACACATTTATAAATTTAATTTAAAACAAAAAATGGAAAGGGAGATATCACCATATAGGTTTAATATTAAAAGCTTTGCCTATTAGTGTGTGGAAAGTGTTGGAGTAGCTTTTGTGGGGTTTGATGCTTCTTGGCTGCGCCCTCAAAACTTGGAGTATTTTCTTTTGATCTAAGTCAGATATTCTGACCACAGTAGGGAGGGGAAACTGTTATTACTTGCTGCACTGTACTGTATAGGCAGTTTGCTTGATTATGTAAGTAAAAATGTTTGTCCTTAGTTTGCTGTCTTGTCTGCAGAGGATACATAATCTTCCTTTTTCATAAACTTCCTCTATTATCAAAGGGGATTAATTTACAGATAGAAACAAGTATTTCATGTTGCACATGCAATAAAATTATAAAAAATGCATACCCTCTTGGTCCAGCATCACCCTCCCCAGCAACTCTCAATATACTGCCTGAGCTAACCCCAGGAGGAATTTTAACTTTAATTTTTTTCTTAACTTGCAGACGTCCTTTCCCGCTGCATTTACCGCAATATTCAGATATGACTTCACCATTCCCTCCACATTTTGGACATATTGAAACCTAATTTTGCAATGGAGATTAAAATACATTCAAGCAGAGAAAAGGTATTATGATTTCAAGTGTAAACTGTTTAGAATTCCATAAGCACTTTATGTCATAAATTATGGGCACAAAATGTAAATGAAGTAATATATGCAGGTAATGAAAAGACATAACACCAATCCTAAAAAGCAACAAGATGAGGTGTAAACAATTTTTGACAAAAATAATACACTGCAGAATTTCTTAATCGAATTGAATAGGAGATGCATAACTTCTTTTCAAGACATACGTCACCATATCATTTTTTCTCAATACCACCAACGATTTTACTTTCATTCTCTGCTCTAGACATGGCATCTCTAAGTCTTTAGTTACTTATAAATATTATCAATCCATCAACAGAATTTTTCTAATTGATTAGTTCAATACTAACTTCTCAAGAAAAGTATTCATATCATGCTCCTCTTCTAATCAAGTATCAGGCACTCCTTGAATTGTACATAGTATGACTCACTAACATTTAGAGATATGGTACCAGTGACAAGAGCTTCACAACATTCATAGGCACTTTAATCACTATCTTTTCTTTTTTTCTCAGGGGATGGGGGTTTACAAGGCTGAATAACTTGTTCTTCCAATAATTTCATGCAAATTATGAGATTCTTTCACAGGAACTACCATGGTGGCAATTAATAACAAAGGGTTACACCAAGATGCAAGGGTTTCATATAAAAAAAAAAAAATCTCAAAGCTCAAGTTCAGGCACCACTTATGAAGAGTTGTTCTTATTTTCTTCACTTCAACACAGCATGCAACATTGAGACTTAAAGAGTGCTAATATCCAGATTCATCAGGAAAAGAACTAAAACTACCTGTGAGAACATTCCAAAAGGTGTTTGCTCAGTCCTCATCACCTGACCCCTACCACCACAAGTTGAACATATTCTCATCTTGGAACCCATCTTTGCTCCAGTACCAATACAGACTTCACATGTTTCCAAATGGGAAAGCTCAAATTCTTTCTCCGCTCCAAAAATAACCTCAGAAAATTCCAAGGAGATGTCATAACTGTTGACATTGGAATTAAGAGTCAACCCCAAATTCTAACAAACTCTGATAAAAGGTTTGAAGGCTGTAAAGTTGACATATCTAGAACTGTCAAGACATACCATTCAAACATAGCATAGATAAGACATGATTCTACAATAATCAATGAATTATAAAAGACAGAACGTCAGATTGTCAGAGAATGAATCATACAAGACTTTCTTTTTCTTGAGCATGAAGATTAATACTCAAGATTCATCATTACCACAAGCATTTCCATATGCTTTTTCTAAGACTAATTACAAAACACACCAACAAGTGCAGTTCTTCCTGGACCTAGCTGAAAAATCATCCTTTTCAGGTTTTTATTTTGTGAATGCAGAACTCGCCATCCTTCTACATCTAACCTAATGAAACTTCAATCCCAATACTATGGTTTATCAATCAATTTGCAAAATGCTTAATGACAAGGAATGACGCATGAAAACATCTTCTAGACAATCAGTTCTCGCTTACATTTGTAGTGTGAAAATGTTTATGTAAAAAAAAAGTACTAATGTCTAGTCTCACAGTAGATCACTTCTCCTGACCCGTCCCCTAACCCATGCAATGAACAAGCAGTAAAAGGAGGGATCATAATAAATTCGAACACACCAAGATTTCTTATGAGTGACCAGAGTACCCTAAATGCAATAAATAAGCAAAGGCATACTTTATATACAAATAGGAAAAATGATAAACAGTTAAAGCATCAGACTGTGTAACTGATTATAGATAGGTAATAAGTGTATTATGTTATTTCTGAAGCAACTAATGATAATTTTTACTTTACTTTGCAGAAACCACACCATAACTCACCGTATATCTTCACCTTTGGTAACAGTACTGCGGCGACGTGTTCCAAATCCGGTTGGATCCATGCCAGGAAAGCCACCCATACTTGGCCCAAAAAATGTCTCAAATAAATCAAATGGATTAGTCTGTAACAAAAAGGCATTTAAATAAGCTTACCATAGAGAAATATAAAAAAGCAACTTCAATTAGCTTGAATTTCAATGTGCGCCCCCCTCCCCCCCAAAAAAAAAAAAAAAAAGACAATATATGTATAAAGAATGATTGCCGGACAATCAAATTATTTCTTCCTTCCAGATCTAATAGTTACATGTAAAGATGATCATGGATTGAGTACTATAGTTGCTGTTCCCAAACCCATTTAGCAGGTAAAAAATTTCCCATCCCCATTGGACCCTTATATCCCAATACCCATTTACCAGGAAAGTTTTCGAAATGAACAACTTATTTGTAACTTCACACTCATTTACATAAAATCTAACATAAAAAAATCACAACAAGCAATAAAATGTTTTTAAAAACTATTAATATGATTTAAAACTCAAAAATCATAATGCTATTTGCATGGTATTTTTTCTTAACTAATTTATAGAATATTATACTGATGAATATATGTGTGTTTGTGTGTGTGTGTGTGTGTGAGTTGTATGAATGTATTTATGTATAAATTTATAAATACACAGGTCTTGGGTAAGATGGGTATCAAACCACCCAGACCCAGACCTAGACCTTTAAAATACTCATCAAAACCCTCATACCCAGACCCAAGCGGATAAGTTTTACAAATCGGATATGGGTATTTTGCCCATCCCTAGTTACTTATGAAACAAAAAATGATTAATAAGAAAGAAAAAAGAAACATGTGAATACCGTATAAGCATTTGATGCTCCTCCAACTGTGCTCTTAACACCAGCCTCTCCATATTGATCATATAAAGCCCTCTTTTTATCATCTGATAGCACCTGACAGTGTGATACTTTAGAATTCAAAAGATAATATCATGAACACCGTTTAAAACATAAAATTTATGATTGATCCCAACTATATTGGTCTGCTAGAAAACCTGGATCCATCTTGTAGATTCTTTTTCAAAGTCAATACAAAGGATAAATTTGCCAATTATGTTGTTTACCACTTTTCTTCCTTTTCTCTTTTTTTCCCCACTTATATCATTCTTGATCTCGCTCTAAGCCTTTTTCATTTAGGATAAATATGGCAATTAGCTCGGAAACTATAACTCATTACACATAAATATACTACAAGAAGATCCTTATTTTCTAAAATCCACCCCTTTTACCTCCGTATGAATATATATCATACTTTCTCCATATAAGTGAAAATAAGATAATAGATTGTCTTTCTCCATACATCTGCATCTCCAAACGTGAAAGGAAAAGGCATGATGGATCGCCGAAGCATAAAACTAAATTGATTCTAAAAGTTCCTCACAGTTGCAGCCAAAATACTACTAAATCACTGTCATACCAAGGGACTTTTGAGGTCTACCATATCCAATCATATGTCATATGATCATTCATGTATATATTCCTCATATAAGCATGAACTTTAAGAGCATCGTCATACAGAAAGAGTTGAATAAGAAGATAAGGAGCAACATAGAAATCCTTGCTTGCAGTTACTCTGAGACCATCACCATCTAGATAACATAAAGTAGCCTAAATTACAATATAAAGCACCTGAGTCATGATTAATCTTCGTAAACTTCAGTAACAAGCTTTGTTCGTTAAAGCTAGATCTTGATACTCTTCCATCCATTGAGGATAAGGAACATTTTGCATCTACTGTGATGAAAATTATCAGGTACAACGATGCTACGCAATTAATACGATTAGCTGTAACTTCTATTTTCTTACTACTCAAGCAAAGATGAGAATTTACCCTGAGAATTAACTAGGCAGGAGAGACTTGCACGCATCTAAATTGAATCAATCAACTACAAACTATTAGTGATCATCTGCACCACCTTCCAGACAATTTAGACTGTGCGCATGCTTAAAGAGGTTGATCAGCTAACACATTTAGCATAACTAGTACTTCTTGTCTTGAACGTCAACTCACATACATTCAAGTTGAAGGTTGAAGATATGCTATAATACTTAAACACTCAACTCAAGTGCAAAATAAAGAATAAAACCAAACACCAACTAAGCTACTAAAAGCAAAAGTCAGCCAACATGCTGGTCCACTAAAGAAAGCTTCACAGTCAGCACTGAATTTTTCGCGCATACCTCATATGCAGCACTTATCTCCTTGAATTTCTCAGTTGCTCCAGGCTCCTTGTTCACATCAGGATGGTACTAGAGAGGAAATAAGAGATATAGAATTAGGCGAAGAAAAAATTACTCCAGGTGCATATTTTTAGTTCTAGCAACCTAAGAAGCACCAACATCGAGAAGGATGCAGAACTCAATCAAATACCAATGCCAAGAAATGCTAGAAGTGTCATGATCTATCTCGCATGAGTGTCGCATATATATCACAAGATACAACTCCATCTTCTAAGTGTGGTTGCCTCATAGCTAACAACTACTTACAGGATTATGAAAACTAGCTTTGGAAAATAGATACCCACTTGAAGTCATTCTCGAAATGAGAAGTTCAATAATTTACTATTTCTTGAAATTTTCCATATTAAATAAAGAATCGCAATTCCCCTGAAGAAAACTTGATACCTGGCGAGCTAACCTTCGATAAGCCGCTTTAATTTCCTTGCTTGTCGCGGATTTGGGGACTCCAAGAGTAGCATAATAGTCGCCAGAAGCAACAGCCACTATTCGCAAGCGCCTAGAAGAGATCTTCGTACTTAACGTCGAAGAAGGCGAATGGATAGAGATGAAGCTTTTGTGGGAACGGAGATCGACCCCACCAAGGAAGTAAGAAGAAGAAATAGAAGTGGAGGGTTGGAACAGAGAAGGGAAAGCGAGAGACGTAATGGCCATTGAATATAGAAGATGATGCGACAGTGTAAAATTATAACTGTATATATATTAGCAGAAGAAGAGGAGGAAGGGGTTGATTTTGTTCATCTTGTACGAGAAACTCAGTATGAAAAAGTCTGCTTTTCATTATGATTTGAAGTTGCAGGTTGGGCAGAACGAATGGGACCCAGAAGATAAAAGCTGTGGTAGCTGAGAATGCACGTCTACGAAGCGAAACAGAACAGGAGGAAAAAAATATGCCAACATCAGGAGCTTGACGTGTCCAAAGTTAAATCGAAGATATAGATTAAGCACGTGTCTATATAATTTACTTAGAAAGTGAACTTATCTTCAATATATTTTTCAACACAAAAATAGAGTTTTTTTATTTGGGACTCGATGAATGTCAATATAATTCACTTTATTTTTTGGTCGAAATATAATTCACATAATAACTAAAAAATATTGACAACAATATAAATTTGAAAAAAATAATATATTCCTATTTTAACTCTTTCTTTACCTGAAATATTTTAACTTTGTTTAAGATTTTAAATGGATCCATTTCAAAATATACTAAAATAGTTATATATTTTATGTTTACCCTACAAGCCACCCAAATCGTTAAACCTATTAATTTAATCTGAAATAGCTACATTGAAACCAAAATTAATTGAGGAGAAAAGTAACAAAAAGATATTATAGTAATAGCAACTGAATTAAATTACACAATTGAAGGTACTTATTCGATAAAATAAAAAATAAAAAACAATTGTATTATATTTTAAACTTCCGATATTTATTTAAAACTTTAAATAGTAGCGTCATATTAAAGTACTAATATAACCTTTTGAAAATTAATATTTCTTGTTTGCAATCCAATTTGCCCTCAAATGAGAATTTACAATGTGACAAGACTTTTCACATAACTTTTCAGCTAAGAGTTGAGTAAAAATTTTTGAAAACATAATATTATAGGTGTCTTCAAGGCGTTGGCTTTCAACAAGATTACTAATTTTGTAAGTGTTTAGCTAAATAGAAAGAGAAGAAGAAAGTTTAACTGCCTTTATGAGTTGAGTTGCGATGTCTTCTTCCATGATTGGAGATTTTTTTTTTTTTACTTTCTTACTTTACTAACATTTTTAGTTGTCTCTCTCATTGATGTATGGCTATGATACCAAGTTGGGGTGTCTGAGTTGCAAAAACTAAGGCAACTACTCAAGTCCCTAGGCAAAGAATTCCTAGTTTAATAGACACAAAACTAAGGTAAGACTGAAGAAACAAAAGCCTTTCCTAAGTTACAATACCTCAAGCCACTATTATGATTTTCTATAACTAAATTGATTGTCTTTACCTAGGATATGTAAGTTGTTACAACTGTGTTACAATTCTTAGCTCAACATGGATCACTCAGGCTAATCCTTTATGATATGCAAGATTATAATCAGAGGCAAGCGCAAAGCATACTTGAATCTCCAGTTGAAAGGCATATAAGAAGTTAAAAAGAAGATTTCAGAGATAGAGAAAGTCTAGAAGGAATTCATAAAAAAACTCATATTATTTATGGGGAGAATGATACAAGTTTTCTAATCCCTTAAGTGAAGAGGCGAGGCTCCTTATATAAAAGGAGCAAGTGACACACTAACACACCAAAAGAAAAAGTGACAAACAAAAAGATAATCATTTAAAGTAAAGTCTGATAATACGATACAACTTTTGTACTAACAATGACCATGCACTAAAAACATTTAAACTAGCACATGGACAAGACAGACCATCTCTAATCTTCATTTATGGTGAGGATAGGCTCATGATCAAGTGAGAGGTTGAGATCACTCAGGCTTAGACTGTCTATAGAAGTGATAAGGTCTCAGGAATCTTAGAATTCATGTCTAAGATAAGGATTCCCAAGATAGTATTCTTTTTCTTTTAGAGCTTGTATCTTTGCTACCTCTTCGGGAGTGATAGTAGCAGTGGATGGCAAAGTGGATGGTGGTTCCATAAGGATTTGTGATCCAAAAATCTCTTCTTCTTCTGCACTTCCATAAGTATACAGGGGAATGGCAGAAGAAGATGGTCTAGGTTCAAATAAATTAGAGATGAGATATATTTGATCTGGAATGTCAATTCCAAAATGTCGTGGTTCACTAGGAATAAATTCTCCAAGATAAAGGCCGATAACTGTGTATTCCACGTTGAATGGTCCTTAATAGTTGTTAAGATCATAAAGAAACATTTTAAGTTATGTTAAAATATTCTTGTAATCTTTCTAAAAATTAGGAAATGTGTTCCACTCATAAGTATGATCATGTAAAATTAACAATTCATTCCTATACTTCTAGTAGGGCTTATGGATGATGAAAACTGAAGAGATTATTGAACATAACTCAGGGTGATTTCATAAGTTTAACTGTCTGATGACAATGTTAATATGTTTTCTCCACCATGAAAAGGGAGAATACCATTCAAAGAAGGTCTAGATAAGGAAAGTATGGTTGGAGTCATTGTTGAGGTGGTCAAACATGTTTATGGGAGAGAATTCTATAGCTGCAGTATAAAGAACTGCCAGTGACCATAGGAATCAAGGAGCATTTTCATTGAATGTTTCTGTTTTAATTTGAAAGAGAGTAAGATATGGGGTATTAAAGTTAAACATTTTATAGAATTTGGACAAATGAATATCTCTGAATTAACAATGAAGGTAATAGAACATAAAAGACTTGGCAAGTTCCATTACTTAGAAAGGTTTGGTAAAGATTTCAACTGAAGGATAGAAAGACCTTTTGGTAGTGGTTGGGCAATTCATGGGTATGGAATTTGGTTAGACCACAAAGATTAAGGGAATAAAGGTAACCAGACTTAGCATGAGAGAGAAGATTTGCTAACATCAAATTTATAGCGAGAGAGTCATACTTGTCATCTAGCTAGCTGTTGATCCGAAATGATTTTATTTTTAAATTATAAAATCTTCGAAAAAATTATGTTGTCCATTTCCATAATAAAATGTCGATGGGCAAGGTAAAATTCAAATTTTCGAATTCCACATTTGACTACCATAATCTCTTTATTCATGGTGCCACAACGGAGCTCAAATGGTTTGAAAGATCCACTTGTATAACCACAATAATATTGCTTTTTTTCATCTTGTTCAATGAGAATGGGCCCCAATGATAATTACTAGCATCCTTTTGGAGGATAAAAGTGGAATCTGGTCATGGGATTTTGAGAAAAAGAGTACGTCATCAATATAAATCAATACATTGTCTCGAATGAGCTTGAATATTCTCGCCATAACCTTTTGGAACAAAGATATGACTGTATTAAATCCAAAGGGCATAACAATTCACTAATATTGAGCATTAGAATGTAGAAAATGGTCTTGTGTCTTTCTTCAAAGTGAATACCTAATTACTAAAACCAGCTTTAAGACCAAATTTTAAAAATATTTTGGCAACTTGAAGTTGAGTTCTTTATGTAGCAAGATTTAAAATAAGAGATTTGTCATCTTCAACGAACGTGCAAATTCCATTTGTGTGTGTTCGCTGTAAACATATTGTATAGTACTCTATTTCATTACAATTTCATTACACAGATCGATGTGGGATTTATAGCTTATAAGAAGTCTTTTCTTTCCCCAAACTGTTCTACTTTTTTTTTACATAAAAGCTAAACATACCCAGTCTAATTTGATTGGCTATATAAATCCTTATTTCAATAATAATTCACATTCTTCCTTGCTAGATTAGTCGATAAGTGAAAGACTAAAATCATATTTTTTTCCTAAAATTTTATTACCCAAACACAACATAAATCACGATTCCATTAGCATTGGTCATGTTCATACTTGCGATTGCAATTGTCAGATCTTGTTGAAACCGAGTTTATATAATTACAATTTAATATAAAGGCTTTAGTTGAAGGCCACACAAGAAAAGGAAAACCTACGAATCTTTCATGGTGAACTTAAAATAATGAAAATAGCAAAGTAAATGACAATTACCCCATAGCCATGATGAGAATTAATCATTAGAACAGAAAAGCAAAACTCTTGACGGTAAATCATATTAATTTGGACTGCCCAAATAGTAATTCTATACGCAGTTTGCTCCAGGAAACAGCAGATAAGCCTGTAAGTATCTAAACTTAAACCAAGACTTTACTGAGATATGAATATCCTTGACCGTAGTATCAATGAAAATTGCAGATAAAAGAAAACCTTCCCATAAAACGAGAGCTCACAGACTATAATTGAATTAATTGACAAATGATGACATAGAATCACTCGTGAACTAGAAGTGGCAATCATATGCTTACACCTACAAGAGCTACACACTGACAAGACGAAATATACTTAACCGGATACAGCTATTTCGCTGCCTCTATTATGATATTCCACACATTGATTGTATTAGAAAACATCAGGAGGGAAACGCCCAGGAAAGGTGTTGCACTGTTGAGCCTGCTTCAAATGCATTGCCAAGGCATAATTATTCAACTGCAAACAAACCCATCGATACAGGATTCAGCATTCACAAAAAGTAGAGTTCTTTAATGCATAATGTAAATCTTTGACTTTCATTCTTTATTTGCCAAATAATTCCTGTCTGAAGTCAGCAATGCAACACAATTTATTAGAGTGATTTTTATGTTATGATGCAACAGAAATCAGTCATTAGAAGGCACAACACCACAGTCGCTTGCACAATGCAACAGCTCAGGTGTTTCAGAGATTGGCACACTGGCACACACTATATGCACCACAGCACGCCATGTGAAAAGGTAGATAAAAACTTAGGGGCTTTGTACCTAAAATGATCGGGATCCCCTGATATTCTGGTCGAAACATGAGGTTAATTTTGATCACGATAGAGACTATTGGATGAAAATTCAATGTAATAAATTTATAGATAGAAAATATAACAGCGGCAATTATATTGAATCAATATAAACCTGGACCACTAAATTCTCATCCGACGGTCCACCATAATTAAGCATGACATTGTGTCCGGGATCCACATTGGTACCTAAACAGGTTCACAGCCCCTCAGTTTAAAGTCTTCCCCCTTTTCACCAGGTTGGGACTTGGAACTCTCTCTCTGTTTTATCTCATAGTAATTCTCTGTCGGTCCTCCATCTCTCTTTCTTCTCTCCCGTTCTCTTCTGTCTCTTTCTATTTCTGCTCTCTCTTAATTTCTTGGTTTTGCTCTACTTTTCTTCTGTTTATTCTTTCTTTTCCTTGTCTGATATACTTTATAGCAGCAAAGCTTTCCTCTTGAGGGAGGAAGGAAATGGGAAAAGCCATGAAGCATAGATACATCAAAAAGGGGCTGGTTCAATATCCAACACATGTTAGACACTCATATTAGACACTGCATGACACTTTAAATTATACTAGCAAACATCAGATTTTATCATGGCATGCTTAGTGTCGATGTGGTGCCCCATTTCCATGTCAGTATTCATACTTCCTAGCTCACTCGTAAGACCTTTGGACTGTGGTTGATTGTCAATTATGCAACTGTGCAAGACCTTTGAACCCCGTGTAAAGTACAAGACCACTAACCAATGGCTAGAGGCCATTGGATGCAACTCCAGGACCCATTACCAATTGTCTAGCAACATTGCATTACAAGAATTAACTATATTTTCCATTATAAGTCGTGATTAAGTCATTTCTAAAATCTGCGTTCACTTCATTACCTCTCTTTTCCATCTTAAAGAGGAAAAGAATTTTATATTGTATGTAGGTGATAGATGAATTTCCAAACATTTTCAAAAGTTTATAGGAATTTTGAGTTATCAAAACCTATTCCTCAAGAGGTGAGGAGAACAGGGATAAAGCTAATTCTGACCTCAAGAGTTCTCAACTGCTCCTGGTATTGAGACACCAACTGCTTCAAATGTTGCAACTCTTGGTTCTTATCCTCATAATCAGAAAGTCGTTCATGCTGAATTTTAACTGCTTGTTTAAGAATGGTATTCTCCTTAATCAGCCCTTCAATTTGCTCCTTCAGCACCATATTTTCCTGAAAAATGAAAACATCTTATGGCTATTATCATACAAGCCCAACCAAAAATAGAGAAAGAAAAAAATTAGGCTATCATTCTTAAAACATCAACTTCTAAACATATACATACATACATGCATAGAAGTCAACTGTGTAACACAAACCACGTGCAAGCTTGAGTACTATAACAAATAATCCAAACTATTCCTGCAAAGCTATCATGAAAGACGCATGCCTAAGCACTAATTCCTACCACCTATTCAATTGAGCAAAAATTACACAATCTTTTGACATCTGAACATATTAGGACAGAGAGTATCAGACATGGATACCCTCAATATAGTAGCATGCCTATTCCAAGAAGATCATCATAGAACAAAACATCAGAGCAGAGCATGTTTAGCAAACTAAAAAAGGGTTACATGACAACATTCACTTTGTCACAATCAAGAGATAGGAAACAGATTATTAACATGAATCTTAAGGTGGTAGCATGCTGTTGGCGTTCTCAGTTGTATCCACAACAAGCTTATTTATCAAATAATTGCATCCCAAAAAATTTTGATACCCAACACTAATGGTATGTATATGTATCATTTATGATTCTAGCTAAACATATACCTTTTGAATTACATGTGTTGCCTCCACACTAGCACGTTCACAGATTGATTTTTCTAGAACCTCCAGAATTCTAGCAGCACGGGCTTTGGCATCATCAATACTAGTAGCACTTGTCATTTCTCTCACAAACAGGTCAACCCATTCTGCTCCATCCGCAGGAAGGTTATTTGAAGCTATCTTATTCTCAGAAGCAGAAGCATCCAAATCATCTGTCAATTTACCTGCAAGTTACTCAAAAGTTGTCAATGTCTCATCAATAAAAGATCCTAAATGTAAATGCCATAAAGAAAACAAAATTAAAATAGAATTGCTGTGTATAGTTACAGCAAGAAAGCATGAAGAAGTAACATCCACACAGATATGCATGTACTCCCAACTAGCAGAATAAACTGTACTGTCCTCCATACTATTTCTTAGTGGATCATAGGTGCATTTAGCCAGAATAGATATAAGAGAACAGTGTATCGGGCTAATAAGTATTTCAGAATATTGGAAATATGTTGCATAAAACAGGCCAAAGCAATATAATAATAAATAAATAAACATAAGCAATAGGCTAAAAGAATCAGCACTAGAACATAATATTAATGCACACAAACATACACGCAATTTCATCCATTAAACAACCAAAAAGGCTACCAAGGGAAGATGCTAAAACATTTGCAGATCTTATTTTTCATTTAAAAAAATAGATCGGAAAAAATTGATTGCCGTCTACTACAATCTTGCTTTCAAGAAGTAAAAGAGGAAAGCTCAATAAAAGAGATGCATAATTTAGTCAAAGATAGAAATATCAGGTTAAATTTGTAGACTCCATGTTTGCAGCAAGAAGCAGATGCAACGTAAGAAGGTGCATATACAAAAATCCATGTTTGCAGCTAATATTACTCAGAAACTACCAAAGGCTACTTTCAGTTGGCTTCATAGCTAGAAGTCCTGTTAAAATCAAACTTCTTGATGACATCTTATGCAACTCAGTTCCCTATCCATTAGCCCTCAAGCAGAACATGAGAGAAGAATAGCATTATGTAACATAAGTCGAATAACAAGTTAGAGGTCCTATTTAAAAATATGGAAAAGAAGAACGTTCTACTACCATTCAACTTAATTCACTACACCACATGTGAGGTTCATTTCAGGCTGAAGATTCCAAATTTCTCATTAAACACTAAACTGCATATATTAATTATACCTGTTTCCACATTAACTTCTGATTCTTCAGCAGTTACAGAATTTTCGTTGGCAGATCCCAAGCAAAGCTCATGTAGGCTCTTGATGGCAGTGTCCATATCATTGCCACATTCTTGGAGTGCTCTCTCAAGGACCTAAAATACAAAATATCGACTGATTTTTAAAAAAATACTAGTAGGCAAAAGGTTAAATAGTGCAAACTATAAATTATACAATTCTTTTTTCTCAACCTATATAACAATACAAGAACTGACTAATCATCTTAAAGCAGTAATCTATAGCAATGGAAAATAATATAAAAAGTTACAGACATTATTTTCTCTTCTGCAAAGGGTAACTGCGCACATTAAAAAAATTAACATGCCTTATTTATTTATTTTTTTTAAAAAAAAAAAAGATGCTGCAACACGATCGGTTGCTTTATCTGTACTTTGTGACAGATGAATAAACCATCGGGTAATTCATTATAATAAGCATGTAATTATTAACTTGTTGTTAGCCGAGGTTCCGCACTTCATTAACGAAGAAAGCAGCAATCAGAGAGAAATCCTTCAGCTGTTAAAAGTCCTGGAAACTGATAATATCAATTCAAAACGAAAAAGGAATTAGAGCACTCAACCTATATTAGAAACGCATTAAATAAACGACTTCTCCGCTTTAATTCCTTTTCTTTCTTCGCCGTTTTCCCATAACCAAACGAATTGAGAAAAAAAAAAACAAAAAAGTCATCCTTAAGCACGTCAAATCAATACAGTAATATAACCCAGAAGCCTATAAACATACCTGGACATCCATGTGAGGAAACACAGTCCGAAGCTTATCGATGAGACTCGGAACCGATAAACGAATGGGCGAGGTTGAACAACGAAGCCTCTTGGATACTGGGGGTGATGGAGGAAGGTCTTCAAAGAAAGATCGCTTGCTTCCACACACTGCAGCAGACATCGTTCAAGTAATAAGCCGTTCGGCGTCTCTTCCTGTTGACCCTGTTCCCAATTGTCAATTCAATCCGATTATCCAAAGAAGGAGAAAGAGCAAGGATTAGGGTTCTGAGAAATGTAACTTTTGAAGGGTTTTCTTTGGGGTTAGGCTTCTATGTCTCAGCACCTTCCTTAAGAATTCGCAAATTTATTCTCGTGAAGTCTCGGGTATTTAAAAAGTTGTTCGTACTTTGGTGGGCACACGTCAAAATGTGACTCCGTCATCTTATTTGAGAGAAACCACTTTTGAGCCACATCTACTGTAAAATTATTGTTTTATTTATTATTTATTATTTTTAGTGTCTAAAATATTTTCATCCAACAATAAATGTCATGTTAAATTAGTATAATTTGAACATTAAAAAATTAAAATAATAATTTTATAACAAATAAAAGACTAAAAAAATATTTTTATTCTTTTATTTTAACTTTTTTTATCTAAAACCTTTTTTACTTATAATAATAAGTAATGATACTATTACAAAAACTACTTCGTACTCACCATGACGGTTCTGGTGTAACAAAATGCCTTAAGACCCCGCTTCCCGACAATAATTGATTATTGAAATGGTTTAAGGAATTAGATCTAATAATTTTGTTTAGTTGATGTGTTAGAATTGTATTTTTAATTTTATAAAACTAAATAATAATTAATAAAAATTATTTTTAATTTTAAAAATTATAATTATAAATATTAAAATAGAGGTGTAATTTTGTACTTCTAAATCATTTTATATTTTAAAAAGTTATTATTAACTTTTAACTTCAAATATTATACTTTTAATTTTAATATTAATATAATTATAAAATAACTATTTTTTAATATTTTCTTAATTAAAATACATATACAAATGACACATTTATTGCACCAAGGGATACACATATGTACATATACTAAACATGTGATAAATGCAAACACATAAAACGAATACATTACATAAGCATAAATGCACATCTATCTATATGCACAAAACAAATTCATATATAATTAATATGTTATATACACAAACAAATGTATGATGCACAAATATATATATATATATATATATATAATGAATATGTTACATATATATTTATACATACATGGATGTACACCGAACATGTAATACATGTAAATATATATGACGAATACGTAATATTAATACATGTACATGCATTAATATAAATACATATACATATATAAGTATGTAAGATAATATAAAAATATTAGATATATTAATTTTCAAAAAAATATAATTGTAAACATATATGTTTGTAAGCGCATATATATATATATATATATATACACACACAAGTACAACATAATATTACAATAATACTATTATATATATATATATAACATAATACAATGTTGTACATGCATATAAAGTTAAAATTAAAATTAAAATTAAAATTTTATGTTTCACTTATTAACATTGCCCATGAATTTTAAATTTATAAATCAATTCCAATTATAATAAAAATAAAATTGAGATTATTATTCTACATCCAAATTCTAATTATTGGTATCAAACATAACCTAAAAGTTTTGTGCGTCAAATAATATTGAGATCGTTAAAGATAATAACATATTAAATAGAATAATGGCATAATAGACAATAGATTATCAGCACGTCTTTTTATTGATTTGAAGAATAATATTATTTGCATATACAAACAGAATATTGTAAAACATTTCTTTCTACGTAACATGAAAATGGTTTTTGCATGCATTGACTCTTTTGTCAATAATAAGAATCTTTACTCCAATCGGTCATAAGAAAATACAGGACTTAATAAATGTAATGCAATGTTTAAAAATGATTCACCTTGATTCTTGTTCAAAGTAAATGAAAATAATAAAAAGAGAAAAATATTTGTTCGTCCATCACTTATTATAAAAATATTACTTTAGTTTCTCACTTATTGTATTGCCCAAAAAAATATTAACAAGTTCTTTTTTGGTCCTCCACTCATTGCTTTGGTTCCATTTTGGTCCCCTACTCAATATTAGTCCCAAATTAGTCTCCTACTCAATGATTTTGTCCCATTTTGATCCCTCTATTCAAAGATCGTTAACTCCTTACTTAGTTGTCCATTATTCGCTTGCCTGGTATATCAATAAAATGACATGGGCATTTTTTCATTCCACATCTGATAACTCTAAAAATTAGAATTATCAAGCATTAAATATGTGAAGAAAATTATTGTTTTCAATTCTTTGTTTTTTAGTTTTTATCTGACTTTGGTTCTGATTTTTTTTTTTTAATTATGCATTGATGAGTTATTAGCCTAAACAAAGGACTTAGGAAGAGTAATTGCACAAAGAAAATGAAAAAATAATGATATCTGGTGTGGTTATTATTCATTTGTAGGTAAAAGGAAGTGGAGTTCTCAAAACCAAAATTTTTATTCGTTGTCATGACAAAGCTGTGGCAATTGTTGTGACAAAATCCTGTGTTGACTTGGGTTATTAAAACTCACATTTTAAGCTTGTGAGAAGTGGGCTTAGTGGCACATTACTCCTGAATGGGGACTGATGGAACCCTAATTGAAGAAGAGGTATAAAGGAGTAAAAGGAGGAGGTAAAGAAAGCCATATAAGAGGCAGTAAGCAAGAAAGTATAGAGGCAAGGGCTGATTTTAGATATGAGGGATCTTCTTCAGCTTTTTGACAACAACAAATAGGAGATTGGTAGTAAGAGATGAAGGACAACTTAAGTGAAGAGAACATAGTACACTAATTAGGATCAGATGATCTAGAGTTTGGCAATCAATTTCATTATTATTTATCTTTATTTCAATTTTTCAGTTGTACTAGCCTATGGATAATTTGAAGACTATTTTGATTTTTATTATCATGAACTAAACTTTGGTAGCTAAGATTGCTATTTGAATCGAAATTTGCACAATGCTTTAAGTGGTTGACATTATGTTTAGTGAGTTGCATTAGTGTTTAATCAAACTTGTCATGAATGATTATGTTATTTGTTGATTGGCCACCAATAGATAGTAAATTAACTTGAATTAGTGCTGGAAAGTTCAATTCAAGTGGGATCTAACTTGATTAATGTGAATTCTTCAAGTAATTTAGGGATTTACATCTATATAGGAATATATAGGTTGTCTCACATAACTTATTCAATATTAGGCTTAAATTTAACTTTCATAATTTAGGTTTCTATAGGAATGTATTAAATTCAAATTAGGGAGGTTAGCATAGTAATTTTGGAGAATATTCAATGCATTTTGTTATTAGAGTTAACACTATGTTTCACTGCAACATTGTCACGACATTGCTACAACAACGATAAGCAGAGTATAAATAAAAGGGAAAATAACAATCCTAACTCTTTTCTTGATTGGAAGTTGTTAGTCTTTCTCTGTTATTACCTTTTTCCTTAGCTGTTGAGTTTTATTTCTAGTTCACTTGTCAATTTCATTTGCTTCGATTAATTATATAGTTAAAATCTCATACAAGACTTGATATTGTTACTTCATATTCATTATATTTTGATCAAGTTAATTAACATTAGTTTTTAATACTCAATCCTTATAGGACAATACTTTTTCACTGCTATATTAGTTGAGTGATTCAGTGCACTTGTTGATTCAACCAATAAGTTTTTGACGCCATTGCCAGGGATTGAATTATTAGAAACTAATGTAGAAATTGACTTGAATTCTCTTTTCTTTAGTTTCTAATTTTGTTTGGATTTGTGTAAGCAAGTTTGATAATCTAGTTATATGAATCATGAGAGAGATAACGAGTTATTACCTCTTGATCTTGAGATTGAGCGCACTTTCAGAGTTAAAAGAAGAGAACAAAGAGTTTTAGCTCAAGTTGAAAATATGGTTAAGCAAGATGGTAATGGGCAAAATGTAAATCCACTTCACATGGCTATTCTAGTTGATGAAAGAGATCAAGCTATGAGGGAATATGTACACCAATGTTAGGTGGGCTAAATCCAAGTACAATCAAACCTAATATTCAAACTTAAAATTTTTTAGTTAAAGTCAGTCATGTTCCAAATGCTTCAATCAATAGGTCAATTGAATGATTCACCTATAGAAGATCATTATATGCATCTTAAGTAGTTCAAAGAGGTTAAACACATTCAAGTGGATTGGTGTGACTCAGAAAGCTTTTACGGTTAATTTTGTTTACATACTCACTGCATGATAGAGCTAGAGCATGGTTGAATTCTCTCCTATTGGATTCTATTACTACTTGGAATGACCTTGGTGAAAAATTCTTGATGACAATGTCATGACATCTGGAATTGACCTTATTAAATTGTTCTAAATAGCTTTGTCATGACATTCGGAATTATGTTGTTGCAATAATGTAGCACGATTGTCATGACATTGGGCAATTTTTCAACATAATTTTTCTATTATTGCATACTGATATAGCATTACCTAAAGACTCCCAAAACTTAGCCCACTTCCTCGAGTAATTCACCAAGCCCTTAATTCATTTAAAGTTGTAATACATTATTCAAAATGCCCCCAAACTTTGAATATGCCACTATTTATTGATTAAATTTCCTAGCCTCCTTTTCATGCATCTCCATGTCTCTTTAGCTCCATATTCTTTATGTTGCAACATAAAATAGATTACAAATAAATAAACAAACAAATTACCGATAACAAAAGGAAACATCACAATTGAAAAGCTTAGTGAAAGTGAAATAACAAAGAAATAACAACTAAAATAATAAATTTTCTTGCTTCTACATCGAAAAAAAAAATTGGGCTTATCTTTTATTTGTCTGTCCTGCTCTCTCCATACCACTGTAAATTACCATCAGTACTAAAAGGGAAGCCAAAAAAAATTGCATTTGCCATTCAGGCACAAGTAACATATCCAAAGTTAAAAATAAATAAAGGGAAAGGGTGAAAAGGAAATAAATGTAAGTAGGATTTTTTTTTTATTTGGTTGGATGTATAAGAGGGATAAATGATTAAAAAAAATCATTTTGCATATAATGCCAAATCAAAGTTGCATAGATAGATTATGTGCTAAAAGTGTGGTGTTGGTAAAATACACAATGATACATTATTAGTAACTAATTCAACCCAAAATCAACTATCAATAAATGAGCAAAAGCTTTCAATGATTGAATTTGGTCTTCCTTAAACACATTTTTGTTCACAGCATTAGTGATAATGACAAACTATCAGTAAAGTTCACCGGTATATTTTTGTCCTTTTTCGACTTCTTTTATCTTCTTCCAATGCGTTTCAACTAAAGAAGATGCCTTATGTTCAAAGCATAACTCACCAACAAATTTCCTCTAATAGCCACGATTCCATCTTCCTTTGATGAATTTCCTCTGGTAGCCACCCACAAGACGAGGGAAAGATCTTGTTTAGTTAAACCCCTAAGTTAATTAAAAGACTTAAGGGACTATTTAGAAAAAGAATAAAAAGAATCTAGGTCACTTTATAATTTTCCATGTCATTTTTAAGACATCCCACATCAGCAAATAACAAACAGCTAAGCAAGCATGTAATAATTGATGACTAGAAGGACTAAAATGTGATAAAATTATTGAATGGGGGATTGATTTGGAACTTACATTGAATGTGGGACCAAAATGACACAAAATCAATTAGTGGAGGACCAAAATAGGATTTAAATGAAAAATAATTACACTTGATTCTTCTCATTTAAGAAAAATATAAGATTTAGTCCCTTTGCTAATTCATAAGCCCTAAACTTAAGAAATTAAATATAATATTTTTTTAAAAAAAGTGAAAACTAGGTGTGATATTTTCAATAAAAAATCATAGTGAGATTAATAGCTTTAATGCATGCCTAAGTAATAAATGGATTTAAGTTGTTACTTTAGAGATTTCTACGTGAGTCCAAAGATATTAAACAATTGTGAATAATCAAATAACTTATTTATTATATATAAGTATGGTTTCTTTAACATGGGAGTTCCATTGACAGATGTGAAGGTTCAGTTGAGCAAATCCTCAACTCCTTATGCAATGACTTTTCACCTTTCCCTTACATGCATTAAGAATTATTTGAAGTACGTAATTCTTCATAATTAACAAGAAAAATAATGCAATCATTAATTTGCATAAATTTTTTTATAGTCAACAAGAAAAATAATAAAGTAATTAATTAATTGCCTTTTAATTTGAGAATTTTTAAAATTATGAGAATTTCTTTGAAGTGAATAAGAAAATTAATAAATTAATTAATCGGCTCTTAAATCAAAATTTTTTTTGTTCAAACAATTTTTGAAGTCAATAAAAAAAATAATGAATTAATTAATGAACTGTCTCTTAAATTTTTTTAAAAATGATTATAAATATAACTTGACATGCTTCAAAATTAAAATAAGAAAAAAATAATATATGGTTGAATGATTTATGATGATACTTTTCTAATGAGCCAAATGTCATTGCTTCTCTCTCACCAATCTTATATAACTAATTTTATAGACTTTTTTTTTAATTTATTATTTTTTTATGTCACAATATATTACTAAATTTAACTTTTTACTAACATTTATAAATACCATTGATTTAAATTGTATTGACACATTAAAAAATAAATTAATAATTTCTAAGGCCATTGCAATGGGACAAATAAAATTAGTATAGATTTTATTTTTTATTTTTTTTATTTTTTTGGGTATAAAAAACGATGGTTGAAGACTATTGATAACGGTGTGAATGGTGTGTTTCTTTTAAATTTAATTCAATCATTTAGTAAACAAATGAGTTTGTAAAATATACCAAATTCCTTTATTTATATATTTTTAGCATAGACATTTGATGCGCTCTAAAGTTACTTATTTATAATTTTACAATTTAAATTTACAAAAATTCAAAAATAAACAATCATAATTTCATATTGGAAAAAGTTTTTAATATGTTTTATATATGTATTCTTTTTTTACCAATTTTTTAATTATATATATAATAAGACATTTCATAATGATCTAATTGATATTGTATATCATTTAAATAATTATTATATTTATAATATTATTCAAGTTCAATCACATAAAAAATTCTTTTGGATTTAATTTTAAAAATTAAAACTAATATTATCTAAACTACTTATTCATTAGCGCTTGATCATAGTTTTCACGCTAACTAAAATTATAACTTTAATTGAAACACTATATTAAAAAATATTAAAAATCATCTTAAACATCAAGAAACTTCATTTATTTGTTTATTTTTTATTTTTCTAATTTTTGGGTCAAATCAACCCATCTATTAGAGGGAGGCCCAATTGCAAAGGCCACCTCTGAATGCCAGCACATGCAACCGCCGTGATCATTGACAAGCTTCGAATCATTTCCACTTCCATAGTCCCATTCAGCGCTCTCTCTGTCCCAGTATCTCTGCAATGGGCAGGGAACTCTTGGACTGTAGAATGTACTTCTAGAGCCTTAGAAGGCTCAGCTCTAATCATTAAAACATGCCCTGAAAGTATTGGCAATATCTATTATAGGGGTATCGACATTCTGTTTCTATTTGAGATCATTGAGTTTCTAAGGTTTCAAGTAGTATAGAGTCTTTCGATATGTGAAACAACATCCAAATTGTGTAGCTTGGTACTACTGGCTCTTTGATTCCTCAGTTGTCGATGGCACAACCGTCATACATGATGTTGCCACCTCTGCCCCAATGCCCCGCGCCAGCTGAGACTGAGGCCAAGGCAGAGGCTCGACTCGAGGAGAAGTTTAGAAAATGACAGTAGCTGAATTTGAAGTGATAAGAGGAAGTTTAGGTTTGTTGAGACGCAGAAGGAGGATATGCCACCTGAATATGTCAAGAAAATACTAAGGCAATTGTTCTTGCCATTATGCTTACTCGTGCGATGTTAGAATATCATATAATATCTAAGGTTTAAATCTGTTAAGATATTATACTGAGTCCACCCATAAAGGATGCTCATTAAATAAGGGTAAAATAGTAATTGTAAGAATTACTACTAAATCCTAACCCTACCTAACCTTCTATAAATAGGGCTAAACTATTATAGATAACTCATTAGAGAGAGAGATTTGAAATGCTCTGAGTAGAATACCTGCGTGTATTCTATAGTCACATTCGAGAGGGGATTTAGGTTGTGAAAACCTGAGATACACCCAATATACTGTGGGTATCTCATAGATCAATGATCCCAACCAGAGTTCGATAAGCTTCCACAATTAGGAGATCTATGTAAGTCTCCTACTCTGAATCTATAAATATATTTATGTTCATTTATTTCCTTTCATTGGTATCAAAGCCATGGTCTGGTTTTCTGATCATTAGTATATTTTATTGGGATCTGAAATTTTCTTTGGGGTAAAATTAATTAGGGTTTAAAAAAATTTTTTTGATTAAACTTTCACGTTCCTTCTTCTTATTCGATGAGGCGCTCCCCTTAGAAGATTTTAAAACCCCTTTGCTGCCGCCAACGACCACACTCCCCCAGCTAACGTTTTATCCCTCTGTTCTCTACTGCCAAATATATAAAAAAAAAAAATTTTATTGAACGCACTGTTAATCTTCTTTTTCGAAAGCTTCCTCTTCACTATACGTTGTTTTTCTTCATTTGCTTACATCTTGCTATTGGCGATAGTGGTTGTCGACACACCTCGACAGTAGGAAGTAGCAGGCGAAGTGGTCACTGGCACCCTCAAGGAAGGAATAGCCATTTTTGTTTTCGAAGGATATGAACACATTGACCCTCAAGTCACATCTTCCACCCCTATTTGTCGTCGGCAATTATCTCTGTTTGTTTGAAGCTACGTCGTCGACACCCATGAGTGGGCAACCGGCAAGCAGGCTGGTGAGCTACAGTGGCGGCAGTAGGAAAGTGGGGAGAAAGAAGAAGAAGAAGGAAAAAGGAGGAGGTTGTAGCTTTTTTTCTAAAATTTAGAAAAGAAAAATTTAGAAATTCTGAAAATTAAAATGTATATATATATATATAATAAATAAAATAAATTTTCAAAAATACTAAAAAAAAATTTTTATCTGAAACCCTAAAATTTTTTTAATGGGCTTATAGGGTTTGATCCAGGCTCCTTGTTAAAATTATTTTGAGCCTTCAAAAATATTTTGAAGAAAGGGCCTTTAAAAAAGTTTTTTTTTTAGGCTAATTTTTCTTTAACAGTTGGGTCTTTTTATTTTAATTAGGTATGTGGCCATCTAAAAAATAATAATTAGAGGCCTAATTGGTAAATCCCTAATTAATAAACATCTAGATATGTTCAAAAATATAAATTGTGTATTTATATTTTAGCCCCAAATAAATGTAATTAATTTTTTGTGAAAAATTAATTTTTTGTATTCCAATAAATTTCAATCAAGTAATATGTGATTACTTGTCATTATGTTAATTAGTTTAACATTTTTTTGTCAATTTTCTTCCAATAGAAAATTTAGACATATAATGTTAATTAGTTAACATTATGCATTTAATAATGTTGATTAGTTTAACATTATGTATTTAATGAATGTTAATTAGTTTAGCATTATATAATTGATTTATTAATTGTTGATTAATTTAACACGTTAGTTAACAAATATTAATTTGTTTAGCATTTGAAAAATCATGATTTACAATTTGTTTGTAGCATGATTAGGACACTTTGTGTTTTGATTTCATTGATTTACACCTTGTATACGACTCTAGGATAATGATTGGCACTTCGTGCTCTTTCGACTCCTAGTTATACATAGGTTAATTAGCTTAATCATACAATACTTAGTGTCATAATTTATAAGCATGGTGAACATTAAATCTTACATGTTTTTAATTATCTGATCCTGATTTAAGTCTATCTTTCTTTTTATGTAAAGAATGACTACAGTTTCCAAAAGTATTGTTACTGAGCTCAACAAAGGGGTTAAAGTTAAATAGCAACAATTATGAGATCTGGAGTACGAAAGTCCAGTATCTCCTGGAAGAGCAAAAGGCTCTTGAGGCTCTCAATAATGTCATGGAAGAGTTAGAAGCTGGAAACAAGCCCCAACATAAGTAGAACCGTAAAGCTTATAACGCTTGGAAGAAAAATAACTCCACTACTTGCATTACGTTGTTGAGCACTATGGATGATGACATCCTAAGGGAATTCAAGGACCACCAAAGCTCTATGGGGCTTTGGAATGCTCTAAAAACGAGGTTTTGAACTACGTCCATTTCTAGATTGTCTTCTTTAATGATCAAATTTGACTCATATAAGAAACGTCTAAAATATTCAATGAGGAAACATTTGAGGTTGATGTCAAATATGATCACTGAGCTAAAAGATGCTAGAATTTGCCTAGTTCATGGGAGCATATGAAGATACATCTCATTCACAATAATAGAATCACGACTCTAGAAGATGTTCGGAGACACCTTGAACTCGAGGAAGAAAGGCTTGAATAAGCCAAGCCGATACTTAAGTTGCACATGATAACTTCAGATGAAAGACGTGGTTCAAAGAGAAAGAGATGGAAAAAGAACAAAGAACCAACTCAACCTATGAAAAAGCCAAAGACTAATTAGCAAGGCAAAAAGAAGCACCGAAAGGTGAATATGGCAAAAGTTAAGTGCTTCAATTGCCAAAAAAGGGACATTATGCGAGTGATTGCCCTGAACCTTTCAAAAAGATGACCTACATTGCTTATGCTAGTGAACTTTGTGTTTCTAGCTCAATTTTACTAAATCTTGTCCTGTGTGGATTGTAGACTCAGGAGCTACGGACCATATAGTGCGTGACTGTGATGTCTTTGTTGACTTCCGGCAAGTTCCTCATGGATATATGTGGGCAACAACACTAAAGTTGCTGTCAAAGGGATCGGAACATGCAAGTTAGTCCTACGTGGTGGTCGAGACCTAATCTTACATGGTGTCCTTTATGCGCCTCAAATTCGTCAAAATGTTATTTCAGCTTTGGTTTGACTTAGGCTAGGTTATGATTTGTATTTCTATGACAATTATGTTAAATTGAGTAATGACTCAGTTTTTTATGGTTTTGGTTATGTAACCAAAGGTTTTATTTCTAAAGATTTGGATGACGAATCTTACATTAATAATAATGTTAGTTTTTTCATGTTTGCCTCTACGTATGATTATGATCACGATGTAAATATATGACATACTAAACTTGGTCATATTAGCCAATAGAGAATGCAACAATTAGCAAAAGAGGGTTTGCTTCTCGGTATTGAACGAGTAGATTTGTTTACTTATGAATCTTGTCTAACAAGAAAATATGTAAGAAAACCCTTCAGTAAAGCAACCAGGGCCGATTTTTCACTACAGTTAGTTCATTTTGACATCTATGGACCTATAAATGTCAGGGCCCGGTATAGAGTGAATTATTTCATCACATTCATTGATGATTATACTCATTTTGGCTATGTCTATTTGATTTCTCATAAGTCAGAAGCATTGAGCTGTTTCAAAAACGATATGAACTTAGTTGAGAATCAATTAGATAAGAAGATTAAGGCTCTTCGAACCGATCGAGGTCGAGAATATTTGTCGGTTCAATTCAATGAATTATGTGATGAGAAAGGAATAGTTTATCAGTTGACTATTTCAAGTACTCCACAACAAAATGGTGTTGCGGAAAAAAGGAATAGAATGCTCCTTGAGATGGTTAGGTCCATGATGGCACAGGCTAATTTGCAAATCACCTATTGGGATGATGCATTGATGTCTGCAACCTACGTACTTAACTGTATGCCTACGAAATCAGTTGCAACCACTCCATATGAGTTATGGACTGGGCAAAAGCCTTACCTAAGTGTTATGAAACCTTGGGGATGTGCTGCCTATACATATGATTCCTCTCATAAGTATAGGAAATTGGGCTCGAGAGGAAAGAAAAGTATATTTATTAGATACTCAGAAACCTCAAAATGTTATGTGTTTATAAGTCAACAAGACAGTGGGAGTGTGACTGAATTCGAGCCTATATATGTCATATTCTTAGAGAATGAATATCCTAAGAAGGGTGAAGTAGGTTAAGACCTATCCTTATTTGAGATAAAGGATCCAAACGCACGAAGGCCACTTCATTTAAGTAGGAAGATTATAACAGATGATAAATTAGTTTCTCATCAACAACCTTCTTCATCATTTGATGTGAATCAAAATGTTCCTAAGCCAGTTGCTCTAAGTAGGAGTGACCAAATGGATCTCATTCCAAGTGGGAGTGAAACCAACGTTCTTGATCCAAGTGGGAGCAATATTAATCCAAATGGGAACAATGAAACAAGATTCAATGAATCATAACTGAGACACTGAGACATGGTTCACGTAAAAAGACTCATCGCCGACGATATGAGATTGAAGGTGGTGAACTTTTTACAATGCTCCTGCAAAATGAATATGAGCCAAGAAATTTGAAAGAGATTCTCTTATCCCCTTCTAAGGATAAATAGACTAAAGCTATGGAAGAAGAAATGAAGTCTATAAGAGTTAACAATGTTTGGAAACTTATTAATCTTCCAGGTGGACACAAGGTTATTGGGAACAAATGGGTTTTCAAAATCAAGAAAAGAGCCGATAGTATGATTGAAAAATTTAAGGCTCGATAGTAGCAAAAGGGTATACACAGCAAGAAGGAATTGATTATGAGGAGACTTTTTCTCCTACTGTATAATTTACCTCTATTCACTTACTTCTAGCTATAGTGGCTTGTATAGATCTTGAATTACATCAAATAGATGTAAAGACTATCTTTCTCAATAGAGAATTAAATGAAGAGATTTATATGGAACAACCTAAGGGTTTCATTAAGGAGGGTTAAGAAGAAAAAGTTTGTAGACTTTTGAAGTCTATTTATGGGCTTAAACAATCTTCAAGGCAGTGGTATATTTGTTTTCACAATGCAGTCATCTCTAATGGTTTCACTATGATGAGTGAAGACAACTATGAATATACCAAAAGATTTAAGGATAAGTATATGATTATGACATTATATATTGATGACATACTCATAGCTGGAAATGATATGGAGCTGATCAACGAGGTAAAGACCTGGTTATCATCTCGCTTTGAGATAAATGATATGGGTAAAGCTACATACATTCTTGGAGTTAAGATTTCAAGAAATAGTTATAAGAAACTCTTGTATCTCTCTCAAGAGAATTATATCAAAAAGGTTTTGGAACATTTTAGTATGAAAAGTTGTAACCCTGCTGACACTCCTATCAGCACAAGTTGAACCTTGAGTGCCGAAATGCTTCCTAAGACTGCCATGGAAAGAGAGCGTATGAGCCGAACTCCATATAGGAATGCAATCGGTTGTCTAATGTACACAATGATGTGTATTAGACCTAATATGTGTCAAGCAGTTGGCTTAGTGAGTAGATATCAAACTGACCCAAGTCTTAAACATTGAAAAGCTGTAAAAAGGATCTTAAGATATCTAAAGGGAACTACTAATTATGTGCTCTCCTATCAAGGCAACAAAGATCTACGATTGGAAGAATACACTGATGCTGATCATAGAGGGGACTTAGATGAGCGAAAGTTTACCTCAGGATACATTTTCTTACTCAGTGATAATGCCATATCATGAAGTAGTAAGAAACAATCCTGTGTATGCTTGTCTACGATGGAGGCCGAGTTCATGGCCCTATCTTCAGCAGCCTAGGACACTGTTTAGTTGAAGAGGTTCTTAGATCAACTGTTGTGCAAAGCAGAAAACATTGAATCAGTGTTAATGTACTGCGATAGTAAGGCTGTAATTACATACACCAAGGATCTAAAGTACCATTGTAAAACTAAATACATAGATATCAAGTATCACTATGTGAAAGACATGGTTGCACGCAAAACTGTGAATGTGAAGTATATGTTTACGCATGAGATGCTGGTAGATCCGTTAACCAAGCCTATTTCTAGATATGTATTTGTGAGACACATTAGGTCTTTAGGATTGCTTAGAATTTAGCATACTTCATTTGTATTTTTATTTTTCCCATTGTTTACAGACAAAGATGTTTTGATGTTATTTGATAATCAATAAAGTTTGATTTCCATGCTTACATATCTCTATTTGAATGTTGTGAACATTCTTATTTATTATTGAATATGTCAGGTAGACAAAAGGGTTAGCCTTCTCACATAGGTAACTGCCTCAGTGTCTTTGTGACATTAGAGATGAGACAAGATTTTAAGAGAAATTATCATGAGAATAATTTGAGAACAACTATATTTAAAATCATATAAGTCATCTGATTGATGACATAGGGTCATTAAAATTAATTTGATGAAATAAGTTCATCATTTCTAATCTACCTTAGTTACCATATGTGAGTTCAAGACATTGTGTAAATCCAGAAACTCAATTTTAGACTTATGATGTCTAAAATATCATCTGTACAACATTATTTGTGAAATAGACATTCATTCCCTAGGAAAAGAAAGAATGTTGTAGCACATGTTTCATATCATGTGTGCAAATGTCAACCATTTGGATTAACATGAGTGCGATCTCAACTCATGATTATGTGAGATCCTTGAGCCTTTACACTGACTCTATATTTGTACCCTTTGACTCCAATCAGGTACTTGAGATATAGCTTGGTGTTTGTTATCTTAGCATGTTGTTCAAGGACTATGAGTAATGATTTAGTCTGGCGAGATATGTCTTGAAAAGCGAACTAAATTTATGTTGATAGGATTGTGAGAAGAGGAAGATCATAAAGAGAATCTCATTATTCTGTATTCACCAGTATACCAATTATGACTTATGTGTCATGATTGTGAATACAAGATATTATGATAGATAAGATCATTGTGAGATATCTGAATATAATTCTTATAATTTGGGTTACATGCATACTTTATGATCTACATGCAGGTGCATTTTTTACAAGAGGCTATATATTCGTAACTGATGTATGGCATTTATGCTCTCATAGTATGCTGGTCACACGGTCTACTTTCCCTGTATGAACAACTGCAGATTATAAAGAGAAAATGTTCTATTGATTTACCAAAAATATGTTTCTTCAGTTTAGAACATATGAGCACTCTCATTATGTATAAGTGGGAGATGTTAGAATATCATATAATATTTAGGGTTTAAATTTGTTAAGATATTATACTGAGTCCACCCATAAGGGGTGCTCATTAAATAAGGGTAAAATAATAATTATAAGAATTACTACTAAACCCTAACTAGCTTTCTATAAATAAGGGTAGACTACTATACAATAGATAACTCATTAGAGAGAGACTTGAGACACTCTCAATAGAATACTTACGAGTATTCTACAGTCGCATTTGAGAAGGGATTTAGGCTGTGAAAACCTAAGATACACCCAATACACTGTGGGTATCTCATCGATCAGTAATCCAAGCTAGAGTTTAATAAGCTTCTGCAATTAAAGGATCTATGTAAATATCCTACAATGAATTTATGAATATATTTATGTTCATTTTCCTTTAAAAGGTTTCTTGGTGATGTTGTTATTAAGACTACCCTCTTATTCAGAATATGAATTTTGGGTTCTAAACCCCTCGTCCTCCTCTTTACATATCCATTTTTAATTATTTGCATTGAGAGCCAAGACAAATAATCTGTTACTGTTGGTGATAGATATTTTTAGCTATCCGGGAATTCTAGAGACAAAAAGCAGTTGTAGGATGTGTCTGAATTTCGTATCGTTCTTAGAAGTTATGAATTTGATCGAATTGCTCGACTGTGGTGTTGGAAAATGGCCTCAGGCTCATACTATACTTGATTCGGTGCTGCATTGCTGGTTGGTCGTCATAAGCAGCTGATTTTTTATGATTACTATGATGTTTCCGACATTAGATTTACCGTATCCCAGTTAATTGAACTAAGGATTCCAGTTACCTTGAATATAGTTGCCGGAGAGCATACTGTTGCAAAACCTATATGCACCCAAAATTCCGCTCACCAGTAAATTAATAAGTTCATGACACTATGGAGATATGTTATATTCTGATTTTTTTTTTAATATTTACCTGTGTGCCCTTTTCTATAGCACAACATTAGATAATGCTACGTAATTTTGCTGACATTACCCTTTTATGTTTGGATACATAATTTTCCTTTCTGTGTTTTACCACAGGGACCATGGGGATACGTCATCGAAAAAATATCGTCATGATAAACGTGTCTATCTTGGAGCACTTAAGTTCATCCCACACGCAGTTTACAAGCTACTTGAGAATATGTCTATGCCATGGGAGCAAGTACCTGTCTTTTCCCAATTTTAGTCAATCTTTATAACTTTACTTTTTTCTTTGCTTATTGTAACAAGGTCTTTTGCTAATATAGGTGCGAGATGTGAAGGTCTTGTATCATATTTCTGGGGCAATCACATTTGTTAATGAAATACCATGGGTTGTTGAGGCTATTTATCTGGCTCAGGTAAGTTGCCTCTGTCACTCTCTCTCGGTACACATGTAGCATTTTCAATTGCCTTCACTGCTGCTATACTTTTTAATATCAAGATATGCACTTCTTTCTTTGATGGTTAATGAAGTTAATTATTTTACAGTGGGGCCCCATGTGGATCATGACGAGAAGGGAGAAGAGGGATCGTCGTCATTTCAAAAGGATGCGGTTTCCCCCATTTGATGACGAGGAACCTCCATTAGACTATGCCGATAATCTGTTAGATGTTGATCCTCTAGAGCCATTTCAACTGGAGCTGGATGAAGAGGAAGATTCTGCTGTGTATACTTGGTTTATGACCATAAGCCTCTTGTGAAAACAAAGCTCATAAATGGTCCTAGTTACCGTAAATGGCATCTTTCCCTTCCTATAATGGCAACTCTGCATCGGCTCGCAGGACAACTTCTTTCTGATTTGATTGACCGCAACTATTTCTACTTGTTTGACATGGAGTCATTTTTTATAGCCAAGGCCTTGAACATGTGCATACCTGGTACTCTTCTATGCATTTATATTTGAAAAAAATTCTAAAGTCTTTTATTAACTAGGTTATATGTTGGTTATTTTGCTATCAAGAAATATGTTCATTGTTAGGAGTGGTTTCCAAGGTTACTATAAACTTGGCATTTCTAAAGTAGGCTGCCATGAGGATTCTGATATAATTCTTAATTCATGAAATATATATATATATATATATTGCTTATAATTTCGTGTGGTTCTTCTAAAAGAAAAATAGAAGACCAAAAAAAAAAAAACTGTTAATTTGAAAATTCAAAATTATGTGCGCATTTTCTTTTACTATTGCCCTAAAGGTGGCCTTAAGTTTGAGCCTCTATATCTGACATGGAGAAGGGAGATGAGGATTGGAATGAGTTTAATAACATCAATAAACTCATTATAAGGTCGCCTCTTAGGACACAGTACAGAATTGCATTTCCTCATCTTTATAACAATAGGCCTCGTAAAGTAAAGCTTGGGGTGTACCACACTCCCATGGTCATGTACATTAAAACTGAAGATCCTGATTTACCTGCATTTTATTATGATCCATTGATACACCCAATAACCAGCGCCAACAAGGAGAGGCGTGAGAAGAGAATTCACGATGAGGATGATGACGAGGAGTGGGAATTGCCAGAAGGTGTGGAACCTTTGCTTAAAAATACACAACTTTATACAGACACCACAGCTGCAGGAATCTCCCTACTATTTGCACCTCGTCCTCTTAACATGAGATCTGGTCTTATGAGGCGGGCAGAAGGTATTCCACTTGTGTCAGAATGGTATAAGGAGCATTGGTAAGTTTTGATCTCCATCTCTTACATTCTTCCAAAGCTCTTAGTGAGTTTCATTGTTTAAGTATGTCGATGCCATCTCATTTCCACTTTATGTGGCAGTTGATAATTGTTTTATTCTTTTGGTATTTTCCCTACAGTCCTCCGTCATATCCCGTATTCAGGTCAGTTATCAGAAGTTGCTAAAATGTTTTGTGTTGAATGAGCTGCATTACAGACCTCCTAAGGCTCAAAAAAAGAAGCACTTATTTCGATCTCTTCAAGCAACCAAGTTTTTCCAAACCACAGAACTTGATTGGGTTGAAGCAGGTCTACAAGTTTGTAGACAGGGGTATAACGTGTTAAATCTATTAATACACAGAAAAAATTGGAACTATCTTCACCTTGATTATAGTTTCAATCTGAAACCTGTCAAAACCTTGACTACAAAAGAACGGAAGAAATCACGGTTTGGTAATGCTTTTCATCTTTGCCGTGAAATCCTTTGTTTGACCAAGCTTGTGGTGGATGCCAATGTCCAGTTCCGTCTGGGTAATGTGGATGCTTTCCAGCTGGCTGATGGCCTGCAATATACTTTTTCGCATGGTGGTCAGTTGACTGGTATGTATCGTTACAAGTATAGGCTTATGCGGCAAATTAGAATGTGTAAAGACTTGAAGCAACTGATATACTGCCGCTTTAACACTGGACCTGTTGGGAAAGGAACTGGTTGTGCGTTTTGGGCACCGATGTGGAGAGTTTGGTTATTCTTTCTTTGTGGTATAGTGCCCCTTCTTGAACGATGGTTAGGCAATTTACTTGCCTGACAGTTTGAGGGGCGTCATTCCAAAGGAGTTGCAAAGACTGTTACTAAGCAGCGTGTTGAGAGTCACTTTGACTTAGACCTTCGAGCAGCAGTTATGCATGATGTGCTCGATGCCATGCCAGGTAACAATTATCAAATTAGATTTGCTTAACTTGTCTGAAACTTGGATTTGTTTTCAGTTCACCAAGTAGCTTCTGCAGCAAGATTTATTTATCTCTCCTTATTTATTGAATAACAGAGGGCATTAAGCAAAATAAGGCAAGAACTATATTGCAGCATTTGAGTGAGGCTTGGCGCTGCTGGAAAGCCAATATTCCTTGGGAGGTACGTGACTAATTGGTGACTAATTGTTTCTTGTTTTCAAGACTGAATTGGATTGCAGTTGAATCAGTGACTATATAGAACACATGCTTGGGTTTGGAGTGCACTGTTAAGACTTATGCTCTGTCTGTCTTAAGTTCTTTGCATATAGGTGAATTTTTACTAATTAGAAGCCATTCAGTTATTGAAGCCAAAGAGAGGCTACCCTTTTTTTGTTGGTCTCATCTGAATACAGTTTTCAGTTCTATTGTTAATTTCCTTACATTGTTCTTAATATGTAGGTTCCTGGTTTGCCAGTTCCCATAGAGAACATGATCCTACGTTATGTGAAGTCAAAAGCAGACTGGTGGACAAATGCAGCTCATTATAATCGTGAACGTATAAGAAGAGGTGCTACTGTTGATAAGACTGTTTGTCGTAAGAATCTTGGAAGATTGACACGTCTCTGGCTGAAGGCAGAGCAGGTGTGTTTATTATTCTGCAAGTCATTTTAGTTTTTGTTGCCTTTTTCTCTATCAAAGAATTTATCTTTGACTATTATTTTGTCCTTGTTAATTATCTTCAGAGTCGTATTATTTTCTTACATTCTTTCCCTCATCATTAATAATTATTTCAGGAACACCATCACAATTATTTGAAAGATGGTCCATATGTTACTCCAGAAGAAGCTGTTGCTATCTACACAACAACAGTACATTGGCTGGAATCAAGGAAGTTTTCTCCCATTCCATTTCCCCCTTTGTCATACAAGCATGGTGCAAAATTACTTATTCTTGCTCTTGAGAGGTTGAAAGAATCCTATACTGTTGCAGTTAGGTTAAATCAACTGCAAAGAGAAGAGTTGGGGCTGATTGAGCAAGCTTATGACAATCCACATGAGGCTTTGTCACGAATCAAGCGACATCTGCTCACTCAGCGTGCGTTTAAAGAAGTATGTTGAAATTTAATGAAAAATTACTGTGCTTTAAGTTGTGAATCCCTTGCATGGGAGAAGTAAGACTTTTTTTCCTCTGCAGGTTGGAATAGAGTTTATGGATTTATATAGCTACTTGATTCCGGTTTATGAGATAGAGCCTCTTGAGAAGATTACAGATGCCTATCTTGATCAGTATATGTGGTATGAGGGTGACAAGCGCCATCTCTTTCCCAATTGGATCAAGCCAGCCGATTCAGAGCCTCCTCCACTTTTGGTTTACAAATGGTGTCAGGGTATAAACAATTTGCAAGGTATATGGGATACCAGTGAAGGCCAGTGTGTTGTGATGCTGCAGACCAAGTTTGGGAAGTTTTTTGAAAAGATTGATTTAACTATGCTAAACAGGTGTGCAGATTGTTTCTCACTTTCAAAAAGTAGTCAGGGTTTTCTTTTTGTCTTATTAACTTGTGATTTTGCAGGCTTCTGTTCTTGACCATAATATTGTGGATTATGTCACTGCAAAAAATAATGTTGTGTTGTCATACAAGAACATGAGCCACACTAACTCGTATGGTCTTATACGTGGTTTACAATTTGCATCCTTTGTTGTTCAATATTATGGACTGGTGCTTGATTTATTGCTTCTTGGACTTACTCGAGCCAGTGAGATTGCTGGCCCACCACAAATGCCAAATAAGTTCTTCACATACTGGGACACAAAACTTGAAACAAGGCATCCAATTAGGCTGTAGATTGGGTTCATATATTGTTCTGCTTCACCCATGAGGAGGCTCGAGACCTCATTCAGCGATATCTCACTGAACATCCTGATCCTAACAATGAGAATATGGTGGGTTACAACAACAAGAAATGCTGGCCAAGAGATGCAAGAATGAGACTCATGAAACATGATGGTAGTTATCTTTCCTCTTACCTTGAGTGGGTTGGTAATGTTATTTTGAAACTTAAACTTTTCATTTGTTCAACTTTTTCTTCTGTTTGTTTCCAGTCAATCTTGGGAGAAGTGTCTTCTGGGATATGAAGAATCGTCTACCTCGAAGCACTACGACTTTAGAGTGGGAGAATAGCTTTGTTTCTGTTTACAGCAAGGATAATCCAAACTTGCTTTTTAGCATGTAAGTGTTGAATTATTTTAAGCAAATAATCTAGCTGTAATTTGGTTGTGACGATAGATGGTTACCTTAGTCAAAATGTTTGCACTTTACACTGAAGTTTTTTCAGAGTTTTAAACTGGCTATGTATATCTAACTTGGTTGTATGTGGTTGAATTTGTAGCTTTACATGGTCTTAGACAATTTCTTATAGTATCTACCCATTTACTTTTACTGATGGAAACTTCTGCATTAACATCTAGTTGACTTTGGTTGCATTTTTCTTAACTAACTGTCACAAGTGACTGGGCATTCTTGGAATTTTTTGCTCTGGATTTTTATTTATTTTTAATGAAGTTCTTTTTGCTGTACCACTAAATTGTCTGCAGGTGTGGATTTGAAGTAAGGATACTTCCTAAAGTTAGAATGACTCAAGAAGCATTCAGCAACACAAGAGATGGTGTCTGGAATCTTCAAAATGAACAGACTAAAGAAAGGACAGCAGTTGCTTTTCGAAGAGTTGATGATGAGCACATGAAAATGTTTGAGAATTGTGTGAGGCAGATTCTCATGTCTTCAGGATCTACTACATTCACAAAAATTGTCAATAAATGGAACACAGCTTTAATAGGTAACTGAAGATGTATAGTTAACCGTAGGGCCTCCATGTAATTGTTATCATCAGTTTGCTAATTGGCTTTGGCTCTAATTAGGTCTGATGACTTACTTTCGGGAGGCAACTGTACATACTCAAGAGTTGTTAGATTTGCTTGTTAAATGTGAAAATAAAATTCAGACTCATACTAAAACTGGACTCAACTCGAAGATGCCTAGCAGGTAAGAATCAGATCTTGTTTTTTAGTATTTTATTTGGAGCTATTCAATTCAAATATATTCTAATGAATTTTCTATCAGATTTGCTCCTGTCATTTTTTACACCCCAAAAGAAATTGGAGGGCTTGGCATGTTGTCTATGGGTCACATTTTGATACCACAAAGTGATCTCTGATACAGTGAGCAGACTGATGTTGGTGTAACCCACTTCAGGAGTGGGATGAGTCATGAAGAGGACCAGCTGATTCCCAACCTTTATAGCTACATACAGGTGAGCCTTTGTAATATTTTATTTTCGCACTTATCATATTCTATGTGCATCTGCCCTTACATAATTCATTCCAGCATGGTTTGATGTAGTATGCTTTCTGTTTTGGACCATTGACAGCCTTGGGAGAGTGAATTCATTGATTCACAGCGTGTCTGGGCTGAATATGCATCGAAGAGGCAGGAAGCTCAGACACAAAACAGGCGTTTGACCCTTGAAGATCTGGAAGTGAGTGTTCTGATGCTTTTATTCATACTTCTAATTATTGAAGTTTGGATGGTTCTGCTAATTGCGTCATTCTCTCTTCACATAAATTCCCTATAAGATTGGGCCCGGCTATGTTTGTGGCATCCCTCTAGTGCTTTGCATGTAATTATTTAAAGGGAATTTTTATTATTGATATGTAAATAAATGGACAGTTTTGTTGCTTTTTTGAGCGACTTAGGCTCGCTTTTTTCTATTCATTGTCCTGTTTAGGAGGATTTCTTATTCCCAAGGCATGTATTTTCACTCCCTTCTTTCTCATAGTATATTCTTTTCTGTATAAATTTATTTTTAGAAAGATTTATCTGTTTGACAGGATTCATGGGATAGGGGAATACCACGTATAAATACTTTGTTCCAAAAGGATAGACACACTTTCGCTTACGATAAAGGATGGAGGCTGCATACAGATTTCAAACAGTACCAAGTTCTGAAGCAAAATCCTTTCTGGTGGACTCACCAGAGACATGATGGGAAGTTGTGGAACTTCAACAATTACCAAACTGATGTTATTCAAGCCCTTGGTGGTGTTGAAGGAATTCTTGAACATACTCTATTTAAAGGAACATAGTAAGTCCATACATTTATAAACTTCTACTGTTGCATTGGGAGGTGGTGTATGAAGCAGAAAAATCACGTCCTTAGGTTCATCTTCATCTACAAATCATCTTTTTAACAGCCGTTGTCTTTTCATCCCTTGCTTATGCGTCCTAGAGAATCCATTCCTGATTGTTGCATCACTGCAAAGGGAGCAAGAAGCATGAATTGCTAGCAGTATCTTACTGTCGCTTTGTTCTTTATGGAATCTAACATTAGTCGAGAAAACTTCTTTGGAAACATTTTCAAGCCTGGATATCTTTCTTGTAAAATATTTTCATCTAAGACATTTTTAGAGGAGATAATGCGTCCTCTTTTTCTGGTGTTCCTGATTAATGATTTCCCCTTCTTAAAAGGTGGATCCATTTCCCTCTTAAAATGTATAGTAAGGATGAACATCTTAATATTATATGTATATCTATTGTTGAAACTATGAAAAAGATTGTAATTTACTTACTGTTATTTCTCACTCTCAGCTTTCCAACCTGGGAAGGTCTCTTCTGGGAGAAGGCATCAGGTTTTGAGGAATCCATGAAGTATAAGAAACTAACAAATGCTCAGAGATCTGGTCTCAACCAGATACCTAACCGTAGGTTTACACTGTGATGGTCACCAATTATAAATCGAGCCAATGTTTATGTGGGTTTCCAAGTGCAGCTAGATCTGACTGGAATTTTCATGCATGGGAAGATACCAACCTCGAAAATATCTCTTATTCAGATTTTCTGAGCACACTTATGGCAGAAGATTCATGAGTGTTGTTATGGATCTCTGTCAGATTTTGGATCAGGAGTTAGATGCTCTGGAGATAGAAACTGTACAGAAGGAAACAATTCATCCAAGGAAAAGCTACAAAATGAACAGTTCTTGTGCAGACATTCTTCTTTTTGCTGCCCATAGATGGCCAATGTCAAAGCCTAGTCTGGTTGCTGAATCTAAGGATGTTTTTTATCAGAAGGCAAGCGATAAGTACTGGATTGACGTACAGCTTCGATGGGGGGATTATGACTCATGATATTGAGCGATATACACGGGCCAAATTTATGGATTACACAACAGATAATATGTCTATATATCCATCTCCTACTGGTACATCTCTGCTAGTTTCCTCCATTCCCTTTTTGTGCTTTTTATATAGAGTTGACCTAATCAATTCTTTCCATGCAGGGGTGATGATTGGTATTGATCTGGCATATAATTTGCACTCTGCATTTGGAAACTGGTTCCCTGGGTCAAAGCCGCTGCTTCAGCAGGCTATGAATAAAATCGTGAAGGTATCATAATCATGCACTTAATCATGTGAAAATCTTTTTTTCCTTTTTGGTATGGCAAAAGTGTGACTTGAACTCAGGACCTCTTGCTAAATCCCCAACCACCTTCGCTAATGTCGGGTGGCCATGTTGTGAATCTAAATATATGTTATTTCTTTGATTATGCCATTAATAATTGTTTTACTAATGTTCTTGTGCATATGCAGTCAAATCCTGCGTTATATGTCTTGAGAGAGCGGATAAGGAAAGGCTTGCAGTTGTATTCTTCTGAGCCTACAGAACCTTATTTGTCTTCCCAAAACTATGGAGAAATCTTTAGTAATCAAATAATATGGTTTGTTGATGACACTAATGTGTATCGTGTTACAATCCACAAGACTTTTGAAGGAAATCTCACAACAAAACCTATTAATGGTGCCATCTTTATCTTTAATCCTAGGACTGGCCAGTTGTTTCTCAAGGTTTGTTTGCTTGCACCCCCTTCTCCATACTGGGGTTTTTCTGACATTAGTTGTCCAGATTTAATTCTTTCATATTATACATTCCAGGTTATCCATACTAGTGTCTGGGCTGGTCAGAAGCGTCTTGGTCAGTTGGCAGAGTGGAAAACAGCAGAAGAAGTTGCTGCTCTTGTACGGTCTCTGCGTGTTGAAGAACGGCCAAAGCAAATTATTGTTACTCGTAAGGGAATGTTGGATCCATTGGAGGTTCACCTACTGGACTTCCATGACATTGTGATCAAAGGAAGTGAGCTTCAGCTTCCATTCCGAGCATGCTTGAAGATTGAGAAATTTGGGGATATTATATTGAAAGCCACAGAACCACAAATGGTTCTGTTCAACATTTATGATGACTGGCTGAAAAGTATTTCATCGTACACTGCATTTTCGAGGCTGATTCTGATACTGCGTGCACTTCATGTGAATAATGAGAAGGCAAAAATGTTACTAAAGCCTGACAAAACAATCACATCTGGCCTTCTCTCAGTGATGACCAGTGGATGAAGGTAATCTTAATCTTGAAGTTTATGAATTAAAATTTAATGTTTTCCCCCGGTTTTTAGGTATTAGTAATTAGTATATATGATATTTTAGACCTTTAAGTAGAAAGTTCAATGTTCAAGCTTCTGTAGCCAGTTATTTAATGGTAGAGTTGGGTAATTATAGTAATATAACTTTGATAATTGAAGTTTTTAAAATAAAAATTCCCTAATAAGAAACTTCTATGCTTTATTTATAGTTGTGTGAGGATGATGACTTGCTTTTGTAATTAAAGAGTGACATGACATTTAAGAATGACTTTCTTCTGTAAAATTAAGGCCGACATGTCATTTATATACCTTGTTCTACAGCTTTATGTCTTTTGTTTATAGATTCATAACCTAAATGTACTGTGCTGACAGGTGGAGGTTGCATTAAGAGATCTTATACTCTCAGATTATGCCAAAAAGAATAATGTGAATACATCTGCCCTGACTCAGTCTGAAATTCCTGATATTATACTTGGAGCTGAGATTACTCCACCTTCTCAACAGCGGCAGCAGATAGCAGAGATTGAGAAACAGGTTATGATTTTTTCCCTTGCTGCTCTCTGGACACTGAATTCAACAAAATTTCTCCTTTCCTTGTCTTCATTTCAATCTGGATTTTGCCTGCCATCTTATCCACTAGTTATTCAATCAAGTTGTTTCTATATTTACTATTTTGTAGGCAAAAGAAGCAAGTCAGCTGACAGCTGTTACAACAAGGACCACAAATGTTCATGGTGATGAACTCATAGTAACCACTACTAGTCCATATGAGCAAGCTGCATTTGGTTCTAAGACTGACTGGCGTGTCAGAGCAATATCGCCTACAAATTTATACCTTCGCGTAAATCATATATATGTGAACTCTGAGGATATAAACGTTTGCATTATATTTCCGTATCTCCTCTGTGACTCATATTGCTACTTCTTCATATCATAATTTTGGAGTGGTGGTGCAGGAAACTGGTTACACCTATATTATGCCCAAGAACGTGTTGAAAAAGTTTATCTGCGTAGCAGATCTTAAACTCAAATTGCTGGATACTTGTACGGCGTAAGTCCTCCAGACAATCCTCAGGTTAAAGAAATCTGCTGCTTTGTGATGCCCCCTCAATGGGTGACACATGGGCAGGTCCATCTCCCATCAGCCCTTGAAGAGCATGATTTCTTAAACGATTTGGAGCCTTTGGGATGGATGCATACTCAACCAAATGAACTTCCTCAGTTGTCCCCACAGGTTCTTGCTTAACTTGTTTTTAGTTGCATATTTCTTCTGTTGCTTTTAATTTTAATTACTAGATGAATATAGCATATTTCCTTTGTCCGCTTTCAGAAGACCATATTGTTAAGGAAAAAAACAAAAGAGAGAATGAGAAACACCCTATCTTGCCAAATTAAAAAATAAAAAAAATCCTTGAGATTGTTGTTTAAGTTTGTAGGAGTGGAGTACATTCATGATCCATGGTACATCGTCTCACCTGAGAAATAATCTTTGCCGGATCTCACTACACATGCTAAGGTTTTGGAGAACAAGAAGCAGTGGGATGGGGAGAAATGTATTATCTTAACGTGTAGTTTTACTCCGGGTTCCTGTTCATTAACTGCCTACAAGCTCACTTCATTTAATGGGGTCGTATTAATATGTACACTGGAAGCAATCCTCATGGCTATCTTCCTACTCATTATGAGAAGGTTCAGATGCTCCTTAGTGATCGCTTCCTAGGTTTTTACATGGTAAGCTTTCCAGCTGGGAATTTTCTAATTTTTGTTTTTGCCTTTGATTGGATTGAATGGTTTAAACCTTTTCTGTTGATGTCTTGATTGTTTTCTGCCTTCGATTTACTAGGTTCCCGATAATGGTCCATGGAACTACAACTTCATGGGAGTAAAGCACGCATCAGGAATGAAGTATGGAGTGAAGCTTGGGACCCCTCGGGAGTATTACCACGAGGACCACAGACCAACTCATATCTTAGAGTTCAGCAATATGGAGGAAGGTGAAACAATGGCTGAGGGAGACCGAGAGGATACATTTCTTGAGACATCAATGCTTAGTTTATATTGACATGTTAGTTGGAGGATTGGAGATGGTGCTTGGATATAAGTTAATAACTCTTGGTATAAAAGTTGTAAGAAATTGTTATATTATCTAATACCGCGCAAAGTTGATTACCTGTAGCAACGGTGTGAGAGCTATGTAAATATATTACAGAATTTAGAGTGCAATGTAACAATCAAGACTCGCCTGCTTCGGCAGTTGGGCTAAGGTTTTGAACTTTGTAATGCACTAAGCTTTATCTTAGACTTGACTTTAAATCTTTCTTTTAGTAGTTGGAGCTACATTATCTTACAAGGACCTCACTCTGATATATTTGTGATTTTTTATAATTATAATTACGCAATTTTATATATTGTTCACTTGTACTCTTGTTGATGGCAAAACTTTTGTCAGCACTTGCATATCGACATCTGACAATCTCCTCCCATCCTTTTAAGTAAAGTAACGCCATGTCTTGAGTGCGCATAACAATATCTTAAACGGCTGAGTGGGGCAAGCTCAATATTCAATAGCTAATAACAACTAAGGCTGGTAAGATTCAGGAACTGATATTTAAAAGGAAAAAACAACGAAACACTGCACAAATATCGGTTTGCTCAAAATATGAGAACCTACTTTAACGCATAAACCCATGCTTCCATATCTATTCCAACATGCCTATGTTACTCTACTAAAAGGGCAACCAGTGCTGCTTGGCAATAACAACGAACAGCGACTTGTGCGAGCTTTACAATCTGTAATAAAATGTATCAAACCATAGTTTCAGCCATTTTGCCTAGTTTATAGCCCACTACTTTCTTTCACCTCAAATGTTGATTCCTTCTCTTCTGAGATGAAGTCTGAACTGTCTTCAGCAGCTGATGCCCCATCATTGTTTTCTAGAGTAGGAGGGCTTTTGAACAGTTCATTGTTTTCTAGCTGAGAAAACTTATCTTTAGATTCTCCCTTCAATAGCTCTACCACCTCAAGCATGGTGGGCCTCTTCTCAGGCTGACTTTGAGCACATACAAGTGCAACAAGAATAATTCTTTTAAGCTCTTCCTCCACATAGTTACCCTTTAGCTTTGGATCTGCAAGTACACCAAATTTCTTCTCACAAGCCAACGGTAGTGCCCAATCAGCTATTGATCGCTTCATTGAGGTACTCATTTTTTCAATTGGTCTCTTGCCACTAGCAAGTTCTAGCAGGAGAATTCCAAAACTGTAGACATCACAACTCTCAGATGCCTTTCCCAGCATGGCATATTCCGGTGCAAGGTAGCCAAGGGTTCCCTTAACTCTTGTAGTCACGTGGGTTGCACCATCAGGAATCAACTTGGCAAAACCAAAATCAGCAACCTGGGCATGGAAGTCTGCATCCAATAACACATTGCTTGCTTTGATATCTCTGTGTATTATGTGTGGTGTTGCTTGGTGGTGAAGATATCTAAATGAAAGCAAACAAGCTGTAGAATTAATATATTGACAGCAACAGAAGGTCAGCTGTGAAGTACAAATAATTGAAAAATAGAATATTAGACACAATGAAAAACTTCAGATTGTAATTAAACATAATCTATTTTGTGATCCCATATATTTGTTTCAGTATTCATGCTTTTCAGATCTAGAAAAGCAAGGTCAGCACTTACGCAATCCCCTCAGCTGACCCTATTGCAATATTCATCCGTCGGTTCCAATCAAGAAGGCATTCTGCAGAGTGCTGTCGATGAAGATGAGAGAGTAGGCTCAAATTTGGCATATAATCATATACAATTAGCCTTTCCTGTCCTTCAGCACAATAGCCACGTAGACTAAGAAGATTCTTGTGTCGTACTCTTGCCAATATTTCAACTTCAGCAGCAAATTCCATGTCTGCTTTGTCGCTCCAAGCTTTCAATCTTTTCACTGCAATCTGGAGGTGTACATGGATTATATAAGCCATTTGCATATTCTGAATAGTTGCATGTGCTAGAGAAATGACTTGATAAGAGGTTTAAAAGTATTAGCATCTGAAACTCTGGATTTTAATTTTTTTGGACAGATATCACATTATGACCTTATCCAACAACTCTACAGATCTATCTTTCAAGGAACAGAAATCACAGGAATCCTTTTCTGTGGGATACAAGCAAATAGTCATCCCAGTCCAATATTAGGACAAGTATTTTTAGGTTCACTTACAAATCTTGATAAGAAATTGATGTGCTCACATGTGAAAGAGAGCCTGATTCAGTGGGAGAAAAAAAAAAAAAAAAACTTTGATCGCATGGCCAATTTGTTGTACTAAAATATAGTACCTCAAGTTCATATAAAAGTGAGGAAGATATACATCTTTATTTAGAAAGATGCTTCAAGAGCAAGCCACAAACATTGTCCTTCAACTTGCAAGTTTTTCACTACATCTACTAAACAAAATTTTCAAAATGAAAGTGAGACAATGAGGGCACTCTGATTACTTGACAAGTTTCATCTACTTGTTTCATTAAGCTCTCGATCAGTTTGTCTTGAAACGAAAGGCATGCCAAATTTCTATGTTTACACATTTTCGGAATAATTGATCTGGACTAGTACTGGTATCACAGACCATCCCAATAGCCAAGCGAGACTCAATCACAGTGAAAACATATCAAGGATCTACATCTTTGAAAATAGACAATTTTTAGCCGAAAAAATAATATTTATGGCAGAAAATAATAAGAGTATTAATCTCACTTGTGACCCATCCCAAAGCTGGCCCCAGTAGACACTGCCAAATCCCCCTTCTCCAAGCTTGTTATCATAATTGAAATTATTTGTTGCTGAGTGTAGTTCCTTCAAAGAAAAGACCCTCCATATAGGTGCTTTCTTCCCTCTTGCTTTTCTGCATGATGGAGACTTTACTATCAATTACCCATTGGAAAGACCCAAAATTGTAACATACAAGTTAGAATCTTAAAAATGTAGTTTAAAACGTCTTTCAAGATAATTAAATATCCAAAACAGTTCAGCAATTCAGTGATTAGGAACACGCTTTGGATTATCTCAATCCATAGTTTTACCTACCAAATTAACCCTCAATAGATATTTCTTACCCAGACTAATCCGCTCATACCAGGAATCTGATACAAGCCCAAAATTCATACCCTCTTTAACTCTCATTTTCCACCAAAATCACAACTAACCAGGATGATAGTGCCTTGAAACCATATTTCACACTTATCTGATCCAAACCAACAATAATAGAGAAAAAGAAACAGAGAACCATGAACAGTTAATTTAACTTACCGATCCGAACCCTTTGCACAGAAAAATATTGGGCAAAAAGCCATACCCTTCCTACCAATCACTCCCACCCTCTCCTATTTCTCTGTCTCTCTCTGACTATTCAATCAATTCGAGAAAGCAAGCAGAATTTGAACTTTCAATTAACCCACAAAACAAAACCAGATTCTTAATGATCCTCCACTCCAAAAGTTGATTCTTTTTCCGTATTCTCTCTGCCTAGCACGTTTCACCTTGAAGGATGACGCTGTGACAGGGACGATGTGCGAAACATGAGGATTCGAGAGGGACTGAAGGCATGGTTTGGTTGGGGAAAAAGGTGATGCTGTTATGCGAACGTTGTGCTCTGCAAAAACCAGAAAGACGGCACTAAATATTTATTGCTTCGTTTTGCAGATGAATTGAAGAGATGTACAAGCGAAGTCTTTCTATTCATTTTCCTACCTTGCTTTGTCAAGATGAAGTGCAGCTGTTGCCCGCAATTTCAATGGGGTCCAATTTTCTGTCTGCAAATGGAAATGAGCAAATATAAAATTCAAAATTCGATGAGCCGTTGGTTTGAGCAACCTCAAATATGGGAAAATTGCACTTGAATCCTAAAGTTTATCATCTTTACTTTTTTTCTTGAAAAAAAAAAACCATCCTTATTTTTAAAAAGTTAAAAATTAAAATTATTTTAAAAGATTTTGGAATCTAATTCTATTTATTCTGAAAGATTTGATATTTAAGACTCCTTCCTTATGTATCAGAATATTAAGCCTTAACATACTTGATTAAGATTTTAAAGTAAATAAAATTTGATCACAAAATCCTTTAAAATATTCTTTATATCTAAAGTTCTTCACATTAAATAAGTTAAATTTACAGTCTTTATATAAATTTTTTTAAAATCAATAGCCATTCTATGATGGTTGTAACTATTTGCACCAAAATTAAAATTAAAAAGTATTTTTCAATTTGTAAATGACCAAATTAAAATTCTTTTCATTTATTAGATATCAAATTGTAATTTTTTTTTTTACAATTTTTTGAATCGTCTTTTGAATGTTTAAAAACTTATTATTGCTCTTCTTGAATTAATTTTGTAACATGAATATAATCATGAAAAATAATGTCAAAGATCAGGATTCAGAGGAAGGAGAAACCATCAAGAATCTGAATAAAAGTTTATTACATATACCCTCTGATACTAGCATTATGCATCTAATCCTTCCATAGCCAGTGGTATTGATTCCCTCAGAACCTTAAATTGAGCATTTTTAACATTTTTTTTTAAAATGTACCTTTTTAGTCCCTTATATATTGCAAAATTATCATTATAGTTTATTCTCTCACTTATTATAATACTTAAAATAATTTTTTTCTTATTAAAAAATATTACACTTAATCCCTCTTTTTCAATTAAAAAAATACTAAATTAATCCCTCAACTTTAAAATTTATATTAACATAAATTTTAACAATGTGGGTAGAGAGATTAAATTTAATTTTTATTTAAAAATAAAAACTAAATCTGCCATGTTTAATAATTATTTTAGAAATTAAAATTAATAGGGGACAAAAATAATAATTTTGTTATAATGAGATATTAAAAAAACTATTTTACTCCTCACTGTTTTTAAATTTCAAAGATTGTCCATAATATATACTTAATTAGTCCCTATACTCTGTCTCTGTCATACCTGAATAGTTGTTTCAAATTTTTATGCTGCTAATGTCAATAGGACCCTCGACCTATTATATTTTCTGAAGGTCTAGTAGTTCAACAAGCCAATAGAAGTCAAGTTGGAGTTTCCAAAGTTTTGTGCTGACAATGACGGCACATATATTAAAATAATTTAATTAATTAATTATTCTTTAAAAGAATACTGTCTTTTTATTTTAAAATAAAATTTTTTAATTTAATTCTTCAATTAGTGACAAAGGAAAAAACTTCTTCAATTATTTTTTAACTGAAGTGATATGACACAAATGAAACTTTCAATGACTGGTAATCAATGGACTAGACTTACACAAGACTTATTCTCCTTCGACTGTCGTTGTTTTATTTTTCAAATAAAATAATAAAAATTAAAAAAAAAAAAAAAAAAAAGGATATTACCATTTGAGGGGATAACATTTAAGCAGATTCGAAGAATCAATTCGACAACTATATTTGGTTAAGTGACTACGCCTTTTCGCTTTTGAGAGGGATTAGGGTTTTTAACGAGAGCTTTGAGAGATGACACAAGTGTCTTTTCCACTCACAAACAAAAGCTCATTTTGTCAAATTCAATTTATACGTTAAGTAATTTGTTTCAAAAAAATTCAGATTTTGAGCGTTAATGGGTTGAACGTGTTATGCTCATTTTAGATTAAATAATAAGTGCCATCTCGTTCAAAATTTTTGATTTACACAAATTTTAAGTTTGCTTTTAAAAAATTTTTATTTAACGATTTAAATTTTATTAATTTTATTTATATTTAAGATTCCTAAATGTAGATAATTTATTTTCAATTTACGAGAATTTAAAGAGACTTAACACAGGATTCAGAAAGTTCAACTCAGAGTTCGAAGCTGACAAAGTAGCCCGAGCCTGCGAGTACCCCCCCTTCCCCCTTAAGACTCATTTTCCCTTTTAATTGTTACCTTCCCTTTCACCTGTGACCAAACCCAAAAACAAAACAAAAAAAGACTATCACTTTATCTAATATTTTGATTATAGAAAATTAATTAAGACAATAGAAGAAGAGACTTATCAATTTGAGAGAAAATAATAATAAATCAAGAATTAAATAATTAATTTATTCACAATATTATTCTCTTTTAAATTTTGTTTTAATTTTTGATAATCACTTTTGGACTACTTGAAACTCAATTTTTAAATTTTTTTAAAATTTGTCATATAAAATAATTTAAATTTCATATTTGGTGCATTTATAATTTTGAGTATCTCAGTACATTTAATTATAATATAAAAATATAATTATAATAATATCAACAAAAAATAATAATAGTAATATAATTATATTTTTATATTATAATTAAGTACACTAGTACATTTAAAATTGTGAGTGCATACAAAATTTTACTAATAATTTATTGTCCTACACAAATAGCATGAGAAATTGACTACTCGAATTACATTATCACTTAAAAGTTATTAAATTAAAAAAAAATTATTTGTGAGAGGAGTAATTTTATGAGTGATTAAATTAAAAATTGTTTTATTTGTAAATAACTGAATTAAAGCATTAATTTATCAAAAACTAAAGTCTTTGATCTATTAAGAGTCCTTGGGGAAAAAAATTAACTTTTGTTTTTAGAATGATTCAAGAACATATATTATATATAAATAAAATAAACTTTTGTTAATGTAGAAGGTTTATTTAACTGATGAAAGAGTTCCGTTCATAAACTCATTATACGATAAATAAATAAATAATTTATCTTTTGGTAAGACGAGAAACCCAAAGTCTAAAATAACAAAGGAGAAAAAAGGAAACAAATAAAGAACTTGATACTGGATTCTCTCGTATACTAGAACTGGATAGTGCCGTAAAATATGGGCAAATGGTCGCGTTTTTTTTTTTTTTTCCTTTAATTATATTTTCAAAAAATTAGTATTAAATTTTGTTAAAAACTTGTTAAATGTTTTTAATTTTGACATTTTATTTTTAAACACATATTATTATCATTTCAGTACATAAATTAGTACAATGCTAATGAACTAATAGAATCACAATGTCTTTCTATTAAAATAATAAGTTATAATATGTTGAATATAATAATTTTTTAATTATAAGATTCTGAATTTATAAATAACTATTATTATTTTAGTAGATAAACTAGTGCAGTATATCTAAATATTTTTTATATTCGAATCTATTCAATTTAATTTTTGTAAAATCTAAACCCTAAAAGAATATTTAGTAAATAAAATTTCATATATTAATATTTTTTTATACATTATAATAATTCAATCATACTTAAATCAAACATTCAAATATTTTCTTCGGTCAAATTAAAAATAAAATGTAAAAGTCTTGGAAACAACTATTCCTCACATTTTAATTTTAATTGGGCCTTATATGAAGTTTGAAAGACACCATAGGCTTCTGGACCTTGGGCTCGTTTGTACCATACGCCAAACACATTCTAAGCAAGTCAGGCCCAAAGCAATGTCTTGATGAGTCATACGGTGAACATCGTTACGTGGCAAGCCTATGTCATGCCACGCAATATCTCAAACCTTGGCATAACGACACGTAGTATTAAGCATTATTGCTGCTTCGCGTATCTTTGCGCAACTCTATTAACGTTGAGAAATGAAAAATAAAAAATAAAAAAACTCAAGTTAAGCAAAGGGAAATTGAGAGGGTGCAGGAAATGAAGATGCAGCGAAGTGAAAGCATGAGGTTTAGAGAGAGGAAAGTGAAAAAATTGATGGTGGACAAGAAGAGGCTAGTGGAGGTGCCGTACAAGGCGTCGCTGGCCCACACCATGAACGCGCTGGTGGCGAACAAGGTGGTGGCGGTGCCGGTGGCTGCGCCTCCGGGCCAATGGATCGGCGCCGGAGGGTCTATGATAGTGGAGTCTGATAAGCAAACCGGAGCAGTGCGAAAGCATTACATAGGGATGGTGACAATGCTTGATATTGTGGCACACATCGCCGGTGACGATGACGGTGACGGCACTGAGGATCTTGATCAACGAATGTCCGCCCCCGTTTCCACCATCATAGGTCACTGCCTTGAAGGGCTCAGCTTATGGACTCTAAATCCTAATACCAGGTTGGTTACATAAGCTATAATGATTACTTAGTTCTCAAAAATTTAGTATTTGATGTTTAGGCAAAATTATTATATATTTCTTTGTTTTATTTAAAATTTTACTTTTGTACTGTAATTTCATTTAGTTTATAATATCTTAATTTTATGATATATATATATTTGCTTCTTAACTTTATTTAATTCTAATATGATTCTTTAAATTTTAAATTTGTCTTTTTAAATTCTACTTGGTCTTAATATGATGTATTTCTTATTTTTAATTTATTTTGTTTTAAATTGATCCTTAAATTTTTAAAAAATATTATTTTCTCTCTCATTATCAAATTAAAATGTTTGAATTATTTAAATTTTGTATGAATTAAGAATTAAATATATTAAAAAATATATCAGGCTAATAACAAAAAGATCAGAGAAGTAATGATAAAAACATGGCTATTAAGTATCAATTAATTTAATTTGTCAAAGATAAAAAAAAAACTTATATATTCCACATGAAGCTTAATAAATATATGAAGGAGAAAAATGTATTGGGATAATTTTTTAACATCAAGGGCCAGAAAATATAATTAAGAGATAAACATATAAATGAACCAAATTAAAATAAAATAAAATTACATAATGAAACTAAAGTTGAGATATTGAATTGGAGTTCAATGAAATTAAAAGGGGAAAGTGAAATTTGAGGTACGTACGTAAAGTTAAGAAACTAAAGTCATATTTTTGTTTTTTTGTCTTATTGTTATTTATGAATCTTGGATGTGTAGTATATTAGATTGCATGGAAGTGTTGAGCAAAGGGGTGCATCGAGCTATGGTGCCCGTAGACAGCCACATAGAGAACGTAGGAGTAGGGGTGGAACTTGTGGAGTCAGCTTCCGGCTACAGAATGCTTACTCAGATGGACGTGCTTAGGTTCCTCAAGGAACATGGTGGGGACGACGAATTACAGAGCATTCTGTCTCGCTCCATTCTGGAACTTGGAGCCATCAATCACGACGTCTATGCCATTACAGATCGCACCAGACTCATCGATGCCATTAAGTGCTTGAAAAATGCTATGTTAAATGCTGTTCCTATCGTCGCAACCTCTGATATGGCTGAAGAAGATCACAAGCAGCTTATACATGTAAGTTTCTCCACGTATTATGGCCCAATTTTGGAGGATAAAAATTATTTTCTCTCCACATAAGTATGTGTTAGAATATCATATAATATATATAATTTAAATTTGTTAAAATATTATATAGAGTCTATTCATAAAAGATACTCATTAAATAAAAATAAAATAATAATTATAGGAATTACTATTAAACTCTAACTCTAGTTAGTCTTTTATAAATAAAGTTAGAGTACTATACGATAGATAACTTTTAAAGAAAAAAATTTAAGATGCTATAAGAAAAATACTTATGAATATTATGCAGTCGTATTGGAGAAGGAATTTAGACTGTAAAAATTTGAAATACACTCAATACATTATGAATATCTCATTCGATTAATTATCCAAGTCAGAGTTTGATCAGCTTCCGTAATTAGGAGAATATGTAAGTCTCCTATCTATGAATATGTTCATTTATTTTATTCCCTTCATTTTCCCTCATAGACAGATTAAAAATGTTAGAGACTTTAAAAAAAAAAATAGTAAAAATTTTGGATGATAAAAATATTATTAAATTCCTTTTGAGGGGATGACTAGCCTTAAATAATTATGCATAAATTTGTTCCAAATAATAATATAATTCTTTTTACTGAAAACGTCCGAGGCTGGTCTAATAACATAACTCACAGATTTATTTATTTTTGAATTATGAGTTTCGTTTTCTAATATATATTATATTTCACTTTATAATTTCATTTTAATTTTGGCCTAAGCTCAAGTCCAATGCTTCTTATGATGCCATTGGGCTTGGATCCAAGCCCGACCCATCCTGGCCCAACAAGCACAAGTAAAAGGTCAATATTCTGCGCTTCTGATGCAGAAATTGCTTCAAATTGCAGGGAAGATCCAGGAAGCTAATAGGGACATTTTCTGCAACAGATTTAAGGGGATGTTACGTAGCCACACTGAAATCATGGTTGGGCATAAGTGCACTAGCATTCACTGAAGAAATTGGAACAAGTCCACTGTACACACGAGACAGTACAGCCACATCAAGAAGGGAACTGGTGACGTGTCATGCTGAGTCACCCTTGTCTGCAGTGATGGAAAAGGCAGTGAGCGAGCATGTACATAGAGTTTGGGTGGTAGACCAAGAGGATTTGCTTGTGGGGCTTGTGTCTCTCACTGATGTAATTAGAGTTATAAGGCTTTGTCTCTTATCAGATCCTGCAGCTACACCTGCAATATGATCTGTTGAGATCATAATTGTCAAATTAGCAAGTTTATTATCTAAATTTATAAGTGTACGATTATATATAAAGAAAAGTAGTTAGTTCGATATAAATTCAGACTAAGTATAAACTCAGTCAAACTCATAAGTTGACTTGTTGAATATAATGAGTTTACAATTTTAACATGTTAATTAATTTGTAAAGTTAACAATATAATAATTTAAATTTAAAATTAAACGAGATAAAGACAAGTTTATTTTTTATAAAGTCATTATAATTTATTTTATCACGAATTTGAATATATATAAAAAATAATAAAATATTATTTAATTAGTTATATTGAATAATTATTTATGTTTGATTTTCTTAAAATATTCATGTTAAATATTATAAATTATGAAATATAAATAGTTTTTGTTTGATTAAATATAATTTAAATTATATTTGAATAATTTTTTAATGTATATAGTATTTAAACTATAAAATTATGTTTTGATAAATATATATTAATCGAGGTAAACTCTTACGAATTTATGTTGTAAGTCTATATTACAAGTTTACTTTTCTATTATGAATTTATTTAAACTATAAAATTGTGACATTTTGGTTTTTGTATGCACATATATGTACATCATGCCAAACATTTGAGTCAATCAAATGTACGTATTCTGAGAAGCATGGCAGTATAGTAATGCTGGTGTCACTGGTGAGATCTAGGTGATTTCTGCATTAACATGATAAAAGATAGTATTACTAAGTTTAATTTCTTTGAAAGCATCAGGAGTAAACTTGATAATGACTCTGACTCAATAGAATCAACTTAAAAAAAAATTGATGAAAGAAAATTTAATTAAAAAAGTTTATTTTGTAAAATGGGTTGGATTTGAATTTTTTTAAAAGTCAAATTTGAAAAGTTTAAATTAACGTTTTCTTATAAAAAAATTTAATTTGATTCTTAAAAAAATGTATTGTAAGATTTAAAATATTAAAAATATAGCTATATTAATTTCAAAGATGTAAAATATAAGTTAGTTGGTTTGTGAGATTAGTTCATTTTAATTCAAAGAAATCATAGATTAATAAATAGTAAATGTCCTTTATTTAAAAGATTTATGATAACATAATAATTAATTTGTATTTATAATATCTTTATATATAATTATATAGGTAATAATAACTAGTAATCACTACCAAAAAAGTGTCTTAGCTATGGTTAGTACAACGGCATTATCTAAAAAAATTATGACTAACTTAGTCGCATATAGGACAACTAAAAATCCCTAGCCTCTACCCTTTTTCCTTTCACCCCTGTGTGGCCTGCCCCTCCCCCATGTTTTCTTTTACCCGGCTGCTAGCTCCCACATCACTGCCGTTCACATAACTCGCCCTTGCTGCCCAACTCGCTGAACGTCATTGCCGCCATTTGTTTGCACCCGTCATCCATTGTTGTCAAGTTGGTTGTCGTTCACATAGTGGAAGTTAGTGCCTTCTCTTTCTCCCTCAAGCTCCATTTGCCTCTGCCCAAGTCGCTGCCTTTAGTCGCCACACCCTTGCGCCGATAAGCCCCATCTTAAGTCGTCTCTCACTTGCTAGAAAACCACTGTTCGCTAGCCACCGTTCAAGTTTTTTTCTTTTAGTTTTTATATTTTTTTAAATGGAATAATGTCCTTTTTTAAAAATTTTTTTACATGCCTATTTTGCTGAAAAAAATTAAATAGGCATTGTTATGTTGGAATTTGGATTATGAATAATTTTTTTATATTTTTGTTTAATTTGTAGAATCAAAATATATAAATTTTTGAACAATTAAATGTAATTTGCCAATCTTATTCGTTATTTTGGAACTCTAGCATAAATTTACATACATTTGGACATATGTGAATAGAGTTTATGTAATGTTGACATATTAGAATTGATTTAGTGCTTATGTAATGCTTATTTGTGGAAATAGAGATTATAATATTAACTCTTTTGTCTAGAATTTGTAGAAATAATTTTAAAATATTATAGTATATGTAATGCTTATTTGAGCAAATTCATATTGTTATAATGCCAAAATTTAATGCACATCATGCTTGTTTCCTCATATATTACAATTTGATTAAAGAAAATATTCAATATTGATTAATGCTATATAATTTATATTCTTTTGGTATTGGTAAAAAAATTATTGTAGGGCATTTGAATTTAAGGATATATTGTCTTGTGAAATGAGTAAGAGTTGTATTGATTTGCCTAGAAATATTTCTCAATAATTGAAAGGATTGAATAACTTCTTAAACTTTACATTTGCTAATAGCAGTATTGAGGGTATTAGAATAATATGTCTATATCTAGAATTCAAGTTTAATAAATGGTATGGTAGAAAAGAATTGATAGTTCACTTTATTATTAAACTATTTCCAAAAAGTTATATTTTCTGGATTAGACATGGAGAAACAAGTATTATAAATACTATAACTGAAACACTTACATTACCACGTATGGTTCAAGAAAAGATTAAAGTCAATGACTACATACTGGACATGGTCAAATGTTGCTTTTGGGCATCATCCAACCAATCAAGGTATGAAGGAAGATGATGCAATATTATCACCACCGAATCATACAATGACCAATGATAATGTAGAATTCTTGGAATGAATTAGAGATGGATAACAAAGTTTGTATGAAGGGTGTGAAATTATTCGAAGTTATCTTTCTTAGTGATATTGTATCATATTAAGTGTTTGTGTAAAATAACTGAGAAAGCAATGTCAGTGATATTAGTATTATTAGCAAATGTCTTTCACATTGCTAAAATTCTCCCTATGTTTTATGAGGCCAAGAAAACGATAAACAAACTTAGACTTGATTACACCAAAATTTATGCATATCCTAATGATTGTATGTTATATTTGAGAGAGGATGCAAAACAAGACACTTGTAAAAAATGTAATACATCTAGATAGAAAATGAGTGGTAAAAGTATATTAAGAAGTGGAAAAAAGAAAAGAAAGTCACCTACAAAGGTGGAATGATATTTGCACTGAAACCATGATTGCAGAGAATGTTTATGTCCTCTAAAATTATTGACGTGATGACATACAGTGAAAAATAATAATGATGGCATGTTAAGGCATTCATGGGACTTTGAAATATGAAAGAGATTTGATATAATGCATTGCCAATTTGCGTTGGAACCTCAAAACATACGCCTTGGATTAGCCACCAATGATTTAAATCCTTTTGGCAATTTAAGCACAAATTATAACATCAAGTTAGTGATGTTGGTTCCTTACAATCTTTCTTATTTGATATGTATGAAACATATTTCGTTTCTTCTTTCAATGATAATTCTAGGTAAGAAAGTACCAGGAAATGATATAAATGTGTACTTGCAACCATTAATAGAAGAGTTAAAAGAGTTGTGGGATGTTGGTATTAAAATTTTTTATTTATATAGTAATGAAGAGTTTATTATGCGTGTAACTTTGTTGTAGACTATAAGTGTCATGACTCAAATTCATTGGTTATGATCGACGCATAAGTTAGACCACCCTAACCTAGCATGCCTAAGACAACATGCTTATAAGATTTATGAAAGTATTAATTAAACACTTTAAACAAATAATTCAATGAATATATTGAAGGTTGCCTAAAATCTGGCATCACCTCCCTTGAAAATATCATGTTTATCCAAACCTGTATAGCTAGTTGTAGTCCAACAAGATTACAATCATAGTAAATAACAATACTTGCTTAATAATATTTCAAAATATATTTAATATAATATAGTAAGATAACAGCCTACAAAAGATTTATAATATTCATAACATCCATACAACCCTGAACAACTTAACTTCCAATAGCCACCACCTTGGAGTCAGATGTATACTGCAACTAAACCAAAAGGAGATACAAAAAAGTTTGGTCAACAAGTAAGTCCCAGTGCAATATCACTTTAACATATACTGATATGTAAAAAAAATATTAAAGAGAAGGGTAAGTCTATCATTGACTTAGTAAATGCATAAATTATAAAGTAAGCAAAAGGGGAAACAATAAAAGTGTTAGAGTTTTTAAAAAACATTTATTTAAGTAAAGAAACAAGTTTTCATAAAATTAAAAAATTATTTCTAAATCTTATAATTTTGTATAAAGTAGGTATCAAGGAAAGAACTAGGTTCATCATATTCATATCATTTTACCAAATATGTCTTAATAATTCATATTTGTATCCCTTTATTGAATACAACTCAATATCTCATATTTGTATCCCTTTATCGGATACGTCTCAATAATTCATACTCGCATTCTTTTATTAGATACGTCTCAATAATTCATACATGTATTCCCTTACTGGACACATCTCAATAATATACTTATATTCCCTTAACATATATGTCTAAATATCTCATACCCATATTTCTTTATTGAATACGTCTCAATAATTCATACCCGTATCTTTTTATCGAATATGTCTTAATAATGAATTTCAACAAGGTGCATCAAGATCGTTATCCCTGCTAACGGCTACGAGGTTTTTACTTGAATTCTTATCTAATCTTTAAATTATTAAAACTATTGAATATAAATAAATTGTGTAAATAAGTTATGTGAATATATAATATACTACATAACATATTAATTTCCACAAGTAAATAAGTTTAAAAAAATAGTTTCAATGACGAAACAAAATAAAAAGATAAGTATTAGCAATTTTTAACGAAGGAAACCAAAAATATTATAAATCATTAAAAATAAATAAATAATACGTCAACTAAAGAAGATAAACTTATGTAAAACACCATCACGAAATTTAAAAATGATATAAAAAAATAATTAAAGTTTAGAATTCCAATACAATATTATTTTTAGCACATAATATTGATATTCACAGTACCATTTTTCATAACCCATGATTGTATATAATATTTTTTCCTTAATTTATATAATATAGTCTTCACTTTACACTTCTCATGTACTAAGTGTCTTTCACAACAACAATAGCTTATATAATTTAGTAATTTCATTTATCATTGTGTTAATATATATCCGTGCATATCATATTATATACACACATGGTTGAAGAGTTTAAAAATCTTAGATTTGTCTCCCCCATAAGACATAGAGTATGGAATAAGGAAATGAAAGTTGGACAAGGAAACATAATTAAGAAATAAAATGAAAGGTGTTACTTTGCAATTTATATACTAATCGGTAAGGATCGATAGTAGAGATATCTCATTCCTATAGCACAACCTCGATTGAAGAGACATCCACAAAGTCACCTCTCACACAAATTCAAATATGAATTTTCTAACGAAACGTTTCTTATACGATCTCTCTTTCTCTTATTTTCTCTTCATTCTGAATGAGAAAACTAAGAATCGTTTGTACTTTATATAAAAGTTTTCAACTTACTATGCAATATGCTATGGACAAATTTTCATAAAAAGTTTTAGCTTGCATATTATTTATATATATATATATATATATATATGTACATTAATTATAACAACATATGGAACCAAAGTCGATAACAGTAATATTTGTTTGGTACATTCATAATTTAAAGTGTGTTAATGTACACAATTATAATGTAAAGATATAATTGTAATAATATCAACATTAAAATAGTAATATTTTAATTATATTCTTACATTATAATTAGATACATTGATACATTCAAAATTATGAATGCACTAAAAATTTTATCTATTTCTTTTGGTTTTCACATCAAGCTCATCGTTTTCGATTCATGAACTATAAGCTATGATATTTTAATTGACAATGTTTTATTTAAACGCAGAGCAAAATGTATGATTCTGAGTGATAATACATAAAATATATAAAGAAAAAGTTTATTTATCAACTACAAATTTAACTTGTTTATTATGACAGAATTCATATTTTGAAATGAATCTGAAAATTTTCAAAATAATTTTTTTCTTAGTTTGAAAGAATTTATCCTAGTCCCTGACTTTGAAACCTCTTCATTTATATTGTACATAAATATTATATTTGAAGGTCACATATACATACTCAGGCCAAGAAAAAAAGTTCACATATATATATCTGTAGGATCTTTTAAAATAAAAAGTAGCCTTTGAATATTTTAAAATATAAGATTTTCATAATAAAAATATTAAATTTATGCCCCGTAAATATAAACTTTTCAATCTCGAAAAGACCAAAGATAAATAAAAGGAAATTAAAAGGGGGTGGTATGTAAAAAGTGAGAACAAAAGTATAGTTTAAAAAAGAAACTTAACAATTTAAGAAACTAGCTCGAGCATTGAGACCAACGAAGTGTCATAATTAGTTGTCATTATATGATATTATACACAGGCCTGACATACTTCAACCAATTATATGAACATTAATACTATAAAAGAATGGCATCATTTCAGCTTGGGTTTTGCTAACAAGTGTTTCATGACACTGTAATGAAATTAATCAAAGATTATTTATTGTATTAATTACTAATAATAAGAATTATTTATAAAATAATTTTATTAATTAAAATTAATTTATTATGAATAATAAATAATCTTTAATTAATATCGTTAGGGCATTATTTAGCTTTCCTGTGCAACAACATTTGGAATTTCGAAGGCAAAAGGGAATGAAACAATAATCATATGAATAAAACACAGACGTACGGAAGGCATTCTTTGTTGGAATTTGAACAATGGCTACGGTTGAGAAGCATGGGTTAGCAAAAAGCCTAGGGTTTAAACCCTTTATTTATCGATTTATATAAATATATATATATATATATATATATATATTTTAGTTATAGTTCAACATTGGTATGATCGCCTTCAAAAGTGCTTCCTGTAAAAAAGGTGTCTGTGTTTCGTCAATATCAAGCATGATTCCACAAGGCATTAAAATATTGGCTTGACCATTACTAACTGTACAATAATACAATATTGATGTTTTTATTAAAAGTAACTTTAAAGTACCCAATCCTGTTTTATTATTCTGTACAATTTTTTATTTTAAAGTATTTTAATAAAAATAAATATGAGTTTTAAACACAATTTATCTTATGAATTAATACAGTAATAATTAACTATTAAAGGTAAATTTAAGTACCCAATGGGCGCCAAAATTTAGATATAATTTCTATATTTATTATTAATTATTTTAATATTATTTTTTATGAAAAAAATATACAGTATTTATAGCTTACCATCACATTATTAAACGTTTCCAATTAGTTTTTCCATATGTTATGCTCTTATTAAAATCTTGGTAATAATTATATAAAAATTTTTAATTAAACCTAGCTCCGCTTCTAAATAGCTTATTTTCAATTAGCAAGTAATTTAATCTAAAATGATTTTTATTGTGTAATAAAATTATTAAATAAAAAAATTTGATTAATTTTCTTAAAAATTTAAGAGATAATATGTATTTTTTAATCTTTAATTAATTTTAAACTGACAAACCATAGTAATGGATAAATACTATATTATTCAATCAAGCAGCTTGCTTACGTCACTACAAACAAAGCATGCCTTTCAAACAAGGATTTCGAGGCATTCATTATTATAGATATAAACTAATTAACATGCTTCATAATGAATATCTAAGCTAAAGTTTAGTACAATTAACCCCATAACCTAGATTAGGTTTTCAAGCAAATGAATCTACGCTAAAGTATATACTATTTGATTATTTTTTAATCTTAGAAATTCATATTTATGAAACATATTTTAACCATGAATAATGAGTAACGTATTAAAAAACTTTTAAAAAATTAAATCATATGCTGTTAAAATTCAAAAGCAAGTAATTATACACATGTTAAATTTCAAATAACAGAAGAATATCAATTATGTACCTGTTGCACATTTGTAGTGAAAACAGGTCATCAACCTTTTGGCTTGGCGACCAAATATGATCATACAAATGAATGTGAGGACAGGTTTGTGATTTCGGATTTAATTTTCAGTTTGAAATTGGATTTTATTTTTTGTTATATTTTTTCGTTCTTAATCTTTTGCTAATTATAAAGAGAGCGATGAAGGAAGGAAAGGAGTGGATCGAATCCATTCATAAATAATTCATATACTCTTTCTTCTAAAAATTAACTAAATAGGAAAAAGTGAAGGGTGCAATTTGAGTGTTCAAGTTTCTAAAACACTCCTCATTTAGCATATAAAACCATAAAAGGGATAATCTTACATTCACAAAATACCATGCAACTTAGTTATAATTAAAAATTAGTGTCATCTTTAATATATCAATGCACTTAATTATAATATAAGAGTATAATTGTAATAATAACAACTAAAAAAATGATAATATTATAATCATATCTCTATATTATAACTAAATACATTCAAAATTGTGAGTGTATTAAAGATTTGACTTCAAAAATTTTGTGTGTAATAATTAATAAATTTGATTAGAATAATAAAATTATTTAAAAGGATAGAACATTTTGTATTTAATAATTTATTATATATACTTGAGATATATAACTTAAATTTTGTTCACTAGTGCCTTTAAGACACTATTTAAAGATTATTCGTTGTATTAATAAATCATTTTTAATCAATAAAATTAATTTAAAATTATTTACTATATTCCTTATAAATATTTATATATTAATTTTATTAATTATAATTTTTTATTATATAATAAATAATTTTTAATAATACTTTAAAAATATTCAAATAAAAAATCATATGAATTTTTCTGAAAATAAATGATAATCATTCAACTAAAAATAATATTTCAATTGAAGCATGTTACAATATGATGATGTCCTATGATTTTGTGCTTCATTCCCCCACAACGGTGCGTGAGAGTGAGAGAGGAGTTGGGCATGATGAGTCTTTGAAAAGTCATGTCATAATGGGGTGAGTTGCAGAAAGAGACAAAAGTGGGAGGTTCCATGAAGGTGCCACGTGGGCAGAGTGGAGGAAACATGAGGACCCCCACCACAGGGGAGGTGTGAGAGCCTTGTTTAGCGGGGGGTACGATGAGGTTATTGGGTCCCCCTAGAGGGCAGAGTTGAATGCAGTATTATACAGTATACACCCATTCCTATGCACTGTAAAAGTGGAGAAAAAGGCCAGACTAGAGAAAGGTGCAACAGAGCAGAGCAGAGCAGAGGGCTGTGCCTTTCGCACTTGCCTTTTATATATTATATATGTAACTTTACTACTGCCAAAATGGAAGGACAAATTTTGATTTGGATTTTCTCCACCGCCTTCCTTTTATGTTTTTGTTATATAATAGACACAAAATGACGAAAATTCATCATTTGAATGTATCGCATATCTATCACTTACATTTCAAGTAGATTTTTTTAAATATGAGAGCTTCATCTAACTAATAAAACTTGTTTTTATTTTTAATTTTTTTACATTTTTAATAAAATGACTTTTTTATTTTTTAAAGTGCAACTCTTTTGAAGTTAACAAAAAAATAATTAATAAATAAATAAATTATATTTAAATCATATTAATAAAAAAATAATGAATTAGTTAACTTTTCCTTAAATCAAGATATTTTTGAAATTTGAGAATTTTTAAGTTAATAGGAAAAATATATAATATATTAATAACTGTTTATTAAAATTTTTTATAAAAGATTATAAATATAATTTGATATGATCTAAAATTAAAATTAAAGAAATTAAAATATAATTAAAAGATTTATTCAATAATATAAATCATTTATTGTCATACATTACTTAGAGTTAGAAATAGAGTTAAACATAATTCTATTAATTTGTGAAATTTTAAAATTCTTAAGAAGAACAGCGACAATGACTATTTTATTTTATATGACCAAAAAGATTTTCAGCGGTGGTACCTTCTTTATGTACATATTAATTTTTGTCTAACATACGTAATGTACGAGCAAATAAATTAGTTTTTAAGTAAATATTACAAACTAGTTTTTAAGTAAATATTACTCACTACGTGACTATTTTTGTTTAACAATAGAAGAAATACTTACTAAAAAATTTTATATATTTAATTATAAATTTTATTTTGTCATATTTAATTTGTATTAAATGTTTTCTATTTAATATAAAAATATAAATTCTTGTTTCAATACAAATAATTGCTAAGAGGATAAATTTAAATGAAATATTAAACACACATTACACTTTACAAAATCACATTTAGTTTTTCAAATGAGATTTTATAAGGATCTAACGTAAAATCAAAATCCCACTTAAAAAGTGGGGCAAACTGGAGGGTGCGTCTTTCCCATTAATCCAAATTTTTTGCTGTTACACTGTTGTTATTATTATCTAATGATTTATATTAAATCATTGGCGCTATTTGATTATCTGTATTTCAAATTTAAAAAATGGGATTAGTAACTTTTTAAAATTTAATCTAATAACATAAATAATTTAAAATTTTAATCCAACAATCACGATTAATTTAATAGTACTTATTAATTTTTCCGTTTGGCAATTACATAACTTGAATACAGTGAGAAAAGAGAGTATTTAACTTATTTAGTTAACAGAATTGTATGTGACATAAAGGAAATGGGAATGAGAGAGAGAGAGAGAGAGAGGGAAAGAAAGAATTTGTATGTACATTTGATTGCATATGAAATAGAATAAAAATGAAACTGTTATGCTTCGTTAGATTTGATAAATAAATAAATGAATGATAAAGGATGATATCAAAGTTATCATATTATTTTTATAATATATATTAAAAAATATAATAATTATTAAATCTTAAAAGTAGAAAAAAATATATTCTATACAAATTAAAGAATATAAAATAAATAACACTATAATTTAAAATATATAGATTTTTAGATTATATATATATATATATATATTAATATCTAATAGAATTTTTTGTTTTTATTGTATATTATGTATTAGAATATTTAAAATTAGCATATTAAATATATTATTTATTTTATGTTTTATATATATGTATATATTCTATTATAATAGAAGAAAAAAAAAAAAGAAGGGAGGTCTAGAAAACGTATTAGTGGGTCTTTGTGTATATTCAAGAGCATTTTTTAAAAGCAACAGTACGATTCCAAGAAGAGCCACATCTTTCCATCCATTTTTGGATTATAGTGGGAGAGAGACTCTCATGAGCAATGTTGTTAAAATTGCGATTCTATGCAGACTTATTTTTAAGGAATGAACTCATATCGTAAACTCGTAATGTAGAATCGTAAGAGTTTACCTGTAATAGTAATTAATTATTGAAATATATAATTATATCATTAAAATTAATATTTTAAAATTTAAACTAATTTTTGAATTGGTGAAGGTAATGATCAATGGTCTACTAGTATAACTATAGTTAAAATAGTGATAGCTAAACATAAATATTTTTTTAATATTATATATTAAAATTTAAATACGATTGATATTAATAAACAAATACTAATAATTTGAAATTTGAATTAAAATTATTTATACAATTATAAATATAACTATTAAAGACTATTTTGTTAAAACAAATAAATTAATAATATATTAATTTCATATTATTTTTGGGTAAAATATCATATTATAAATATTTAAAAAATAAAAAAATTAATATAATAATATTTACATAATTTAGATTAAAACATAAAATAGATATCCTTTTAAATAAATTTAAAATAAAATTCTAAAAATAGGTGCAACAAATTATATAATGTTAGTTATGTGCAAATAGACACTTTTCTTTATGCGCATGTTCAAATCGTTTTAAGTTCTACTCTTTTTGAAATTATAAAAAGATCATGAGAAAAAATATATATATAAAACGTTGCATAACATACTCCAATGGTTGGTGGTGTCTGAGTTCGAGATGTGGAGGTGACATTTTTTAAAACTATAAAATGATGAAGAGCAAATATATATATAAAACGTTGCATATACATTCGTAACAACGGTGTTGGATTAGTGGTATGACATACCCCAATGGTTGATGGTGTTTGAGACGTGGAGGTGATATTTTTTGAAACTATAAAATGATGAAGAGCAAATATATATAAAATGTTGCATTAATATATATAAGAATGATGTTGTAGCAGTGGCATGATGTGCTTCAACGATGGTTGGTGCCCAAGTTCGAGATGTATACATGTCGCGTCGTGGTAGGTCATTGTAGATTACAATGCTCCCTTATTGGTCCATTGAAGATAGGTTGATCTGTTAAAAAAAAAAAAACATTAATAGGTGTATGTTAAAAGCAATCGACGTCCCTTTTTTACTTCACGTATCATTTTCAACTTGTTCTTTTTGTAAGAAGACGATACCCAAAGTGAAGAGTAGAGAAGCTAGTGAATATCATTCATGTAAATGGTCCTATAAATTTGGTTTTGTCTTTCTTTTAGAATTGGTCCTAATACTGTCCAAAATTTTTCCTACAAATGGTCTTAGTATGGTAATACTTTCCTTTTCCAATGTTTTTATGCCAGCATACTTCCTTTTTCCATATCAGGTTGCAACAATATGTTTTGTGTAGCTTAAATTAGTTAGGATAGTTCATTTTTTTTTAAAAATATTTGGACGTTTATGAGAGTTGACCTATAGCATGTGGTTAAAATTAGTTAGGATTAAGAGATGTGATTTTATGGAGGAAGTTGGAACTGGAATTTTGTTCTAACATTAAACTTTGGATTTGTTAAAAATAATCAGTTAAAAAAGTTAGTTGGAAAAAACTTATAATAGTTATAAAATAAATGGGTAAAAATTTTATGAGTGAAAAAGTAGAAATTATGTAAATAACAATTTTAAATTCAAAAATAATAAATATTAACAATGGTAAAGTTGGAAGAAATGCAATGTCATTTGGAGGTGTAGAACCTTCTTTTTTCTCTAAGACATAGTCACATATTGACATTGGGGATGTTGGTCCTTCTAGAGCTTCATTTTATGCTCCCCAACCATGTTGCTTACCACCACGGATCCCCATTCATCCTATTTTTCTTTGACACAATCACCTATACCATATGGGTACGGTTCACTTTCTATACTTTTTAGTGCCCCATTCGTTTTTAGTGCTAAGTATGATGGGCAATCTTTTGATGTTAGAGGACTCTCACACTAATAGCACGACTTGTCACTCTAATTCAACTCATTTTGTCTATTCAGTCACCACAATTGAATTTAAATACTTCGCCTACCCCAATTCAAAACACTCTTGTACAAGATAATGATGAGGATGGGGATGAACAAGATGAAGAAGAAGTCGTAGCTACACATGAAGAAGAAGATGGAGATGAAGAAGATGTCCAACCCATGCATTCACAACGAGTACGACGACGACTTCGTTGTAGTAGTGGGAGTCATTACTTTGATCGTTAGATGTTTTATGTTGTATCTTGCCTTGCAATTTTATGATATTTTGAAAATTGACTTCTTCCATCAAAACTTGAACGTGTAAGTTATTTTCCTATTCTCTCAATTTATCATTTCAACTTTCTCTATCATGTTCAAGATATCATTTTCAATTTCTCTTTCATTCTCATTTCCATAATTTAAACTCGTATTTAATTTAAATTCCATGACTTTATTTTTCTCTTCTATTTCATTTGATGATTTTTGCATTTTCTCTACCATTCTAAATTATTGATTTTACATTATAATTCTATTTTTCTCTTTTATTTGATGTCATGATCTTCATTTCACAATCCCTAACTTTCTCTTTCATTTTCATTTCTTTATTTTACTTTTTTATTTCATTAAAATTTCATGAATTCATTTCTCTCTGCTATTTGATTTCACCATTCTTACATTTCCCCTCTAATTTCATATTTTTACATTTATCTTTTATCTTGATTTCATGCTGTTGTATTTCTATTTCTTATGGTTCTTCATTATTTTGCTATAATTTTTTTATACAATCCTTCAATTGCTAATCCTATTACAATTTTTTTCATTCACTTCCATTTAATCAAAATAAAATTATAATTTAAAGAAAAAGGAATGACAGGCTAAACCACTTGGATTGCAGGCTTAGCAGCATTGTGACCTAAAATACCTACTAGATTGTGGTGTTTCCTACCCTGCAACCCAGTAATTATACATATTGAGTTATGATATGAGTAATACTGCCACCCAAATAATTTACCACAACCTAATAAATTATTTGGGTGGCATAATACTCATACCGTGACCTTATAAATATATATATATATATATATATATATATATAACAGAAAAGGAACTTGGTTAATATTTTTAATGGCAGAGGTAATGGGTGAATTTTGAAACCAAAAACAGGTGGACAATTAAAAAAGCCAAATCAATAAGGTGAACGGATCATCTCCAATAATTGAAGATTCTTCAGTTACTGAAAATAAATAAAAAATATTTTTTTTATTAATTTAATATTAATAACATAATATAAAATATCATTTTTTTATATTTTTTGGTTACTGAAAATTCTTCTATTACAGAAAAAAATCTGAACTCGTCGAAAAGAGAGAGTTTAAACAGCTTATTTCCAAGGACGGTGTTGTGCTAAATTAATTTTTGAGTGCTTCAGTGTTTTTATTAAATAACATATATATATACACACACAGAAATAGGTCAGTAGAAGCTTGACAAAAAGAAAATTCTTTGAACATACATATATAACGTAGCAATTAATAAATTGCAAAAAAAAAAAAAAGAGAAAAGGAAGGGAAGTTTTGGGAAAGAGAAGGAAAAGAAGGGAGGGGGACGAGTGGTGTAAATGAAATATGACTGAAGACTGACAGGTGACCGGGAGCAGTATGGTGTCGGGGGAAAAGGGCGCAGGGAGGAGCAGAGAAAAGAGGCACGCGATGTGACCGGAGACGAGGACAGCAGGTTACCACGTCCCTCAACTCCAACGCGCCCTACCTATGCAGCTTGGTCCCTCAGATGCCCCGCATGCTCCTCGATTCTCGCTCCCCTTCTCTCCACGCTCTTTACCCACCAAATTTTGTTACTCTCCTTTATATATATATATATATATATATATATCTCCAAATTCCTTAATTTTCTCGTCTTTCATTTGTCCTCTCTTTCTAACTCAACCAAAAAATTTCAGAAAAAATGAACTGAGAAGTCAAATAATTGCATATCTACCTCTCGTATCTGTATATGTTAAAACGGATCGTCTCATATTTTTTAAAACTTTTTTTTTTATCAATTTATAGAGAAAAAGAAAGAGTAAGAAAAGACTATATGGAAGTTACTCATGCAGTCTGGTGCACATTTTTTCTTCTATAAATTCATAGAAAGTTACGAAAGGAAGCTTGAGATGATTCAAAGAACCTTTATGAATCCTTCATGCTTGTACTTGCCATTTATAATTTAATTAAATTATAATCAAGTATGACATTTTTTAAAAAATGAGCTAAAGTAATTTTTTTTAATATTTTGCTGAAATAAACATATATTTTCTTGTTTTTTAAAAACATTATGAGGCCTTCTTAACATCTGGTATATATTACAAATAATTTTCTTATTGTTAATTCCAGTAATTTAAATTAAATTTTTGTGCAATAGAAAATTGAGATGGATTTTTATTATGAGAGTGAAGTGTTTAAATTGATGTTAAACTTTTAACGCAAAAATTTAATTTTATTTGTAAAATGATAGTAAATACAAGTAAATTTATTCTTGAAAAAATATACTACACAGAAAAGTAAATTGCATTAAAAAATATATATTAAAATAAAATTTTTTGTAATGTATATCAAACTCATATAAATTAATTGATATTTTGTTAAATAAGAAAGATATCAAACAAAATTTAGTCACCACTTAATTAATAATAGATAATTAATATACTCTGTGTTAAAATCAAATTCACTAAAGGATAACGCTTGTTTTTAGATTCGTCAATAAAATTATCCTAACACACAAAAAATTTAAAATTCAATTATGTAATATTCATTATGAAAAATTGTTCAACATAACATATTTATTAAAAATATTTCCCTAACATATATGTCAAAACTATATTTAAATTTTATACATTACTTTATTATATTTAAATTTTGTATGGATAAAACTGCTATATCCATTACTAGATCATTAGACCTATATATCCATTAAAAAATAATAATCACATATTCTAAGTTAAATATTACTCAACTCAAGAACTGGGGAACAATATTATATTCAGAAAATTCTGAAAACCACCAAATTAAATATTCCTCAAACTCTACGTCTCCAAAAAGTGAAGTACTCGGAAACCTATCGGCATTTGTGTTTAAATAGCAACAAATCATTCTTGCGGGGACCAAAGAAAGAAGAGCAATAGGGCTATAGCAAAGCTCGCAAAGCGATCTTGAAAGCAAGAATTACAAAAGACACACAAATAAAAGGGAATTGAGGTGTGTAGGACAAAACGGGTCTACCGGTTTGGCTGCTCGGGTTGGAAGGGGACCGCTTGTGGGCCGACATGAATCGCCTCCTCGCCTTCCTCTTCCACCAAGGAGTCCTCGACGAGCAGTTCTTGCAGCTTCACCAACTCCAAGATCACTCCTCTCCCAACTTCGTCTCCGAGGTTGTCTCCATCTATTTCCACGAGTCCGAGAAGCTCCTCACCAACCTCCGAGCTTTGCTGTACTTATATATCCTTCCGATCCGTCCTTTCTTCTTCTTTATAACTTCCTTCGACGTGTAATGTATGACTTTAATTGGATCACGTAGTTACAACGTTAGAAGCCCAAGCATGCAAGTATAATGTTCCGGAGGGATAACTTTTGATTTGCGTAAAGTTTATTCGATTTACGTTAACCAAAAAATTAGAGTTGATCGGGTCTAGTTTTGGGTTTAAATTTAATCATTTTCATGAATTTTGATCTCTAAAGGTTTGACTTTTAAAAAATGTTTTAATTTTGCATGTTATGCTGCGGGATTAATATTCATGTATATGTTGTTCATTATATGTAGGTTGGATAAGGAGTTCTTGGACTACAAGAAAATGGAAATACATTTGAATCAGCTGATAGGTAGCAGTTCCAGCATTGGTGCCAAGAGAGTTCGAAATGTTTGTCATCTTTTTCGTACTTTTATTGACCAGAACAATCGCCCTGGGTTTGTTTCTCTTCCTGGCATTAGCTTAACACCATGTCTTAATACAAAAGCGTCTCAAATTATAATACTTTTTTAAGATTATTATAAAGTGACTTATATATAAAGTGCATATTAATTAATGTTTCAGATGCTTGAGAGCTTTGGAGATGCTGGAGCACGAATATTGCTATCTCAAGAACAAGTTTCACGAATTATTCCAAGTAATTAAGAATAATGTCACCTAATTAGTAAAGCCAGTTTGCTAGCTAGCTGTTAATTTCCATTTCTTTAACTCAAGTCTTAATTAACGATAGTACATTAATAAATGCAGATAGAGCAGCAACGCGTTCTGGCAGCAGGAGTGAGATACCCAGGCGCAGAATAATTAAAGTTAAAGCCATATATGTGAAGTGATCAAATTCATTAATGCAGAACTTGATGGAGGATTAGGTTTAATACTTTTACTTTACAGTGGTTTTACGATTAAGGGTAATGTAACCTCTCACATAACTTTTGCTGGGTTAGGGGAAACCAGGGTGTGACCAACTTTTGTACTGGTTGACTCGTTGGGGTAGAGTAGGAAAATTAGGGTTGAAGTCTCTGACATTTGGATTCTGATTTACGTGGTGGTGGTGGTGGCATCATGTTCATCTTCAGTATGCTTCGCTGTAGCCTCTGGAAGAAAGTTATCTAATCTTGTGAAACTTCGTACTACGTTCTTCTTCCATGTTTTGCTGTTCTTTTAAGTAAATGCCAGTCCCTGGGTAAATGTTAATGGTGCCCGTTCAACGATTGAATTTATTTTGCTTTTGTATGCTTGATATATTTTTCATTCATATAATTTATCATTATTATTTTGAGTGAACTGGCATTCTGGCTTTCAAAATATATATACATTTTGTTCTAATTTATTTTTATGAAAAAATTCAAAGCACTTATTTTAATCCTTTGTTGTTAATCCTTAAATTAAACATGTTAATTAGCATATATATATCATTAATATAGATAGCAGACGTAGTTAAAGTTAAGCTTAAGTGTTTAATTCTTACAGAAACATATTATGATAAATCCCTCGAATGTTATGATATTGTGCCTAGCTATTTGAATTATAGTCATCTTACCAACTATTTACACCCATGAGATAAACGAGAGGAGTTATTTATTAACCATTTTAAATAGGGAATATTGATTTGGGTTAACATTTACGTACCCACAATTAAACCTTCTTTCCAATCTCTTATCTTAATCAGTAAGTTGGATTTATAACATAATTCAAAAAGACATTTGAACACTTAATGTGCCAACGAAACTAAAAGCAAAATACACTTCAGAAAATTATATTTTAAACAACCGCGTACAAATGGTTTATTATGGTTTTCAGTGGTGTGTGTGAGATATGAAATAACAATAAAAATTTGTCAGAGTATGGAGCAGTGCAGATTGTAGTGAAGAGTGAGTGTGTACTTTGAGCAGAGGGATCTAGAGAGGTTGATGGTCAAATTGTTGACGAAAGTTGAACAAGTGAAGACAGAGGCTATATTCGGCTGTGATCAGGAGGACTTTACTGCATGTAGTCGTAGATGCTTGGTGTTGCCAGATATTGACAGAACCACATCGTCTAGTCTAATTCATATACGGTAACATTTTGTATTCAATATTTAGGCAACAAAATTTGGCTTCATGTCATTTATTGCTCAATTATTATTCATTTATCACTTGTGCCAATACTTTTTCATATTTATTTTAAACACCAAAAATGAGTTGAGTAGCCATTTTATTCATTTTCCACTTCCGTATGTGCTTGGGGTATGCTATAGGTCAATTTGGTTGTTAGAATCAAAGTGAGGGATTGAGAATAAGAATGAAAAATATTTCTATTTCTATGTTTGGTTGATAGATTAGGTTTTTATTCTCATTCCCTAAAGAACTTATTCCCCCTCATAAAATATAAAGTAGAGTTCTTTCTCTAATTAAAGTTATGAAATGAAGTTGATATCTTAAAAATGAAAATATGTTCGACAAAAGTGTCTTCACTTATAATAATTTTCAAACAAAAATATCCATGTGATACATTAAAAACTCTAATTTATTATTATTTATTTTTAAATTATTATTATTTTATTATTAATTATTGTTAATTTATTAATTATATATTATTATATTAATTATTATATTATTAATTAAAATTATATTAATATATAATTATATTATTAATTAATAATTTGAAGAGAAGTCTGCTTTCTTTTTTTTGTTTTATGATAAGAGATAATATGGTAAAATACGCAAACTACCTAATTGATTCTCATGTGTAATCTACTAATCAAATAAAGTAAAGGGATACATATCTATTCTCATTCATTTCCAACCAAACAATATTTTAATATTCACATTCTCACTCCCACTCTTACTCTGATTTTCATTTTCATTCCCATTGTATCAATTCTAACAACCAAACGGGCCTTATGAGATTTTGAAGGAAAAAAATATATCAATATATATTTGTACCTAATTAACCAATGCAATTTTTGCCATTAACAAATATTATTCAATACTAATTGTTGGTGTCAAAATTATCCTCGTCAAGCGTTTAGTCATAGAAGCAATGGACTACCAATTAGTAACAACCGTGGTTTTCTGTATCTGTGGTGAAAGAATAAAATTTCCTTAGAGACGAATTCTTCCCAAGTTATAAATGTAATTAGGCCTGGGTAATGAAGGTTCTGAACAAAGGTAGACAAGCAAAGTACCAAGATGTTAAATTGTGTTTTATATTGCTTGATAATAAATTAGTATGAGTGAAAATCAGACATTATTGAGTGGCAAAAGAAGAAAAAAGAAAAAGTAAAAAACTAACATTTGACTATATATTTATGTTGCTTGGCTAACAAAATGAAGGTAAAAGCTGGCTTAAACTGGAAATAAAGGCATAAAATGAGCATAGAAAAAGAAGGAAAATTAGACATTATTGAGTGGTAAAAGAAAGAAAAAGAAAAAGAAGGAAAACTTGATAATAAATTAGTACGAGTGAAAATCAGACATTATTGAGTGGCAGAAGAAGGGAAAAGAAAAAGGAAAAACTAAAAGTTTGACTATATACTTCTGTTGCTTGGGTAATAAAATGAAGGTAAAAGCTGGCTTAAACTAGAAATAAAGGCAAAAAACGAGCATAGAAAGCACAAAGTAAAAAGAATGAATTGTAAGACAGGTCTTTGTTAAATCTCTTTGTCCCTTATATCCTTATATATATATATATATATATATATATATATATATATACACACACCATTATATGACAATCCGGTAAAATCACTATTTAGCGAAAGCAGGTTTAGATTATAACCTAATTTTCGACCAGTTTAAAAACGGGTTTGAAGGAACCTTGTCCTCTTTCATACAAGGTTTTTTATAGTACTTAATGTACCGGCATTCCTCCTTCATCCTTAAACCAGCACAACCCTACTTTGTTTTCTACGTAGGGTGTACTCAGGTTATAACTTAAACATGTTTTTGATGAACAGTAATCTTACCGGTAATCAAGCAATAGGATCAAATCATTTCTATGAATTTTAGAAAATAAATTTCACCTTAATTTCCCTACAAGAGTTTAGTTCCTCATACCTTATATTTCTGCATATATTCTTGAATAATTATGGAGGGACTATAAATAGAAGAAGAACTTTGAACACAATAGTAGTAGAAATGGAAATATTTTTATTAATAATGGAAGAAAATATACAAGGAAATGATTGGACACTGGAATGTTGAATTCTCTGAAAGCTCAAGAGATTTCAAGTTTCAAAGGTTGTGTGTCTTACAATGAGAAACTAAAGAATTTAAATAGACTTAAATCTACTATACGAGATGCTTAATCTTTAGTCTTCATTGTATCGTACCAAAGTTGAAGTGATAATAGTCCTTAGGTTGCTTTGCGTGTTACTTTTGTTCTCTGTGGATGTCCTTCAATGTTTGTCATCTTCATAATTGTCCTGGTTGTCTCGAAAATGTTCTTCACGTGCTTCATCTTGGAGTCGGTAGCTTCCTTTTCTTAATTGCTTGTCAGTCTTGTCTGCAGGTGTTCTTTTGTCGGTGGATTGCATTGTCTCTTTTATATATATACATATATATATATATATATATATACTTTCATTTAATATGAAAATATTAACAAATAATAACATACTTACATAACATACGAGAGGTGAGATAGTCCAATCAAATTACGAGATATAAGAATGATAACTCAATCAAATTGTGTGACTTTATTTCTCAATCATGCTTTAATATGATTTTAACAGACTTTTTACACTCTTAATTTTTTTTCCTAAATATGATTAATAGTTTTAATGAAGGGTTTAGATTGTCTAACAATATATATAAGTTTCAATATGTGTTCTTTGAACATTATATATTTATTGAAATTGAGTGTTTTTTCTATTAAAATTAGGAGAGGTCATAACCCTCATCAAACCTTATCGAGTTATCTAAACCTTTTCTTTAATAATTTTTACATATTCCGTTGTTGTTTCTATTAATGTTTTCTCTCTCACACACACACTCTAATTGGTAGTGTCACAGTTCAAAAAAAGACTATCTAAAACAATAAAATTGTTGCTAATGTAATAAATGTATCTACCCTAAAGTCAAAGTCATTAATACAATTGCCAAAACACATTTTTGGGATTTTTTTTTTTAGATTATTATAGTTTGTTCCACTGAAATTTTTCATACCTAATAATTAATGAATACAGGAGTTGAGGTAACAAAATTAAAAAGAAAAAAAATGTATTATGTGTATGTACATAATTATTAAACAAAGTTTTCTTATAAAGATTTAGTTTATGCAAGTATTTCCACAAAATTGTTTATGATAATCTCACTTTAGAATATTAGGTTACAATAAACTAAGAAAAGTCATTATATATCAAAATGCTCATATTACTAAATATCTCTAATATTTTTATATTAATAAAATATAAGAAATATTAGTACATTAATTTAACTAAATTATAGTAATTTCAAATTACATTATTAACGTCATTGCCAACATCATTTACCCTGCAATAACTATGTTTCAATCACATCAATTAAAAGCACCTGTACAAGGAGTTATACTCAGCCAAGATAGACAAATTAGGATGCTCTATATTTTATCAATTACCAGGTCTCAAACCTATGATTTTGCAATTTCAAATTTGAAACTAAAGCATGAAGTTACGGCTAAGCCAGTACTATTAAACTATCATTAATGTATTACTTTATGACTAAGCTAGTAGTAATGTTTTATTTAAGAACAAAAAAGGTGGTTTACGAAAGAAAGAAAGAATAATAAAAAAGGTATTTTAGAATACCTCATGATCCTGTTTTCTCTCCTCCCTCTTATCAGCCTCTGAACACGATACCTCGGGGAATTTCATCCATGGGCATACCGTACAGATCAAAGTGCCAATAATGTAATCTGTGACATTATATTTATTTGAATAAGTAGCTAGTACAAGTTCAGTATACTTTATCACCACTTATATATAGTTTCTGGAGCAACAAAAGGACTATATAAAATTATTGGGCCGAAATTCAATGTTGGCTGATGGCAGTGGATGGTAAAAATTCAAATTTGGAATAGAAGATGTATTTAATGAAATGGAGTAAAAAAAAAAAATAAATAAATAAAAGAGGTATTTTAGAATACCTCATTCCTCTTCTTTTCTCTCCTTCCCTACCAACCTTTGAACACGGCACCCTTGAGGGAATTCCATGCATGGCCTACCATGAAGACCAAAGTGTTGGTAATGTACTTTCTCGCATTAATTTATTTAAACAAGTAGCCAGTACAAGTCTAGTGAATCTCTCTAACCATTTATTTAATCACCATTATGCTTGGTTTGATATACTTCGTAGGGGCAACAAAAGAATTATATAAATTTTTTGGGCCAAAATTTGATAATTAATGATCAGGTTGCACCGGTTTAAAACTTATAAAATAGTAATAGTCTCGACCTGAATATAAATCTTATAAAATAGTAATATTTCGAAATCTAAAAATGTCCACCTGAAAATGATTATACATGTTACGCTCAGATAGTTTGAAAGAGATTAATTTTCATTTAAAATAGGATGATAACCTTAAAGGAAAAAAATAAATTTACTGGGCCAATATGTCCTGGCCCATGTATTGGTTACTGCTTTCACTCAGCTTACTAACATTTCCTCAAGTATTTTTATATGGGAATTAGAAAGGGCTGTGTGGCCCAAAACATAGGAGATGAACCAAACCTCAGTTTTGTGGATTACGGGCTATGGTATCACCAATAAATAATACTGGTGTTCGATCTTCTAATTTTTTTGGGGCATAAATGCAATTTTAGTCCCTCAATTTTATATGAGGTCTTTTTTTCATCCCTTAGTTTCATTTAGTTTTGATTTGATCCTTTCACTTTACTTTTAGTTTCACTTTTACCCTTTAACTTTATTTGATTCTTATTTGGTCCCTTAATGTTACTTTAAATATCATTTTTGTCCCTTAAATTCATAAGGTTCTAATTTGGTCTCTTAACTTTATGTTAAAGTTTATTTTTGTCCTTTAATTTCATTTAATTCTACTTTGGCCTTGATTTTTAAAGCTACAAAAATTTTTGTTTTCATTATTTTTCATTTTTTTTCCATTTATCTATTGATATGCAAAAGCTTCTTGAATTGTAATAATTATTATTTTGAGGATCAATTATTATCTTTTTCTTCTACAAACTAAAATAATTGATACTCTCGAATTTGTTCTAATCTTTTTTATTTTGGTATTCCTCGTCTGATATGTTTTTTGTGGGCATACAAAGCCTAAATACATGAAGCATTTTAAATTGATGGTATTCAAGAAACAAAATTGAGAAGTTTTTAAAAATTAAAGATGAAATTGGAATAAAATAAAATTAAGGGACAGTAGTAAAACCCAAAGTAAAAGTAAAAGGACTAAGTAGGGCCAAAGGGAATTTAAAAGACGAATGTGAAACTTTAAGTAAAATTAAAAAAAAATTAGAGTTAAATAAAATTAAAGGATGAATGTAAAATTTAAAATAAAGTTGAATGATTAAATTATAATTGAATGAAGTTAAAAAAAGAAAGTGAAGTCTTAAGTAATATTAAGGGACCAAATGTGCATTTATGCCATATTTTGGGTATAAAATTAAAGAAAGATAGAGAACCAAAAAAAAAAAAAAAAAGAGGTGGGTAGAAATACTTTTTATCATTAAAAAAAATTTAATACCTGATATATTATATGAGAGAGATATTTCCTTTAAAAATATATTTTTAGACAAAATTGTTGAGATTAAGTTCATCTTTGAGTGACTTCAGAGTGAATCTCTCACAATATTAGTCTAGTGCAATTAAAACAAACAAATTATCTCAAGTACTAATCCCAAAATTTGAACCTACCAAAATCTCAACATAATAATAACAGAATATAATTGTATTTTATTGTGCATATCCTTCTAGATCTTTCTTTTAATTGTATTTTAACTCATCCAATGTTGCAACTTCTTTGTATACGAACAACGCTCTGGATACAACTCTTTTCACTAGTAACCTATTCTATAGTTATAATAATAATGTAAAAAATTTGTTAAAAAAAAAAAAAAAGAGAGAGAGGTAATTTGAAATACCTCTATTTTTTCAGGTTTACAGTGAGTGTCTTATTTATTTTTACAATAAAAATTAGGAAAAGAGTTATTTTAGAATACCTCATTTCCTCCCCTATACTGCTTCCTCACCACTGGCATTTGAATTCAAGACCTCATAGTATTTCGTTTAATGGAATACCGTGAAGTCCAAAGGCGCCAGTGCCTTTGGGATTCACCTTTATCCTATTTAACTTAGAAAGTAGAGTAAGTCCATTATATTTCTTTAACTTTTTTATTCGAGCCCCTTTATTAGGGGTTTGGATATACGGTTTTGGGCCAACAACAAGTTTGTATAAAATTGGGCCCAATATTGGCCCGAGCCCATCAAGCAAGGGGTGACTAAGAAGACGAAGAAGAATAATTTAATGTTAGGAACCAAAGTTAAAACAAGTTGGAATTATAAGGAGTAATTTAAAAAAAAAAGTATATAAATTAATTTTCAAATTAACGTAAATTATAAATATTAATTGATTAATTTTTTAATAATTCATTTAAAAATTTGGTCTTTTACATATAAATTTTGTTAAATTTAATTTGTTATAAATAAAAAAAATTTTAACAACAAATTTATTTATAAAGGATTAAATCAACAAATACGACATTCATGAAGAACCACTGCGTGTGTCTATATATATATATATATATATATATATATATATATATATATATATAATATTTTTAGATTTGATGTGAGTTTTGAAATCATGTTATTTATTATCTCAAGTTAATGGAATAGAAATTAATAGGAGAAACAAAAAAAAGCAAATGATACCTCGTAGAATGTTTGTTTAAAAGCGGATCAAACTTAAATTTTCTTCATAAAATTTTTTACCTATGGCCAAATAAGTTAGTTTCAAGTGGCAAGCTTTTTTTTTTTTTCCTATACTTTTGTTGTTTGGGGTTTGAGAATGTCATGCCATTTCTATAGAGAGCAATCCATAATTGAATCCTAAATTGATAATTGATACAAAGCAATTTTTATTTTTCAGGTATATCAAAACTTATTTATAAAATGTTTGAGGTTTATTGATATAAAATTTTAAGATACTTATGACATATAACAAGGAGATAGACCAAAAAGAAAAATAACAACTCCTCAAAATATTATCATATTAAATAATTATAAAAAGGGATGATGATAAAAAGTAAATAGAGACCTATTTATAGATAACAAAATAAGAATATTGATCCAATTAAAATACTAACATATAGATTCTAAACCTAAAAACAATAATATATAAGAGGGGATAACAATTCTCTTAACTAACACCAAAACTGATAATTGGTAATATAAAATTATCAAAAAAATGTGGGGATCAAAATGATATTGATTTTTATTTTTCATTAATATTAATAATTTTAATTATTGAGACTATATTTAAATTTTTGCTATAATTATTAATCCTTCAACAGGATTCAAATATTTTTTATGAATAAATTTATAGATTTTCATTATTTATTTTACTTTGTTTTAGTTTTGATGAGACATGATTTATTTAAATAGTAATTTTAATTTGATTATTAAAACTTAAAAGACTTGAGTGTCTAAAATTTTGGAGTTAATTGTTTGTATTTTAGAAAATAATTATTATTATTATGATTAATATGTTATTAAATTTTTTGTTTTCCTAGTGAATTATATAAACTAAAGTGAGTGTCTTAATTATTTTTACAATAAAAATTAGAAAGAATTACTTGGTCCAAGACATATGTATTTAATAATATTAATAACGTGCGTATGACTATGAAAAAGAGGTACTTTAGAATACCTCATTTTTTTTCCTTTCTTCTTTTTCTTCTTCTACTGGCATTCGAACTTGAACCGTCGTGGTAGTTCCTTCAAAGGATTACCATCGAGTCCAAATCGCCAGTGCTAATATGTCTCTCCTTTTAGCTATTTGAGTTAATAAGTAGAGCAAGTCCACTGACCTTCTCTACCCATTTTATCTGGGCCCCCTTATTATATTTCTAATTTTTTTTTTTTTTTTTTTTTTATTTTATGTAACATAGTCTCATGCATTCTAATTTTTTTCTATTTCACTTTTTTTTTTCTCTCTTTCCTTCTTTCTTTCTTCAAATTAACCAAAAATTTATTAAAAGAATTGAGAGAGAATTCTAATAACTTTGTATGTATCCCTTGTATTTGTATTTATATGATAAAATGGATCGTCTCATTTCAAAATTTTTCTATTAATTTAGAAAGAATAAAAGAAAGATTGGATAAGAGTTATTCACATAGGGTGGTACACATTATTCTTTTTTTTTTTTTCCTCCTTCTAAATTGATAGAAGATGAATGAAATAAAACTTGAGATAATCCAAATGAATTTTATGAATCTATCATTTTTATAATTGTCATATATAATTTAAAATTTAAATCAAGTAATATTTTTAAAAAGAATGACCTGAACTAATTTTTTTTTATTATTCTGTGTTTTAAAAACACTATCAGGCTTCCTTAACATTTTGGTATATATTACAAATAAATTTCTTACTGTTTATTCTAGCAATTAAATTTATTTTTGTGCAATAGAAAATTGCGATGTATTTTTATTATGTGGGTGAAGGTGTTTAAATTTATGTTAACTTTCAACATAAAAATTTAATCTTATTCTCTAGATGATAATAAATACAAGTAATTAAATTTATGTTTGAAAAAAAAAATATCTACACCAAAAAGAAAATTTTATTGAAGTATATTGAAATAAAAATATGTCAAACTCATATTAATTAAATGATATTTTTAGAAAGAAGAAAGATTTCAAGTAAAATTTGGTCACCACGTATTTATAGATAGTTAATTTACTCTATGTTCGGATTAAATTCACTCATGTGTAATGCTTAGTATTAGATTTTTCAATAAAATTATCTTAACACAAAAAAAATTTAAAATTCAGTCAAGTGATAATGAAATGCCAGGCTGTTGGTTCATTTGCATCAACCTTCCACCATTTTAATTGCACTCTTCCATCCATCATCAACACTAGTGGAAAAAAAACCAATAGTACTTGAGTATTACACAACCGAAATTTTTCAATAGCATTCACTGCCGTAGAATCCTCTTCTTCTAGCTCAAAACCGCGATGGGAATACCAAGTTTTCTTGAGTTTCAAAGGGGAAAACACCTGCAGAGGATTTACCTATCATCAGTATGCTTCATTGCAACAAAGAAGAATCACAACTTTCAAGGATGATATAGGCAGAATTAGCAAAAGGAGAAGTGATTTATTTGAAACTCATCAAAGCAATCGAAGGGTCCATGTCTACTATCATCATTCTCTTACCAAACTATGCTTCTTCTACTTGGTGTTTGGATGAACTTCGAACAATAGTTGAGTGTAGGAAAAAAATTTGGGGCAATTGGTGTTTCCAGTCTTCTATGGGGTGGATCCTTCTAATGTAAGACACCAAACGGGATCGTTCACAAAAGCTTTTAGAAAACATGAAGAAAGATTTCATGGGGACGATGAGAAGTTATAGATATAGAGAGATGCCTTAGGAGAAGTAGCTATATTTTTGGTTGGGAACTCCAAGGATCAGTCAGTCTACATTAAAGTTTAACAAAGTAATCTTTTATGATAGTGATTATAGGATGAACTTGTTGGAAATGGGCAATTACTATTTATCATCCAACATTTGAACATCATAGTTGTGCTTAATTATTGATTACTCTCAAAAGGTGATTACTTTGCACTCTTATCTCTTATAAAAATATATGCAAACTCCTTTGGGTCAAAATAGATCAAGATACTTTTAAAAATAATTTTGAGTTCTTTTATTTACATATAAGTATAACTAAGTAAAAATAATTTTTTATTTTAATAATATATATTTTGATTTAAAAATCATAAATAATTTTAAATTAAAAAATTAATTATTGTTATATTGAACAAATATATATTTAATACTTCTCATATCATTCTTGTGTGCTGTGTGGTATTTGTTTTGGATTTTACGTGCCATGTCTGCATAGAGCTCAAAGAGAGTAATCACGGACATAATAGAAAAATCAAAGCCCATGCTAAAAGTTATACCTTTCAAAGATCAGGTGCAGAAACACCCATTAGAACAATTGCGTGTAGCATAGCAACATTATGTAATAAATTATTGTGCTCAACTCAATAGGTGTGACCATATTAGCAATAGTGCATCGGATCCCATTAGAACTCTACAGTTAAACATAATTGGGTGAGAGTAGTTTAGAATGGGTGAGATGCTGGGAAGTCTTTGAGTTGCATCCTTCTTTTTCGAATACGATATAGATGCCTCTATTTTGAGTTGTGTGTCATGTGTGATTTTTTTCGTATTTCACATGCCATGTGCACTTAAAGCTCAAAGAGAGTAAGTCATAGACGTATTATAACATAACAATCAAAACCTGCGCTAATAGTTATGCCCTTAAAAGATAAAGGGCATAAACTCCCATTAAAACTACAGTGCATAATTTATTGACACAATGTAATGAATTATAGCACTCAACTCAACGACTGTGATCATACCTGCATTACTACACCAAATCCCATAAAAAAAATCCACAATTAAGCATGCTTGGGTGAGAGTAAAGATGGCTGACTTCCCAAGAAGTCCTTGGGTTCCATTCTTCTTTTTACAAAAACATATAATATGGATGCCTTTATTTTTAGTTTCGCGTGCTGAGCAAGATTTGTTTCATTTTTTGCATGCCATATTCGTAAAAAGATTAGAAAAAGCAATCTATGGACACATTATAATAAGAACACAAGAACTTGCGATAAAATTTGTGCCTCTTAAAGGCGCTAAGCCTAGCAACCCTATGTAATGAATTATGCCACTAAACTTGGCAGAAGCGATCATACTAGCATTAATGCATTGGATCCTAGTAGAACTCCTGCATTTAAGTGTGCTTGGGTGAAAGTAGTACTAAGATGGGTGACTTCTTGGAAAGTCCTCATATTCAACCCTTATTTTTACAATAGCGTACAATATGGATGCCTTTTTTTTGAGTTTTGCATACCTATGACATCTGTTTCAAAGAAGGAAACCCACTGACATAGTATAACAGAAAAACCAAAACCTGTGCTAAAATTTATAACTCTCAAAATACTAGGTGCAAAGACCCCATTAGATCTATGGCGTTGAGCCTAGTAACTTTATGTAATTAATTATTGTGCTAAACCCGATGGGTGTGATAATACTAGCACTAATGCATTAAATCCCATCAAAACTCTGTAGTTAAACATGCTTGGATGAGAGTACAATTTGGATGGGTGACTTTTCAAGAAGTCGTCTTGCACCTTTTTTTACAATAGTGTGCAATGTGGATGCATCTATTTCCAATTTCATATATCGTGTGAGACCTTTTTCCACATTTCGTGTACTAAGTTAGCATAAAGTTTGGAGAGTGCAATCCACATATGTACTATATTAAAAAATTTGAAGTCTGTGATAAAAATTATACTTCTCAAAAGACAAAGTATGAAAACTTTCATTCAAACCTTGGAGCTTAGCTTAATAATACAAGGTAATGAATTTTCACGCTTAACTTGACAGGTGTGATCATACTAGCATTAGTGCATCGAATCCCATCAAAACTCTATAGTTAAGTACACTGGGTGAGATAAGTACAAAGATGGGTGACCTTCTATGATGTTCTCATGTAAAACCCTTATTTTTGCAACAACATATGATATGAATGTCTTAATTTCAATTTTTTTGTGTTGTGTGAGATTTGTATCAGATTCTGCATGCCATATGCGTATAGAGCTTAAAGAGAGCATTCCACGAATTTATCATAATAGAAAAATAAAATCCATGCTAAAAGTTATGCCTTTCAAAAGGCAAGGTACGAAAACTCCCATTAGAATTTTAGCGCCTAACTTAGCCACACTAAGAAATAAATTGTTATGTTGAATTCAATTGATGCAATCATACTAGTACTAGTGCACTGGATCCTATCAAAACTCATAATTAAATGTGTTGGCTTGAGAGTATACAAGGATTGGTGAATTCTTGGGAAGTTTTTGTGTTGCACCCCTCTTTTTGCAACAATGTACAATATGGATGACTTCATTTTGAGTTTCATGTACTGTCTAAAATTTGTTTCAAATTTTGCTTGCCATATGCCTTTAGAGCTCAAAGAGAGAAATCCACAGACATACTAAAGTAGAAAAACTAAAACTCATGCTAAAAGTTATACCCCCTTAGAAGACAAGGTACCCAAACTCCCATTAGAATTATGGTTCCTAGCTTAGTGATACTATGTAATAAATTATTATGCTTAAATCAATGGATGCAATCATACCAGCATAAATGCACTAGATTATATTAGAACTTTGTAGTAAAGCATGCTTGGGGGAGTATAGTAATAGGATAGGTGACCTCCTAGAAAGTTGTTGTATTGCACTCTTCTTTTTACAAAAGCATACGATATAGATGTCTTTATTTTGAGTTTCACGTTCCATATGAGATTTTTCGTGCCATGTAATGAATTATCGCACTTAACTTGATAGGTGTAATCTTAATAGCACTAATGCATCTCATCCATTAGAACATCAGTATCAGATTTTGCATGTCATGTGTGTACAAAGCTTGGAGAGAGCAATCCATATACCTACTAGAATAGAAAAACTTAAACCTATGTTAAAGTTATGCCCCTCAAAAGATAGCGTGTGGAAACTCCCATTAGAACTATTGCACCTAGCTTAGCAACACTGTGTAACAAATTATTGTGCTTAACTCTATAGTACACTTTGCTACTATATCATTGAACAACTGCATCTTGAGAAATACTAACTGAAGTTCTTAGCATAAAGATCTCATAGAAACAAGTCATATAATATATTATTACTTTCTATTTAAAAACAAAACAAGTTTTTTTTTCTTAAAGAATAACCCTTTATATTCATTATCCACATAATATGTAAATATTAGTTTATTTAAATTTCAAATTAATGTATCTTTCTATTACCATGTTATTTTTTAATAGTCATAAACTTTCTCTATATCCCTTAATCGGCTACATCTTTTAGGGTATTTGATAGATTCTTCATGAGCTATTTGTTCACCCATTTCTTGTATTAAGTCATGCATTTCTATAGTTTCTCCATATGATATCTTTATAAGAGCTTTATTTGCAAGGTCTAGCACCTTTATAATATCATCTTTTTGTCATCCATTGAAAATGAGAGCAATGTCTAGAAGTTTGTTCTTTTCCATCTCATCTAATCCATCGTAACTCACCTTCAAACATTTTGAATGTCCATGTTGGGATAATTTTAGAGTTTTTTTAGTTCACTATCCTAAGATGTTTCATTTTTAGAATAAAAATTTGAACCCAAAATTTCTAAAGCTAAACAAATGCCTTTAGCATAAAAAATTGCCTTTTTTTTTTTTATTGCTTTTCATATCCCATCCTTGGTTGACTTTGGTTGTAAGCATTAAGCTAAAAAGTTCAAGTGATTTTTGAATATCTAATTCCTTGACTTCAAGTAGGGCATGAATCCCTCCAGTAATAAGAACATGCTTGTCTCAACTTGTAGTAATGACAATACTACTTGGCCCCTAATTGAGTTGTTCTCTAGTTAGATCTTTTAGTTACTTTGAGGTGTTCACATTGTCAAGGATAATAAGAACTTTTCCCTGATGCAACCTTCTCTTAATGGATCTTGCGTTCATTACATCATTCATATCCAAGTCTTCATCCTTTAATAGTTTAGAAAAAAGTTTTTGGTGCAAATGACTATAAACCTATTTTGTTTCTTCCCTCACATTTTTTGAGAAACAACATTTTTCAAATTGGGGCAAAAAATTTTCAAACATAGCAGGAGCAAGTGTTGTTTAACCTATGCCTCCTATACCCTAAATTCCAAGAATTTGAACTTTTGATGATTGATTAATTTTCATTAATGATTCAACACAGGCAAAATTGTCCTCATCTCCAACAAGTTGATTTGGCTCAATTGGGTTTATATCTTCCCAATTTTTTTCCAAACATCATTGATGATTCTATTGATAAGTTCATATTCCTTTGTAGCATATAGAAAGAGAGAAATAAAAGAAAGAAAAATTAAGAACTACACATGATAGAATTTGATAAATGTGTAGATATAATTTGATAACTTTGTTTCTTATTTAAATCATTTTACTAGAAAATTAAAACAACTTATGTACTATATAAAATGATATATTCAATAAAAAATCACATAAGAAAAAAAGAAAACTTACTTTAAATTTTAAGCAGCGTGATTGTCTCAAGTCTCATTGACTTGTGACTTTTAAGATTTAATCAATAAAATCGTTATATATAGTTTATTCAAAATTTATTTATTCTAGTACTAATAAAACAAGCAAAATTAATTTTCAAATAAGACAATAGTTACATATGCTAAAATTATACACACACACACACACACACACACACACACATATATACATTAATTTTATTTGTTTTAATTGAATGACGAGCACATCTACTTTATTTATTTATTTGTTGTGTAATAGAAATATAAATAATATTACAAGAGGATCTAAAATCAATTAAATGCTTTTAAGAAGTACTAAGTTGGTGTTGAATACAAGAAAAATATGTTCATATATAGACGCATAGTATAATATGCTTTAATGAGACTTTGACTAATGAGCCATTGTCCTCAATTGACAACCAAATAAACTATTCCAGAAATTTGTTATGTAAATTGTAAGGAGTGACTTCCACGAGGGGATGAAAATTCTTTATGGAACATAACTTTTTTTTAACTCCAAGCCAAAAGTCATTTTTTTTTTTTAATGTAGCTTTACTTGACTCCTTTGCTTTTTCAATACATTGAAATCAATTCATCAAATCATTTTGTTCCCATCTAGAAGCGTGACATGATGAATTGCTTATTTACCTCAAATTTCTAGTTCAAAGTTTATCCAAAGAATATATACATTAATGATGGATTTGCAATTAATAGTTTTATGGGCCACAGTAGATTAAAATTTACTGGTGAGATTATATTTAGTTTTTGTTACACAATAGATAATTGTCGTAACCAATCTTTTGGTGAAAAGACTAAAAAAAGAGATTAAATGTAAATTGGTGCCTAAATGAATCTTGAGAATCAATTTGCTAGAGTTGCCACCAAAATTTTTAACAGAAAACTTTGGAAAACCAATTTAAAATAAAAAGAAAAGGCAAAGTGGTTTGCGAAAAACAAAAATGAGTTTGGGAGTCTATTTAAGCATGGGAAAGGTGTTAGGCACTCCACAACACCCGTCCATAGGGGCAGTTATCTTAAATTAGTTAAATGAGATAGAATATGACCTTAAATTTATTTCAATTACCCATTTATTGACATGCATGCTCGTTAAAAGAGAAGACAAAAATAACAATGATGAAAACAAACAAATAGATATTTACAAAGGGCACGTACCTTATAATAAGGATCTAAGCCCACGTAGTTCGACTAAGAATGCATGCCATTTAGTCAATAATTTGTATCTTTTGTTTTTTTTTTTTTTTGAAAAGGCCAAAATAGTTAAAATTAAGCCAATTTTTGCAAACGATTTTAAGATTTAGTTGGTGTGTTTTAATTTATGAAATTAATTTAATATTACTTTCTTGTTCTTTTTCAGTTTTTTTACTTTTTAATTTTTTTGACTTTGGATTTTATTTTAACAATGGAAAAAAATGTATTTTTATGATTTTGTTTAATATTACAAGTAATTGGCACAATGAAACATGTTTGGCATAGTTCCATCTTTGTATTTTAGGAAAGTTGATATTAACTCTCAAACCTGAGGAGACTAACGATTACACATGGTCTTTGTTGGTTAATTCTTAAGTACCTGAGGAGATTAATGATCTCACATGGCAATTTGAGATAAGGAAGAAACCATTTGTGATTTTTAACTTTGTTTTCAGGAAAAGGGCAAGATTGATGAAATTAAATTGGTATTCATGGACAAAAGAATTTGGGATTTTATCAGTATGTTTTAATTCACGGAACCAAGGTAATCTCATTCCCTTGCCTTCTCTATTTTTCTCTCTTTTAATTTTGGTTTTTTTTTTACTTTATGGAAGGTGTAATTTATTTCCTTTTATATTATTTTGAAGTTTAAAAGAAAAGATAAATAATTTTTTTATTTTTTAAAACTTTTTTTTCCCCACAAACAAGAAGATTTTTATTATTAACAACAAAAAATCGAACCACTTCACAACAATACACCAGAAAAGAAAGAAAACCAACACTTCCTACCTACACACAACAAAAGACAAAAGCATCTTATCCAACACCATTGTCGTCAAAGAGTAGATTACAGCCTAAACAAAAATCCATTATCTTTCTACGAAAATCTAGCAACAGACCCATCCAATTCTTCACTGGGCCCACATATCCCTCTATTGCCATAGATAGCCCTCCATTGCTATGGATGACTTTCCAATAACAACGTTACACAACTCGGGAATATGGTAATATGCATGTTCCTGAGTCTGTAAGATCATTTTTCAAAACTATAACTAAAGTCTAAACCCTCTTTACATTTTCACTAATGCAACACATAACAATATTTCAGACCCAAGCTAAACACCACCATCACAAAATTATTTCAATTTTTACTCAACCTCATTGAATAACACAGCTAGGAAACCATGACTTGAGGTTTGAATGAAACCTCATGGAAGAATAATATTTCATATATAAATCGTACCTTGATTTGATATCATATGCTTTTTCTAATCTTGAGCCTTATTTTCTATTTTGTTAGTTTTATTATGAGTGTTATCTCCTTTCCTCACCACTCTTTTTCTTTTCTTCATTCTCTGTTCGCTCACTCTTTGCTTTCACGTGTTCGGCACCCTTTTTCTAACCTTTCTTATCTTCCCTAACATTTTCTTCCGTCAACTCTTTTCTTTCTCTCTTCCACTAACTCCAATATTCTCTCTTGCCCAACACCTTCACCTTGCATCTCCTTCCTTAATTTCTTAAATGCTTTTCACTCACCCCCAGGACAAGTGAACCTAACTAAAATCTAATATGTTGCACAAAGCTATTTGAAAATATAAAATAAAACATAAGGAAAGGGACAACAAATGTTAATGATATCATTAAACCAAGACAAACACAAACCACCACCTAAGAAAAATATACAGGAAAATTCATGCCACTAGCCTTAAACCTTGAGAGAAGTATTAAGAAGCAACATGATGCAATCAATGGAGATAACTAGCTACATTGTTAGATGAATATACCCAGATTAAACCACTAAGTGACTAGTTCATGACTGAAAAAGAAAAGGGAATGAAGCACAAACCACGTATACATCCTTTGTTCATCTTTGTTTTGGCTACGCAAGGTCGGAGTTGAGATTTGATTACCTTTACCTTGGCTTCTGGTTCACTTCTTGCTAGTTTTTTATGCCTTTTTCGCCTTCTCCTTCATGCGAACACCTCCTTTTTCTTTATCTTTGCTACTTGTTCATTTTTCTTCACTCAGCTGCTCTTTCTCACACGTTGCACTCTCATTCTTTCTTACTCTCCATCACCACTACTCTTTCTCTATTTTGTTTTCTCTTGGTTTCACTTTGCAGCTCTCTGCCTCTTGGATTTCTTAATTTTTCTTTGTTTTGTTTCTTCCATGCTCCCCCTCTTCTTCTTTTTTTCCCCCTTTTCTCCCTCTCATATTTCTCTCTGTTTTTGTTTCTCTTCTTTTATCCAGAACGATCCTCTCCCTTGCTCAGTTCAACTTTCTTGCTTTATCGTCTTTTAATAGGGTTTTCGGGCTCTCTTCAGCCTCTGTCTTTTGAGCCTTCTTTACAGTGTCTAAGCCTTTCATATGTCCCTCTCAATCTCTCTCCTAAGCTTCCTAGCATGATAGACTAAAGGGTCAATGCTCTAACCTCTAACATAGGCTTCCCTTCTTGTCTTTTGTTTTAGCCGAGGGAATGAGTCTTTTTTTATTCTCAAGCCTCGCTCATGATTCTTCTTTCTACCTTATGTCATCTACCCACATAAAGGAATCCTATAAGGTATACTATAGCTTTCCATATTATGCATGAAAACCAAATGAGGCCATGGATAGCTACTGTGTAAGATTTCCTGAAGCTTCATTTTCCTTATTTCATAATTTCAATTCTATTCATTATTTATTTAACTTTTATCATTTTATCTATTTATTTCCATTTCAATTTTGCTTCTTGGTCCTTTGCTTTTTTTATTTTAGAATTTTTAATCTTGTTTTTTGAATTTTATTGTATCATTTTGTATTTTGTAGTTTTTTTATATTTTTTCTTATTATCTTTATTAATACTATTATTAATTTTTTATTTATATTTATATTTATTTATTATTATTTTTAAATAAGGTGTTCACAGTTGCCCTTCTTTACTTGTCTCTTAGGTGTAGTTTACTAGTCTTGCCTAAGAGCAAGTAAAGAAGTGAACAAACATCCTAGGTTCCAATAATAACCAGAGTTTAGGGGCGCTTGCCATTATTGGACTTTGAAAGGTGCCAGCTGGAGCTGAGCTTTGGGATGCCTATCGTTATAGGGCTTTGAAAGAATACCTGGATTTGTGTAGGACTTGTGTAGGAAAGTAAAGGTGCTTGGACTCGATGTAGGGCTTTTGGCAAAAATGTAAATTGTCTGGACATGATGTAGGGCTTTTAGCAGAAATGTAGATTGCCTAGACATGATATAGGACTTTTGATAAAAATTGTAAGTTGCCTGGACATGATACATGGCTTTTGTAGAAAAGTAAATTATTTGGACGCGATGTAGGACTTTTAACAGAAACTGTAAGTTGCCTAGACATGATGTAAGGCTTTTGTAGAAAAATAAATTGCCTAGACCCAATGTAGGACCTTTGAAGAAAAATAAATTGTCTGAACACGATGTAGGACTTTTGACAGAAAAGTAAATTGACTGGATGCGATGTAGGACTTTTGTAGAAAGGTAAATTACTTGGATGCGATGTGGACTTTTGGAGAAAAGTAAATTGCCTGGATGCGATGCTGGACTTTTACATTGATTTGAAGAAGGGTATTCATTATGTGTGGTATATGCTATCATGCAGTGCAATGCATGTACCCATGTGAGATGCATATGTTTACCTTTATCATCGTACTCAGACGGTAGCATGATTTGTTTAGGACTACTTGCTGAGCTCAACATCTTTGTGAATATATTGTTCCTCTGAAGTGAACAGATCCAAATTCTACTGAGTTCTTGTCCCTAACATTTGAATCCTAACCTTGTGAACCTTCAGTGTAATTTTTCTTGAACAATAGAAATGCTCGTGCTAAGAGGGGATGTGATTCTTCGGGAAGTATCTCTTGGATATTTGTGAGATGTGATATGACACGTGTTTGCATGCTAAACGCACGACACATATGCTTATCTTTGTCCTTAAAACATTGATTCCGAACGTGTAGCGGGTGCAGTGTAATGTATGCACATGTGTAGGACATATGATGGACATCGAGGGTCTTGTATGCATGCTAGATAAGGTATGCTAGTTTTTGTAAGAGAGTGAAAATTTTGTTAACTGTGACACATTCCAAAAGTGATGCCTATTCCCTAGGCATTAATCCTAAGAATGAGGTAAAAGAACGCTATGCAGAATATAATTTTTACCTTTTCTTTTGGAAATCAAAGGAGTAATATACTAGGTTATAGCTTATTTTAGTTTGAAAGAAAATTGCATTGCCCAAAGCAAAAGAATTGTCTAACTAAACTTCTCTTGTCATAACCTTTAATTTGTTGTTTCAACAACCGATGGTTAGCACAACTTTATCCCTTTTAGCCAACACATGTCAGACTTAGTTTCTTTTCCTTATAGTAGACCAAAGGATTTTGAAAATACTTCATCTCCTTTTTAACAAAGTAGTTCGGTAATAAAAACAGAATAACCTAGATGTGTATAAGTTTCACACTTCAGGCTTCATCTCTAATAACTTTGTGGAGGCACTTACTTAAAAATTGTAAATTTTCCCAGCATGCATATCATTAAACAATATCTTGAATGCCATATTCACTTGAATAATTATTTTGTATATTAAATGAATTGAGTAATTATAAAGATGATGTGGTTATGTAAAGAGAAAAAGAGTAATAGGAAGCAAGTTTACTAAATGAATAAATAACTTTATTTTAAAGATAGATCACATGATTCCAAGGGAAATGGGTGATAAGTTGGATACAAATAAAATAAATAACAAAAATGGTAAACAAAATGTCCTTGACTTTCAGCTCCTAGTAGCACTAGTTGCTTACACTTGGTGTTATCACTGATACACATATTTTGAAACTGATTAATGAAGATTTCTCTAAGGATTCTTCAGGGTAAGTGTTTTGATTTTTGTGTGGCTCCCCTTCATTCATTGTCTGTTGCCCTAACTTTTGCTTAAGTCGCCTTTTCAGGTTTTCGACTTAATCGGGCTCAATTGTAAGATCTTTTTTTTTTTTTTCTTTCTTTCTTTTTTCCTTTCATCATTTTTCATTTTTAAGTAAATTATTTCTTCACTACATCTAAGTTAATTGGTTTTCCAAGCTCTCTTCTGTCTGCGTCGGCGAGGACCAGTGCACCTCTAGAGAATGCTTGTACCACAACATATGGACCCTCATATGAAGGTGCTTATTTGCCCCTATTATCTTTTTAATTTGGGAGGATCTTTTTCAGAACCAAATCGTTTGGCTCAAATTCTATAGGACAAAGTTTTTTATTGAAAGCCCTTGCCATCCTTTTTTGTTATAGTTGCCCATGACATATAGCTTCTAGTCACTTTTCTTCGATCATATTCAGCTACTCATACCGTGTCTTGACCTATTCACTTCCCTTCAGGTTAGATTTAATTAACACTCAAAGAGAAGGGATCTTAACTTTAACTGGGGTGACAACCTACATGCCATATACTAAAGAGTAAGGAGTTGCCCCTGTGGATGTTCATGTTGTCATATGATACCCATGGAGAGCATATGAGAGCATCTTATACTAGTTTTTGTAAGTAATAGTCATCTTACTGATGATCTTTTTGATATTTTTATTTACTGCCTCCATTACTCCATTCATCTGTGGCCTATAGGGTGCGAAATGGTAATGCTTAATCTTAAATTGTTCACATAACTTCTTAATGTCCACTCTATTCAGATTGGGAGCATTATCAGTGAAGATTCTTTGTGGTATCCTATATCGACATATGATGTTCGATTTCATGAATCGAAGAAAGACTTTTTTGGTAATATTAGAGAATGAGCATGCCTCTATCCATTTTGTGAAGTAATTGATGGCTACCAAAATAAATCAATGCCCATTAAATGCCTTTGAAATAATTGGACCGATCACATCAACTCCCCACATCGAGAATGGCCAAGGTGCCACAAGGTTATGTAATGGTTGGGGTGCAGCCTTGATCATATTGGCATACATATGACACTTATGGCATTTCCTAACATAATCAATGCAGTATTTCTCTATGGTTAGCCAGAAGTATCCATACTTTTGTATTTGTCTAGTCATGGTATGGCCATTAGCATGAGTCCTGCTAGTATAAGTCTTGCACGTCACCTCATGAATCTTTGCTATGATTCTTCATGCTTCCGATGCGTCTATGCATCTAAGTAGTGTGCTATCCCATAACCTTTTATACAACACCTCTCCACTAAGGAAGAAATTCATTACTAATTGACAAATGGTATTGTGATCGTTCTCAGATGCCATAGTTGGATATCATTGACTCTAGACGTAGTTTTTATGTCATCAAACCATGGTTGCCCATCGCTTTCTTCCTCTACATTCAAACAGTAAGCTGGAGTGTCCCGGGTCTCAACTTGTATTAGCAGTATGTTTACCCCACAGTTTAATTTGATCATTATGGCAAAAGTAGCCAACACATTGGTAAACTAATTTTTATCACTGGTCAAGTGTGTAAAGGTTATCTTCTCAAACTTTGAAATTAATTCTATTAGGTACTTTTGGTATGAGATCAGTTTGAGATCTTTGGTTTGCCACTCTCCCTTTACTTGATAAATTATAAACGCTGAATCTCCAAACATGTTAAGATCTTTAACACCTAATGCTAAGGCTGCTTGCAAACCATTGACACAAGCCTTATATTTTGCCACATTATTCGTGTATTCGAAACTAAGCTTGACTACCAATGGATACTGTTTACCTTTGGGCGATGTTATCACAGCCCCTAATCAGCTGCCATGTACATTGGCTACCCTATTAACATACATTATCCACTTAACCTACTTTGGTTCATCTTTCTCTATTGTTAGAATATCCTCATCTGAGAACTGAAAGTCTAAGGGTTAGTATTGATCCAATGGAATCGCCAAATGCTCGGCTATAATGCTTCCCCCTTGACTGACTTGCTGGTCATAGACTTCACATTGTATTATGAAAGTATCACTTGCCACTTAAAGACTCTTCCTGATACATGAGAACTCTCAAAAATATATTTGATTGGATCTATCTTAGAAATCAACCACGTGACATGCTATAACATGTACTGCCTCAGTCTTTTTATGGTCCACACAAGGGCATAATAGGTTTTCTCAATTAATGGATACCTCGACTTACATTCATTAAACTTTTTGCTTAGGTAATAAATTGCTTGCTCTTTTCTTCCTGACTCATCATGTTGCCTTAATACAGCACCCATGGACCTCGGTCGGATTGTTAGGTAAAGGATGAGAGGTCACTCTAGCGTAGATGGCACCAAGATAGGGGGATTCAAGATGTATTCTTTTATCTTGTCAAATGCCAACTGACAAGTCTTATCCCATTCTCTTGGTTAGTTCTTGAATAATAATTTTGAATATTGGTTTATAAGTGGTAGTTAGGTTTGTAATGAACCTAGCTATATAATTCAAACGCCCCAAGAACCCTCGAACTTCTATTTCCATATTAGGTGACGGTATGTCATGAATTGTCTTAATTTTATCGAAGTCCATTTCTATTCCCCTTTTACTGACAATGAATCCCAAAAGCTTCCATGATATGGCTTCAAATACACACTTACTGGGATTCAACCAGAGTTTATACTTTCGTAGCCTTTCAAAGAGCCTTTGCATCACAACCATATGACTCTCTCCTTTAGCTGACTTAGTAACCATGTCATCCACATATACCTATATTCCTTTATGCATCAGGTCATGGAACATGACTACCATTGCGTGCTGATAGGTTGCCCCAGTATTTTTAAGCCAAAACGGCATTGCTTTGTAGCAAAAGGTTCCCTATTGAGTGATGAAGGTGATTTTCTCTTTATCATCAAGGTGCATAGGGGTTTGATTATAGCCAGAGTACCCATCCATGAAGGAATACCTAAAGCTTCTTGCTGTATTGTTAATTAAAATATCAACATGAGGTAAAGGAAAGTCATCCTTTGGGCTGGCCCGATTTAAATCCTAATAATCGACACACATTCTCACATGCCTATCTTTCTTTAGTACATGGACTATGTTTGTGACCCATTAAGGGTATTTAGCAACTTCTAAGCAACCAACATCCCGTTGCTTCATTAGTTCTTCCTTGATTTTGAGGGACATCTCCGGGCTCATCGTTATTAATTTTCGTTTCTTAGGCCCCACATTAGGGTACAAGAATATTTTATGGGCAGCAATTTCAAGATCTATTCTTGGCATATCTTGATATGACCAAGCAAACACATCTATATATTCTTTAAACAAATTAATCATTTCTTCCCTTTCCAAGTTATCGACTATTTTTAACTATTTTTTATCATCCTCCATCCCCATGTTAATTACTTCGGTGATTTCTTCATACGAAGTGATACCCTTTTTTGAAGATTCTATTATTTTAGCAAAGGTCTATGATAACTCATTATTATTATTAGTTTCTAAATCATTTGTATCCTTAACAACATGCGGTTCATTCAAACAATGCTCAGGTGTTTTGGCTTCAAATAAGAGTTTAAAGCATTCAAATTCCCTGAAAAGTGAGTAGAAAAGGCATGAATAAATATGAAAAGACAGTATTTGAATATGATTATGACAAAAAGATTAAAATTACTACATTCATTCCATACTCAAAATACGTTCAAATTGTTAGCTATTATAAAAACTCTTAAAACAACATTCAAAATATTACTCTAACGACATGACATCTGATATCATTTCATATTCCTAATTGTTAAGTGCTTCTCCTAGATCATCCAATTGGATCCACATTGCTTTCTTAAGTTCTCCTTTTTCTTTATTTGTCATTGCGACTAGGTCACCCTGGTGGATTATCTCGGTAGAAGCAGGGCATATTTCCTGGATGTGGGGTATTTTTGCTTTTCTTATTGGCTTACCCTCTTTCAGTTATGCCTTTTTAGTCATGAGGGTTTCTATAGGTAGCTCATATTCTAACCCTTGTCATCCAAGATTTTTAGGCAGTTTAATTAGTTCTTCTATGCCTTGCAGTTTTACACCCAATGCTTTCCCTTTTTTATATCTGTTGTTCCTCATAATCTTAGCCACCACTTGGTTGATGTCTTTGGTAGACTCCCCAGTTCCCAATGTACTTCGGTTAGTGCCTTTTGTAGATTTTGTAGTCTCTAACACCTCTAAACTCTGGTAGGAACTATCTACGACCTGTTCTGTATTTTCAATGTATGGCACCATGCTCAGCTTGCTAATAATCATCTGTTCTTCTCCTTTTATGGTGATGAGTCTTCCTTTATCAATGTATTTGATCCTCTGGTTCAAAGTTGACGGTACTGCACCGATCGTATGAATCCAGGGCCTTCCTAAGAGCATAGTATATGCTACATCAATGTTCATGACTTGGAACTTGACGGTGATTAGATTCGGCCTGATTTCTAATGGGAGCTCAATCTTTCCAATCACTTCTCTCTTTAAAGGCTCTTACTTCCAAATCATTATATTCAATACATGATTTCTCGACCGGTAATTGCCCTAAGGTGGAAAAAGGTAAGTCATTCAGAGCTGACCCTCTATCAATGAGTACTTTAGCGATCACATACCTATATCATTTCAGAGTGATATGAAGGGCTTTGAGTTATTTGGCTAATGCATGGCATATCTCGTCTTCAAAAAGGTGATCAAGGTAGAGTTCTTCATCACATTTATCATATTTACTACCTTCTCTAGGGTGATATCAAGACGTACATAGGCTCAATCTAACACACTTTGTAATGCCTTTGAGTGGGCTTCTGAATTCATTATAAGAATTAATATAGAAAATCAAGTAGGCATTTTTCATAATTAATTGATCATGTCGTACTCACTTTGCTTCATTATCTTTAGGAATTCATATGTTTCCTCTCGCTCCCCTTTCTCATGGGCTTCTTTTGGGTTAGAGCTTCCTCTTATTTCCATATTTGGGTTTGGAATTCTTTCTAACTTCTTGGAATAAACCTGATTGCTCTAAGTAATTCCACCTACAATTTCTAAATGATTCCCTTTCATGACAAGCTTTTCCTTTGGTGCCCCATTGTTTTGAGAACATTCTATCTTCAAACCATAATTCCATGGTATCACATAATTGCTCTAATATGGGAATAGAGCTGGCACATGGATAATGGCTATCAGATTTTTGGTGGACACTGGTGCAGGTATAATGAGTAAGGATCCTCTCGTCGTATTTCATGGGTTGTAGTTGCCCTGGGTTGAAGAAACCTCTTTAACCTTGTAAGTTGGCTTGTTCATGACTAGGAAAGAAACCCTGGGTTTTATTGGGTCCGGTCCAACGATCCCCTTATCTTATAACCACATTTCTTTACAATGCTCACATCTTCCTCTAATTATTCTTTAGTTCCCTCGATGGTTAGGACTCCAAGTGTTTTCATCCTTTGTGCTAGTTCTTTAAAATGATCACAATCTTCAATGTCACGCCCCACATTTCCTTTATGAAATTCACAATAACTATTTGATAGCCTTTTAAGCAAGTTCTACTCCTCATCTTTGGCAGAGATATAATCAGTGTCCTTCAAGCATTTGTATAATTGTTGCATGGTGTATGATACATCTTTTAAGTTTTTTAAAGTGAACTCATTCCTGTCTATCATGAACACTTGCTTCCCCTTATCATGATTTGGCAACGGATTAGTGACAATGTTGGTGTCATTACTTGCCTTTATGCTAATATGATTGTTATCTAACAATGCCAGAATATGCCTCCTAAAGGTATCGCACTTATCAATGTTATACCCCACAACTCCCATATGATACTTACAAGTAGCATTAGAATCATACCATCCAAGGAATGGTGGCTGGAGAGGTTTTACAAGCTTAGGACCTATAAGCTTTTTCGCCACTAGGTTATGGAAGAGTTTAGATCAGCTAACATTAAAATTAGGTAACGACCTATCATTGCAAGGTTGTTGCATAGGCCTAGGCCCTATGTTTTAAGCTATCATTTGTTATAATCCAAGATGGGCTTAAGGCAGTGTTTGATAGTTCATATGGTTATTCAAGGCTTAACCTTGCAGCTGGTAGGATGTGGCCTAGTTTTGGCCATTAATTAGTGCTTGGGGATGCCAATTATGCATAGAGCGAGGGTGTTGGTATGTAACATGGACGTGACTGATTTTCCCTTCCCTTTTCCGATTACTTATGGGCTTCTTGGTTTCTGAGGATGTACCTTCAAATAATCCATCACGTACATCAACATCTATTCTCCCCCCTACTTGAATGAGGTCAACAAATTCACGTACATAGGTTCCCAGTATGATTTTACGTTATAGATCCCCCTAGGTGCAAATGAAATAAGAGCATAATTTAAAGTCTAGAATTGGTGGTTGAACCTCAACTGTCGTGGCTCTTTACCTCTGGGCATACTCTTTAAAGGTTTTAGCTCATTTCTTCTTTAATCCCTTTAAATGCTCACGTGTGGGAGCTATATCCAAGTTAAACTTATATTGTTTCATGAATACATTGGTAAGATCCCTCCACTTCTTTAGTTTGGAATGGTCTAATTTCATGAACCAATGTAACGCTGAACCAGTCAAACTTTCGTGGAAAAAATTTATGAGGAATCTTTCATCTCCATACCACACTCATATCTTGGTCTAGTATGATTTCATATGATGGTGTGGATCTCCACTGCCATCATACTTAGTGAATTCTGGCTCTTTAAACTTTTTAGGGATTGACACCTCTAGGGCTAAACATTGCTTCTCTAGCTTGACTAATTTCTAATTAACTGGCCCTTGCAAAGCTCATAACCTATCCTTGACTTCGGCTATGTCTTCTTCCTAGTCTTTCCTATCATTGTCCTCTTTTACTTTGGGGAGCATATTGGTGCTACGCTGTGTAGGACCGATGAATACGACAACTGGTTCTCTTCCTAAGATGTTGTAAGTAAAAATGCCCCTAATTCTAGTCTTGATACCCTTGTCCTTCTGCCCCTAAAGTGAAAGAATTTTGTGGTCGATTTATTGCTACAGGCCTTTGTATATGCTCTAGTGCTCCCATGGTAGACAGACTACCTGAAGTCACCCTGATATCTTAACACTTGGATTGGGACCCTATGGTGTGCATTTGCAATGTTAGTGGCATTTGGTGAAGTATTATTGGCAGCCATGCTTGAGCTCATATTTTGTAATAACTTCATCATTTCCAGCATTTGAGACTGCATAGTCCCTATTTGTTCTTTCAAGGCCACTACTTCAGCCTCTAACCTTTGTTTAAACTCTAATTGACTGTTTTCAGCAAACATGGCTCTAACACGTGGCTAGGTGAGATATGTTTGGCTTGACGGCTGAGCTTGGTTAGACAAATTCTTTCTCCCTCGAGCAATGTTTGTTTCTTACCTGGTTTGAAAAATAAAACAAATCTTAATGATAAACAGTTATTTAGGTTTTTGATTTGTTAGTACGTCGATTTGGCATAAGAACTTAAGAACCTTGGACCTTTAATTCTTTTAGGCTACCTATTGTATCACTCAATGAATCAAGGTAAATTGCTAACGCAAGGGATGTTTTATGTCTACATGCGTAGGTTTGTTTTGCACCACACAACCTAATCATCTTTTACTTGGTCATGATGTTCATCATATGTAGTAAATGGAACACTTGATAACTAAAAGAAGACCATGCATTTTACTAAAAACAAAATGTTTGATTTCACAATTTGATTTGAGATTATACATCAAAAGTGGCCCAGCCTATGGGTTTACATTCCAAAATATTGAAACTCTCCTAGTCTATCAATCGTCTAAAACTTCTTTAGCATCTTTAAACCTTCCATAAGGTTATGACATAAGGCAAAAAATTCAATTATAACTACGGGAGTCTTTGCAGGGATAACATGCCCTTCAACTTGCTTATACGCATATGCGAATTTAGGAATGACATCGTTAGCGAATAGGATCATCCTTTTGAAACGCTCTAGCCATATTCTTCCTTAATTACTTGATCTTCATGGTGAGCCTCCCACAATCATGCATTTTCAGCCTGTTGATTGAGCTATTTAATTAGATTTTGTATTATCATTGCATTATCAATCTTGACCATGGCCAACTCCTTTATTTTTTCTTCTAGCTGTTTAGCGAGCATGTTAATTTCTCATTGGAGGTTATTAGGAGACTTAAGTTCTTCCATTTGTTTCATAAGAGCGTCTTATTCTTTAACGGTCCTTAATATTCAAGTCTGATGATTGAGAGCTTTTTGGTTGCTATTTTTAGCCTATTTTTGAATCTTTCCCATTGTGTCTTTTAGCTTGCCATTTTCCTCCTTCAATCTTCTCAACTTGGTAGTCATCTATGATTCCTTCTTCCTTTTTACTCTTTCATCTTCCTGGGACTTGGCTAAGCTTTCCAAGTGCCTTTTGCTTAGTTCTTCTAGATTTTCCAATTCAACTTTTTTATTTTCTAATTGCTTAGCGAAACATTCATTAACCTCTAGTAAGTTCTTGCTCAATAGGGGGTTACGAGGTTCAAGGGGGTAGATTGATTCCACCTGTCCTTTCCTTGTGCCAGGCTTCATACCTTTTCATGATCACTACAATATGTTTTCATAACTTAAACCTCCCTTTACACACTACATGGCTCCACACACTATTTATTTCATAAATCACCTTCTCCTTTAGTGGATCACTATAGTAGAAACTGATTCTTTATATGGCCTCTTCAGATAGGACATCTTGTTCATATGCAAATTGGCAATGTACGACTGCAGGGTTATAATTAATGCACCCTCATGGACCCATAAGGGGTATAGTTGGGAAATTTTTGCAACAATAAATGATATCTTCACTTTCCCTCCAAGCAAGTTTCCACCAAATGGTGTTATCCTTCAGCTCTTTTATCTTTTCCATCCATTTATCGCGATTCATTTTTGCTTGTAGTGGGGTTGATCCTTCACGATGCTTGAAATCTCTGATTGGATGATGTATGGTGTTAAATCTTGTACTGAGCTGATATTCCCTACCATAAATGTGATTGACCTACCATATATTCAAAAGTGGCAAACAACACTTCAACTTTCCCTTCTTTTCTCGATGGTAGAAACTCAATGTTAAAAATGTTTCTGCTAGAAGTGTTAGTATTGGATTTACACAGTGGTTCTCCACCATCCACATAACACTCATTGCCGTGAGATTGATTACTCCCACTGCTAAAGGGAATAATACTAATCCATATACTGCCAGAGCATGAACTCTTTTGAAAACGACCCAATTTCCTTTCACAGCTAAGGTTTCTAACCTTTTCTCTAGGAACTTTTTGGATAGGCCTTCTGTTGCCCTAGAGCGGCATAACTATATTCGTGTAGCCTCTTTACCCAAAATTTGGGCTACAACGCATTTCGAGGGGTGGTGTCCAGGGTACAAGTAGACAAGGGTGTCTTTGGTAACAGACATTTTCATCAACCTCCCATATTCTTCTAATATGGGCATAAGCTGGAAGGTCGGAAATGTGAAGCATCTTAATGAATCCCAATATTGTGTTAGTCATAAGAGCATTAGGATGGATAGGGACTAATAGTAAATCCAGGATATCCCCATAATCTTTTTGAAAATGACAAAGCTGCTTCCCTCTGATTTTTTTGCTTATAACAATTAAACTTTCGACTGATTCAGCTTTTACCTTCACTTTAATTCTCTTCCCAGTCAAGACTATCCTTGTTGAGCTTGTGTCTTAAGATTGTATGGTTCCTAATAGTTTCATCAGATCTTTATGCCAATCAATTAAAATGATAATTCATGCTAGAACAAATCCATTAGTTAGAAACAAAAACGAAATAGGCATATAACTTCCTTAACCAGTGGATTACTTAGCGTTTTATTCTTTATTGATCACCAAGAGCCTTATTGATTCATTGGGAATAATATGTTTAGCTCTCAACCTAGGGAGGAGGAGGCCTTTACGTGAGCGAGGCTTAATGAAAAAAAGTGAACCAGATAATCCATTGATATATTATTTTCATAAAACATCATCAATTTTTAATAGTTCACAACCCTATTGATACAATATTAGGTCAAACTAACCATGTGAAAGAAGCCTTCAATTTTAACCTATTTCATTTAGCTAATAATGTATTGAATGAAGACGTTGTGACAATTAAAACCAAATAAAAATTTTTTCAAAACAAAATGTAATTATGTTGTGAATTATGCAACAAAATGTAAAAGAAGAATGAAATATGCTCCATTGGTGTTCTAACTTGGGTCAACCCTAAGCAGGGAAATGTTACCCTAAAGATGGCAGGCTCTAGAAAGGTTGTCTATTGAGTTTGATATGTTAATGTTCACGGTTTAGAGGGTAGGTTTAACATCTTTTAGGATTATTGGTCCTTAGATTGGCCCCACCCAAAAGAGTAAGGATCTCACGACATGAATTAGACTAAAAGAGGATAGAATCCCACTCTAGTCAAGTCCACATAACACGGTACAACTTGATGGAGGTCTTCACGGTAATCTCTGGAAGCGGGAAGCTTCACAGGAAAACCAATATAAACCTTTGCTAACCTAAGGTAAGCGAGGACCCCAGGTATAGAGCCCAAAAAGTGTTTGAGGTAAGATGTTAATGTACTTAGTGTCTGAAGGGAACAAACAAACCTTTGAACTTATAGTCTACCCAACCCTCATCTGTCGAATAGATAAACTGCAAGAGAAGCCAAAAACTTACAATATAGATAGGGGTTGTCTATCCTAAGGTTTTATTCTACATGTTATCTACTCTAGCATACGTACTAAAAATAAACATATAAAAGTATATAATAAATGAGAAACTATAAGCATATTATATAACTAAAAGGGAGATATATATCTACACAAATAATAAATAAATAAATAATACATAGGAACATATAGGCATATCACAGGACCACATGAGAGAAATAAACAAGAAAACAATTAAAATAAACAAAACACAACAGCGGTAATCAAGATAATTGAAGGTCATATCATTTCAACTGACTACTTAAACAGACTTGACTCTTAAAGTCTCCTTAGTGGAGTCACCAAATTGTCATAACCAACCTTTCAGCGAAAAGACTGAAAAAAGAGATTAAATGTAAATTGGTGCCTAAATGAATCTTGAGAATTAATTTGCTCGGGTTGCCACCAAAATTTTTAACAGAAAACTTTGGAAAACCAATTTAAAATAAAAAGAAAAGGCAAAGTGGTCTGCAAAAAATAGAGATGAGTTCGGGAGTCTATTTAAGCATGGGGAAGGTGTTAGGCACCCCACAACACATGTCCATAGGGGCGATTACCTTAAACTAGTCAAATGAGATAGAATATAACCTTAAATTTATCTTAATTATTCTTTATTGACATGCATGCTTGTTAAAAGAGAAGACAAAAACAACAATGATGAAACCAAACAAATAGATATTTACAAAGGGGACTTGACCTAGGATGAAAGCCTAGGGCCTACGTTCTCCATAATAGGGATCAAAGTCCATGTAATTCAACCAATAATGCATGTCAGTTAGTCGGTGATTTGTATCTTTTGTTTTTCTCTTGTTTTTTTTTTTTTTGAAAAGACCAAAATAGTTAAAATTAAGCCAATTTTCATAAACGATTTTAAGATTTAGTTAGTTGTTTTAATTTATGAAATTAATTTAATATGACTTTCTTCCTCTCTTCATTTTTTTTACTTTTTAATTTTTTTGATTTTGGATTTTATTTTAACAATGAAAAAGGTATTTTTATGATTTTTTGTATATTACAAGTAATGGGCACAATGAACCATGTTTGGTATAGTTCCATCTTTATATTTTAGGGAAGTTGATATCAAACCTGAGGAGACTAACGATCACACATGGTCTTTGTTGGTTAATTCTTAAGAACCTGAGGAGATTAATGACCTCACATGCCAATCTGAAATATGGAAGAAACCATTTGTGATTTTTAACTTTTTTTTCAGGAAGAGGGCAAGATTGACGAAATTAAATTGGTGTTCGTGAACAAAAGAATTTGGGATTTTATTAGTATGTTTTAATTCACGAAACCAAGGTAATCTTATTCACATGCCCTATCTATTTTTCTCTATTTTAATTTTGGTTTTTTTTTTTTAACTTTATGGAAGGTGTAATTTTTTTCCTCTTCTATTATTTTGAAGTTTAAAAGAAAAGATAAATATTTTTTTCCCCATAAACAAGAAGATTTTTATTACTAATAACAAAAAACTAAACCACTTCACAACAATACACCAGACAAGAAAGAAAACCTATACTTCCTACTTACACATAATAAAAGACAAAAGCATCTTAACCAACACCATTGTCGTCAAAGAGTAGATTACATGCAAAACAAAAATCCATTTCCAATTCTTCTAATGCATTCTCCCGCCCTCATATTTATCTTTCCACTAAAATCTAGCAACAGACCTATCCAATTCTTCACTGGGGCCACATATCCCTCTATTGCCATAGATAGCCCTCCATTACCATGGATGACTCTCTAATAACAACATTACATGACTTGGGCATGTGGCAATATGCACGTTCCCGAGTCTATGAGATCATTTCTCAAAACTATAACTAAAGTCTAAACCCCCTTTACAATTTCACTAATGTAACACACAACAATATTTCAGACCCAAGCCAAACACCACCATCATAAAATTATTTCAATTTCTACTCAGCCTCATTGAATAACACAGCTAGGAAACCATGACTTAAGGCTTGAATAAAACTTCATAGAAGAATAATATTTCATATATAAATTGTACCTTGATTTAATATCATATGCTTTTTCTAATTTTGAGCTTTATTTTCTATTTTGTTAGTTTTATTATGAGTGTTATCTCCTTTCCTCACCACTCTTTTTCTTTTCTTCATTTTCTATTCACTCACTCTTTGCTTTCACGTGTTCAGCACCCTTTTTCTAACCTTCCTTATCTTCCCTGACATTTTCTTCCGTCAACTCCTTTCTTTCTCTCTTCCACTAACTCCAATATCCTCTCTTGCCCAACACCTTCACCTTGCCTTTCCTTCCTTCATTTCTTAAATGCTTTTCACTCACCCCAAAGACAAGTGAACCCAACTATAATCTAATATGTTGCACAAAGCTATTTGAAAATATAAAACGAAATAGGAAGAAAGGGATAACAAACGTTGGCGATATCATTAAACCAAGACAAACACAAACCATTGCCCAAGAAAAATACACAGGAAAATTCATGCCACCAGCCTTAGACCCTGAGAGAAGTATTAAGAAGCAACATGACGCAATCAATGGAGATAACTACCTACAATGTTAGACGAATCTACCCGAATTAAACCACTAAGCGACTAGTTTATGACTAAAAAAGAAAAGGGAATGAAGCACAAACCACACATACATCCTCTATTCATCTCTATTTTGGCTACGCAAGGTCAGAGTTGAGATTTGATTACCTCTACCTTGGCTTTTGATTTACTTCTTGCTAGTTGTTTATGCCCTTTTCACCTTTTCCTTTATGCGAACACCTCCTTCTTCTTCATCTTTGCCACTCGTTCATTTTCCTTCACTCAGCTGCTCTTCCTCACATGTTTCACTCTCATTCTTTCTTACTTTCCATCACCTCAACTCTTTCTTTATTTTGTTTTCTCTTGGTTTCACTTTGCAGCTCTTCGCCTTTTGGATTTCTCAGTTTTTCTTTGCTTTGTTTCTTCCGTGCTCCCCCTTTTCTTTTTTCCCCCCTTTTCTCCCTCTCGTATTTCTCTTTCTTTTTCTTTCTCTTCTTTTATCCAGAAAGATCCTCTCCCTTGCTCAGTTCAACTTCCCTACTTTATCATCTCTTAGCAGGGGTCTTCGGGCTTTCTTCAGCCTCTATCTTCTAAGCCCTATTTGCAATGTCCAAGCCTCTCACACATCCCTCTTAACCTCTCTCCTGAGCTTCCTTACATGATGGATCGAAAGGTCAATACTCCAACCTCTAACATAGGTTTTCCTTCTTGTCTTTCGTTTTAGCCTAGGGAGTATGTCTCTTTTTGTTCTCAAGCCCCGCCTGCGATTCTTCTTTCTACCTTCTGTTATCTACTTGCATAAGGGAAGCCTATAGGTATACTATAGCTTTCCATATTATGCATTGAAACCAAAGGAGGCCACAGATAGCTATTGTGTAAGATTTCCTAAAGCTTCATTTCCCTTATTTCATAATTTCAATTCTATTCATTATTTTATTTTATTTTTATCATTTTATCTATTTATTTCCATTTCACTTTTGCTTCTTGGTCCTTCGCTTTTTTCATTTTAGAATTTTTAATCTTGTTTTTTGAATTTATTTTATCATTTTGTAATTTTTTCCTTTTTTCTATTTTTTCTTATTATCTTTATTATTACTATTATTAATTTTTTATTTTTATTTATTTATTATTTTTATTACTATTTTTAAATAGGGTGTTCATAATAATGTATGTTAAATTAAATAAACTGCTCATTAGTTTTTTAAAAAGGAAAGGGTTGGAAGAAATATTCTAAAAATTTCTTGGTGTTGCAGAAGTGATTCAAGCTCAAGTTCATTCTAATAAGTCGAGTTGCTCATCTATTGGTTTAAGTACCTAACTACAATTTTTATTCGTTGCGTTGAAAGAGTGCTTCTAGAAATAGTACTTACAAACAATATAAGACTTTTTAACTACAGATACGGTACTTTCACATGTCACAACGCACAAGATTATAGAGTAAGATATAGTCATATTAAGATTTTTTCAACATGGCTTGTTAAAGACTCCAAAAGGTCTGAGAATCTTATGCTTGCTATCTTGTGAAGGCATCATAACTCAAAATAATGTCTAAGAGAAATTTCCTAAAACAAATTGAACAAGTAAATAATATCATATAGTTAGTTACATTTTTGTGAGGATGTCAAAATTATAGAGCATGATATGGTCATATTAAGATTTTTTCAACATGACTTGTCAGAGACTCCAAAGGGTTTGAGAATCTTATGCTTGCCATCTTATGAAGGCATCATAACTCAAAATCATGTCTGAGAGAAATTTCCTGAACCAAAATGAATGAGTAAATAATATCATGTAGTAAGCTACATTCTGTAAGGATGTCAATGCTGGTTTGTTATTCCAACTATACAAAAACACCGTATTGGACTAAGTTTCTTCACCAAAAAAGAAAAGAAACATTGAAAGAAGAGCATTAGCTTCAATTATACATTTTAAAATTTCAAAATTAGTAATCAACATACCATATGCACATAATGAACACTTTTTATACATTTGCCAATATTTATATTCAATCATAACCAATTTATAATGTCTCAACAAAATTTTGTGGCATCCATTCCCATATTAAAATTTCATGCTATGGAACTTGAGTCTTAAATGTTGCATTTGGATGGTAACATCATCCTTCTGAGTTAGTCTCTAGTTGGCATAGGTACCATTGCAATTGTAACCACCACTTCTTCTATATGCTTTATTATTTAGAGAACTTGTAGAACAATAAAGAAATTCTTGTTTGAAGGTATGAAATGGAAGCCACATTGAGGTTGTGAGTGCAATTGCTTACCATCTTAAGAAAGAAAATGATGACATTAATACAAACATCAACATATTCTTCAAAGGATTTTGATGCTAATCAATGCAACTAAGTACAAACACAGTGGTTGCTACCATTTGATTGCACATATACACTAAGAGAAATACAATTTGTTTAACAAGAAACTTGCTCATGACAACAAGCCAAAGAGACATTAGCTTAATTTTTAAAGAAAAAATATTAAAATATATAAATAAAATTGTGTCAATACTATAGAGAGTCATTACAGAAAACCAATGTCTTAACAACGGTACTTTAACCACGATTGCAAAAATCGTGGTTAAATTAAGACATAACCACGGTTAACTGAACTGTGGTTAAAATAGTTGGTTCAACCATAGTTTAATTGAACCATGGTTAGAACATGTGATTTAACCATGGTTCAAGAAAACCATGGTTAGAACATAAAGATCTAACCACGGTTCTACAAAAATTGTGATTAATTTCATGTACGACAATCTTTTTCTAAAGACAAAAAAAAAATTTAGCTTTACCATGATTTTTGTAACCCGTTGTAAGGCTAAAAAAAAAAAAATTAACACAGGCCTAAGCATAATTCTTCAGAAATCGTGCTTAGGTCTTTATTTTTGTTTAACAATGTGCTTAACCACAGTTGTGAAAAAACAATGGTTAGGCGAGTTTTCTTTTTTAAAATCAAAATTGTCAAGCTCTATTTTTTTTTTTCCTTAAAACCCCTAGCCTAGCCATAGTTTGGCTAAAATCATGGTTAAGCTAGGAATTTTTTTTTGTCAGGCTAAGAGTATGGCCCAGCTAAGATTTTCAAAAACCATTACTTTGCCTATTTAAATGGGATTAGCAACGATTGGGGCCTAACCATTGGTAGGCCTCAGTTTAAATCCCCATTTACTCCCCTTTGTGATTTCAACCTAACTTACCCCACCCTCAAATTTTTTACGTAGCCAACCTCACCTCTTGTGAAGCTCCAGTCGCTACTAGTCACAGGTGAAGGAGTAACATTCTTGACGACAACGAACGACGTCGCCGACAAGAGGAAAGGTTGTCGCCACCAATGGTAAGTGATTCTTTGGTTTTTTTTACTCCTTCAAATAAGCTTTCCTTAATCTTTCTTCATTTTTGTGATTATTAGCTTATTGGAATTTTTTTGGCCGTTTTTTTAATCTAAAGACTTTTTCAAATTTTTTTTTTTGCTTAGTTTTCTTTTTTACAGTATATTTTTCCCCCTTTTTTAAATTATTATTATCATATATGCTTTTTTAAATTTTTTTAAATTTGAATAAGTTATATAAAATTAAATGTTATACATTATTGTGCATTCTTTATATATATATATATATATAGGCATATATTATTAGACTTTTTTATCTTTTCTCTTGAATGTAAATATTGGTATAGTTGGATTTTCATATTATTTTATATTTTTTTGTTTTAATCATTGTATTATTTCCATGTTTTATTTTTAATATTAGCATTTTTTTTAATATTATTATACTTTTGTTTAGTTTAGGTTAAGTTCATTACATTTATATAAGTTGGATTCATTTAAATTTAGATGAGGAGAATATTTAATTTGTTTTCGATTAACCATTTGTTATATGCCTTTAATTCATTTAAGTTGTGTGTGTGTGTGTGTGTATATATATATATATATATAATATGTGTAGATATTGAAGTTTATAGTTATCCAAATGATTCTTAGGAAATTAATATTGATGAATTTTATTATGGGACTTCAAGTAAGGCCACAAGTAAGAGATACATCAATTGGTAGAGATAACCTTATACACAACATGGTTTGTGATGCATTTGGGGTTCATAATGATAATGAAGTTATGAATGAAAGGGATGGTCCAACTTCAATATTAAATGAGATATTAAATAGTGGTGTGCAAGAATTTTAGGACTTGCTTAAAGATAGATTACAAAATTTATACAAAGGGTGTGAAAAGTACTCAAAATTGTCTTTTTTGGTGAAACTATATCACATCAAGTGTCTTTATGGAATAAGTAACAAGGTTATGTCAATGATTCTAGACCTATTGGTTGAATCATTTGAACATGCCAAGATTCCTTCATCCTTTTATAAGGCCAAGAAAATCATAAACAAATTAGGGCTCAACTATAAGAAGATTCATGCTTGCCTAAATGATTGCATTCTATATTGAGGGAGAATGAAAATAGGGAAGTATGTAAGAGGTGCAATACCTCTAGATGGAAATCAAATGGTAAGCTTATAAAGTGAAATATGCGATCGACAAAAGCATTTAGATACTATCCGTTGAAGCTAAGTTACAGAGGTTGTTCATGTCTTATAAAAGTGCTGAGTGTATGACAAGCATTAAATAAGAACAATGATAACATGATAAGACATCTAAAGGATTATGAGGCTTGAAAGAAATTTGACCTAGCAAATCCTCATTTTGCCTCAGATCCATGTAATGTATGTCTAAGTTTGGCCATAGATGGTTTAAAATTTTTTGGCAATTTGAGTCCAAGTTATAGCATATGACCAGTTGTTCTAATGTCTTACAATATCCTGCCCTGGATGTGTATGAAAAAAAGTTCCTTTATTCTCTCCATGATTATTCTAAGAAAAAAAAGCATAAGGAAATAATATAGATGTATATATAAAGCCATTAGTAAAAGAGTTAAAGGATTAGTGGGATGTTGGAGTGGAAACATATGATTCCTTCACCAAGGATGTATTCAATATGCGTGTTGCGTTGATGTGGACTATTAGTGATTTTCCAAGACTTGAAACCTCATTTAGATAGAATGTCCACACTAGGTTGACATGTCCTAATTGTAATTTTGACTCACCTCCTGTTCATCATCCTCATAGTTGGAAGTGGTGTTTTATGGGCCATCATTGTTATTGAGCTCAAGTCATAAATTACGATTAAATTGAAATCATTTAATGGAAGGGAACATAAGAGAAGTCTTTCAAAGTCAGTTATTGTCTCTAAAATTTTAGAGCAGCTTGTAAATGTTGATGTGGTATTTGGGAAAGATGTGAAATTTAAAGTTCGTGGAAGAAGAACTAGAAGAGCAGGTGGTAGTGAAGGTGACACTTAACAATGGTGTAAGAAAAGTATATTTTTCCAGCTTCTTTATTGGGTAGACCATTTATCATGCCACAATCTTAATGTAATGCATATTGAGAAAAATATATATGACAATGTGCTTTTCAATCAGCTATAGTGATTAGAGGCTTATACCTTATGAGTACAAAAATCAAATAAATAGAGATACCATACAGGTTAAGCCACATTCTTTGTTTTTGCATCGTTGTTTGGTACTATCCCGTAACCGTTATATTTTATCCTACAGACTAAGTTTGTACTCAATGATTATGTCCATAAGAGATATGTATTACAATCTATTAGAAGAAAATGGAAAAGTGTACAATGTGATTTATATAAGAATGATGGGACTCACACTTGGGAAGAATTACTTTAAGTATCTTAGAGAATATAAACAAGGATCAGTGGGCAACTCTTATATATTATTGACTTTCTCAAAGGACTAAGGTGATAACACACTTTTTCTAGAGTTACATATAATTTTAGTTAATTATATTAATATGTTTTTTCTATTACTAAGAAATTACTATAAAGAATAAACAAAATTGAAAGATGTTGACAATGTCACACACTAGTGGATCTAAAAGCCTTGCACGAAAGAAGGCTGATGATAAGGTCATTTTGATGAATTATATAACATAACTTAGACCATAATTTGAGATATTTTACATATCTCTTTAAATTTGTAGGAAACAGAGCATGGTGGGTTTACAAGACAAGATTTGTAGACTGTAGTCAACAAACATTTCGATGGATTGTATATAAACGAGGAAGCGAGAGTTATTGGTGTGAGGTTTGAATTATATGGTACTAAGGTGTTAACTTAAGCTACTATTGAAATGATATGTTATTTAATTGATTTGTTTCTTCTTATTTATATTTGTAGGAAAAAATTACTAGAATTGAGCAACAAGACATTTTGTCACAACAAATTTCAATCAATAATGCATTAACCGAAGCTTGCGAACACCAAAGCATCATAGATGAGAACGTGAGTTTAGCTTGGGTGTTTTCCCAACTCAAGTATTTAGACGCCATGGAAGTGGATATGGAAGCTCATCCTCTAATCCTTTTTACAATGAGATGTAGAGTGAGTTGGCAATGCTTAAGCAGAAAATGACAAAAAAAGAGGCTGAAATGGCAAAACGAGATGCTCAGATACAACAACTAGAAACAGGGATGGCTTTCATCCTTCAAAGTTTCCATAGTCAAGCACCACCTGAGCTAGCTACGTTACAAAACACAAGAGTAATTTTCATCATTTTCTCTCGTTCAATTTTATTTTCATGCATCATAGGTTATATGCATTACTCATTACTCTTTTATTTGAAATTCAGGTACTAAGTCATCACAATAGTGGACATGTACCATCAGGGAATGCAACTCATTATCCACATGGATCAAGTGCCTTTGATAAGTAGTTTAGCTAAACTATAATTATGTTAGTATGTGTTTGGATATTTCTATATGTATGTAATGGTATTCTATTGGTTGAACACTGTTATGGATGGACAATTGGTCTCTTATTGAAATGAAATATTGTTGGTTAGTTGAATGTTAGTTATTGAGAGCTATATTTTTTTTTATGGAATTACAAGTTCTTATGACAATAAAGAACTATGTAATTAGTATATGGTATGATTTAAAAAAAAAAAAATCTTCTAGCAATGGTTAAAAGCGCCATTAAAATAATTACAATCTAACATCAGCTATAATATGGCTTAACCATAGATTTTAAACGGTGATTAAGACATGGCTTAACCATAATTGTTCAAAACCATGGTTAAACCAAGGCTTGACCATGGTTCCCAAAACTATGGTTAGGTCATGGCTTAACCACGGTTAAATCCAAACCATGGTTAAGCCATGGCCTAACCACTGTCCTTCCCTCAATCGAAATTAAACATGATAGTTCCTTCTCCATAATTGGCTCTACCAAATTTTCACAACTGTGGTTAATGGTCCTAACCATGGTTAAAACCGTGGCTAAACTAAAAAAAACTATGGTTAAGACACAATTTTTTTTAGTGAGTGACTGCTTTCTTATTAAAAACATAATGGAATTTTTTATGGTATATTTATTGTTAGCAACCCATTTTCTATTAAATGAAATTACAAACAAAAACCAAGGTTGCTGACATGAAAAGAACCTTAAACTACTATTACATGAATTCATTATATCTACTGTTTCAGTTGCAAGAAATAGACTGATTATGTTTTGATTTGACCAATTTTTGAAAATTTTTTTATTTTCACTAATCAAGTCCACCATAAGATACAATATCACAATTGACAAAGTTGTATACTTATAGAAGCATAAAAAACAAAGAATTAAAATAATGCTCAAAGTTATTTTCATAATTCTAACATGATAAAGTTAATGTATATTATTGTTTTCTTAAATTTTAATTTTGAACGATAGTACTTATTTCCTCTTAGAACAATTAAGAGGTAAAAATAGAGTTTGATACAAACTCAAAGGACAAAATATATAATTTCACACAACTACATTTATTTGATGATATTATTGTTATAATAGTTTGATAGGCATGAATATTTTAGTTAATGAGTACTGAATTTCAAGAAAGCAGAGGACAAACCCTAATTCTAACATGTAAGAAAAATGAGAATTGAGAAATAATAAGTTAGGACTTGGGAGTAAGTACAAATTTTATGCACATGCAGTGTACCACATTATTTGTATAAATGCCCCATAATAGCAAGCTAACTCATTTAAATTTACACGTCATCAATTGAACCAAAAGAAACAATGAAGTTGAAAGTTTAGGAAAGAGAGAGCAACATTTACTATAGAATGAGCTACCGTGCTTCTTTCAGTTTTAGTATTTGTTATTGAAAAGCTTGTAATTTATGAGACAAACATATAGAGTACTAAAGAACAAGGCTCAGGGTAGTGGAGTCTCTAATGAATTGACCTGATATTTTGATACAGTATCTTAGTTTCCATGACTTAAAAATTTGGAGTTCAATCCTTTCATAATAAACTGAAATTTTATAACAGGTTAGGTAGACCTATGCTTTATCTACACTTTTAGACTCAAATAAATTATGTTTCCCATTGGTTGAGATAAACTAGTAACTACTATGGTGGAATCATACCATATTCATTCTTCAAAGGTTTCACTAAGTAAAATGAGACTTTACACATGCTACCTTTTTTCACAATAAATTCTAGAAACTAAGTTTGAATCCCATTAAGATCCACAAAATATGATAAACATTTTACTTCTCTACTTCTTTTCTTTCTAAATTTTCTCTTAAAAATTGACAAAGATTCTCTATTATTTGTTACTTAAGAATAGGTGTCAATGTTTATTTTGATCCAAACTACTTATTATTTCAACCAGCTCTCTTCTTTTGTCTAACTTAGAAATAGGATAAAACATCATAGGGTATAATGATGAGGAAGAATATAAAAATGAAACACATTTGCACTGGAAGATTTTATTTTGTTAAATAAAAATTGTAAATTACATGATATTCGTATCAAACTATAGCTAACAAAAATGCAATATTTATTGCTATATCACTTAACAACTGCATCTTAACAAATACGAACTAAGTACATTGCAAAGAAACCTACTCATGGCAACAAGTCAAATAAATAGTAATTAAATATATTAGAGAGTAATCACTTTCAATTTAAAAACAAAATAAGAATATATTTTTTTTTCATATAAAAATCTTTTTTATTCATTATCAATATAATATGTAATCATCAGTTTATTAAATCTCTAATTTTGGCTAACACAATCCCATATGTATAGGAACAAATCTTAAGTGAAGTTTGCTCACAATTGAGCACCCCATCATAGATTCTTCCCAAAAGAACTCTTCTGCATGTTATAATTCTAATAGCACATTCTTAAAAAATTATTGCATAGTTATGTACCAACTACCCTAGTTAAGCTTAATTAAAAGAAAGAATGTTAAAGGATGAGAGATACCTTTGTAGAAAAAGTTATTTTCCTAAGATGCTTTCTTCCTTCTTAAACCCCCACTATTATTTACAATTACACTTAAAATCAGAAAGCCCTATATGATCATTAACCACTATATTCTAAATCCATAGTTAAGAATGTTATCCTTAAAATCATACTTGATAATGATTTAATTTGAATAAAATGAAATAAAAATAACATACATAGCACATTTCCTAGTAATAGTAATAATTTTACAAAGTTACACTTTCCCTTCTATTTCTCCTCGTCATCAAGAGCCTCCTCTAGAAATATATCATCCAAGTAATCCAACTTGAACACTTCAAGTCCATGCTCATAAGTCCTTAAAGAATAAGGCAAAGCAGTAAAGGTATGAAAGGAAGTAACTAAACTAACTAAAAGTGAGTATTCATATGGGAAGTTAAGGATTGCAAATAGGCCTTTCATTTTGTAAGTAGCATTGTCATAGGCCTTGGTTGCTTCCTCAGTCATGTTGAAAGTTCCCAACCATACCCTCTGAACCTCAATCATTTAGTCCCAAATCTATATTACAGACCTCCTTGACGACCTCTTTATAGCTCCTTGGTATCAAACGTTTTTGCCACCTTCGACGTCATTGGCCTTTCCTAATCTTGATTTCTCTATCTATGGCTGGCCTTGTTAGTTTGTCTTGAATTACATTGATGGTTTGAAACATCCTAAAACTTCCTTCCATATTTTGCCTCTCTAATTCTTTTTATCGAAGAAAATTTTGATATTCAATTATATATATTAGGCAAACTCCACATTCTTTGACCAAGTCTTCATGTTTAGCTGTCTCACCATTTACAATAATAGAAAATTCAAATGAAAGCTCTTGGCAATGTACGAGGCCTTGATCATCTCTTCTTCTAAGTAGTCCCCTTAATATTTGATCACTACGGAATTCATCATACAATGAAAAACCTTATCTAAACTCAACTTTATCATCAAATTTATATTATCATAATTGATGCCTTAGACCATTTCACCATCTTCAAAGTAACATTGGCAGGTCAAGTGAATTCAACTCTTTCTGGGTTGAATTGACTCGTGTTTTGATATACACTACAACAAAAGTTATGTTTGACTGCAGTTTTTTTTTTTCTCTAGCTGCGGTTTTAATTGCTACTAAACAATTTACCTACAGTTGGGAAAACCACAAGTAATGTGTGCATGGTTAAATAACTACACGTGGTTTTTCCTAAACACTAGAAATACATGAATTACATGTAGCTTCAAACCACAAGTAAACCCCAAAAACATTAGCTGCGATTGGTATATAAACTAGAATAGACTTCAAGAATACAAGCACACTTTTTCGATGTAGCACATGAGGAACTAATACTTATTAACTAGTATTTATTAGAATTATTGTATCCAAACAATTTGCTATATGGATCCTTATACTTGATAACTATTCATGATATTAAATATTTAACTTTTATTCTATTATATAAGTATTTCCTTTTGTTAACAAAAACAGATACTTTATAGAGGAAAAAAATTAGTCCACAATAGTTAGGCATATAAACATTTACTGAGGGTTTAACAGCACCGCAAATCATGCCAAAACCCTTACTATCAAACACAATTTCTCACTAAAAAATGTCACTATTTTCTCACAAAATTGCGCTATAGTAACACTTACTGACGGTTAGAAACCTCCGCTAAAATATGAAAACCCTTGCTAAATTGTACCCATTATGTGCTATAAAATCATCATTGATTGGCTTAAACACATTGTTAATCTAGCAACAGTTTCTCTCTTACCCCTTACTGATGTTAGCAACGATGTTGCTGCTAAATGTTTGTGACACCTGCATTAGTGACATTTTTTTAAGGCGTTACTCAATGGATTAGTGGGGGTTTAAACATTTGCTAAATGTTTAAATAATCATCGCAAATTGCACTTTTTTTCTTGTAGCAGTTGTTAAGCCTCATTTTATAGTGAACTGGTTCTTAATGGAGATGAAGGCCCCCCTCTAAAAAATCCCTACTAGAATGGATTGAAGTGTCACATTTTGAAGTTTAGATACCAAAATTGTAATTAAGCTATAACTTAAAAAGGGTTATTCGTAATTTTCCAAGTTTATATTATAGCTTGGCAATCAAATTATCAAATACAGAAGGAATTGTTTTAGCTTATTTCATTCTCTTGTGCATAGCCTCAAATTCATCAATGTCCTAGCATCTTTTAGTTTGAGAATCCAATTGCAACTTCAAATTGTTGCACTGAAAGATTTTTACTTATATTGAAATTTGAAAAGGTTCTAACAAGAGTACCTGAAAACAGCAAAGATTTGTTCATTATATTACAAATACAGTAGTTTGAACTTTTACACCTTGTAATAAATTGGACATGTCCCTAAAACAAAATGGACAACTAAATAACATCATGTAATTGTGCTTTCTTAAAAAGGACAAAAAAAAAAATTAATGTGAAGAACATTATTTAGCTTCTGTTACACATGCATCTAATATTCAAGAACAGTAATTAACACACATACATGCACAAACCATAGAGTAAACATCATTATACATTTCACCATATTTATGTACCATCATACCCAATTTAGTGTCTTGGGGAAACCTTGATGACACTCAAATGTAATACAAAACGATTTGCAAACTCCATTAATACAAAACATATATGCATTATGTTTTCCACATCGTAAGGATATTTGGCTCCAATATGATTGGTCCAATATATTACATTTGATTAATAATAAACCCAAAAAGCACAAGCCCATTCTATTTGCTTATTAAAAGAAAAAGGGACAACTTGAGCATTTGAAATGACAGTAAATAATGACAATTAATGACAACAAGTAAATTTTAGAGTTGTACATGTTAAAAATCAGAAAATCCAAGGCTTTAATACTATCTTTATTTTGACAACTTTTTTCCTCTATCTCTCTCTCTACAACATCTTTCTGTTGTGGTTATTTATTATTTTAACAACCATTTTCATCTCTTAGAGCCACCAACCTAGACAGTGATTTATGGAGCTCCATTTTGCAAAATTTACTTCTCCTCTCAATCCAAAATGGCGTGGATCCAGGTAGAAGATTGGACAAAATACTCTAACTCATTGGGAGATCAAATTTGAAGCTTTAATGGTATGCAACAGTTATCTCCATTCAACATCTATAAATAGGAGCTAGTTTTCAAAGAATATTATCTGAAAGTTTCAGCTAAAAAACAAAGCATTTCTTTGTTCTTAGTTTTTGGATTTTATCTTGCTAAGTAAGAGCATAGAGGGAGCTTTATTTGTAGACTCATTCTTATAAGGGTTCAAAAACTTCATCTATTTTCTATTTTGAACTTCTTTCACAGTGGGTGAAGAGAAGTGAGTCTTTTAGAGTTGGAAAGCTCTAATATTAGTTTGGGGTGAGTTTGGAAATCTCTAAATAAGTTTAAGGTAAGTTTGGAAAACTTTGTGTTTAAAAGTGAGCACGTGTAAAATTTTTTGTGGTTATAAAAATTGTTGACTTAGTGAAAATTCCTCAAAAGAGTCAAGGGAACTGGATATAGGCACTGATTTTGTCGAACCAAGATAAATCCTTTTATTTGTTTCTCTTATCCTTAACTCTGCATTTTTGGTTTATGAATTTTAGTTAATTGTAATTTTTAAAGTTAATTGTTTTCTTAAAATCTTTTCTCCCTCTTAAGCAATTCAATTTACTATAAAATTTAAAGTTAATAGCTTTCTGTTATACTCGAAACTTGCTTTTAAAATAGTTCAATCAACTGTACTTCAAACACAATTAATTGTTTTATTAGTTTTTCGGTGAATTGTAATTTTTTTAGTTAACTTTATTTTTAAACAGTATTTTAAAGAGTAAAGTTTTTCTATCACCTATTCACACTTTTCTAGGTGCACTTTCAAAGAATATTTAAGTAAAACTAAAGGACAGGATGAAGTTGATAGGTTTTGGAAAACTAGTCACTATTAGAAAGGGTGGGATCTTTCGTCCTTTTATTTCTATTCATCTCCTCTATTTTCTTTCTCTTTCTCTCACTGCCTCTACATCTCCTTTTTAAGCTAAAAATTTATGGAAAAAACAAACTTAGATTGTCTACAATTTTATCATTTAACTGCGCATTCTTAGATTATGCAATTCATTGACTATGATCCATTGATTCAAGTTTTAATATTTTACCAATTTCAATCTTTTCAATTTTAAATATAAACTGTCATATCTGCACAATTATTTTAACATTGGTCCTTAGATTAGCACATTTAAAATGTAACCGTAAATAATCCAAATTTAAAAAACATAAAGGTCTATAACTTCACATCATAACATAGGAATCAAATGCTCAAATCAAGACTTTTATTGTTGATTTCGTTGTGGACTACCAAAATTGCCATTTTCAATCTAAAAGAAAATGACAGCCAATTGATCATGAAAATCTTAAATTTGCAAAATGAGACATTGAAATGACGAAGAAGAGGAGTTTAGTGGGTAAGATGGGTTTATATACAATGAGCAAATTAATTTAAACAAATAAAGGAACCGTTGTTTAGACATGCAAACTCAAGGTATCAAATCAAATATTGCTCATCGGAAAGCTGAATTTCTAGAGGCTTGTGCAGAGCTTTCTCATAGAAATTATCGTATTATGAGAAAAAATAAAGAGATTATTGAATAATAATTTTGTTAATACCATCATGCTGAAACAAACCCTTGAGTCTCCATGTAGGTAGCGAAGTCCTCCTCCTCTTTTCTCCACCAAAGAAGCCCTATATATCAACTCGTTTACTATGAATTCTTTTTGCTAACTGTCTTCTCTGTACCATTTTTTATTTCCATTTTTGTTGGGGTTTCACTTGTATAAATTTCAAACCTTCATATCTTTCTTCCCCCTTCCTTTTTCTTTTCATCAATTCGATTGAAATGTCATTTTGCTTCAAAGTTGAGAATGAAGAAAGTGAACAAAGAAGAAGGAGGATTTGAATTGGGAGAAGATAATCAAGAAGGAGATATGTGCAGGGATGAAGAGGAGAGAGAAGATAAATTGTTAGAAAATTAGGAAACTAGAGGTCTTAGGTTAAAATAGCAATTTGGGCCCTAAACTTTATTTGTTGTTTTAAAATGATTTTTTAACTTTTAAAATATTTTAAACTAATCTTTTAAACTTTTAAATTGACTCATAAAAAGCCTTTTTAAATAAAATCTGTCAAATACTTTAATGCCGTCAAATTTAAATACCTCACTTTTCTGGATCACGGGCCATTGCATCACCAATAATATTGGGGTGTAGATTGTCCAAAAGAAAAAAGAGAGATATTTTGAAATACCTCTATATTTTCAATTTCTGGGGTTTCTCAAGAAGGCAGTGAGGTACCAGGCTCTCGATCTCATACCTTTGCAGTTTCAAGCTTTACGCTGAACCACTGAGGCATCGATAAGCCAGTAGCAAGCAAAGTATAATATATCTTATTTACTATCTATTGTCCAACAACAAAAGTGCAAACATAATCAAGAAAGAAAGTCGAAGTAATCTAATTGGTGACTTTAGTTTGATTTTTATAATTTAGAGTTTCAAATTTAAGTATAAATTCATTAAATGTGTATAACTTGTGAATTTTTTTTTTTGGGGTCGCTAGTATTAGTTGTGAATTACAAGTGGGCCATTTCACCTAATTTATTTTTTGTATTAATCTTCATAATGTTAGGAATCTTTAAGCTTTTTTATATTAATTAACCTTTGAATAAGATTCGAATACTTATTATTGTAATTAACATTTTATTTTTTTCTAATCCTTGGTAGGTCAACTTCTATGGGGCCAATTGGCTCACTTTGAGACCTACAATAACTATGGTTGATTATTTTTATAATAGAAATTGGAATGAACTGTTTGGCCTAAAACACCCGTATTTTATAATGTTTGCATCTGAAAATAAAAAAGATATTTTAGAATACCTTAATATTCGTTTTTTTTTTTTCTTCTACATCACTGGCATTTGAACTCAGGACCTCATAGATGTTCCTTCAAAAGAATAGCATGAAGCCCGAAGGCGCCAATGCTAGGGTTTCTCTCCTTTTAACTATTTGACTTAGTAAGTGGTCCAGTATGGTTATTTAAATATATGGTTTTAGGCCAACAAAAATTGAGTACCATTGGGCCCAAGAATGGCCCTGGCATGAGTATAATATTTTTATAGTCCCACCTTGATAGGGTATTTTTTAAAAAAAAAATTACTTTACTATGAAAATATTTTTTAATTTAATTCTTTACAAATAAATAATATTATTAATAATAATTTTATTTTTGAAGCATTAAATTAATAAATATATCATTTACGAATAACTAAAATAGAGCCTGTGAGTATTGTTAGATTTGATGTTTATGGTTGGACCAAACATTTTATAAATTAACAAATACATCATTCAAAAAAATTATTTATAAAATGTTTGAGTTTGATAAATATAAAATTTTAAGATTTATGTATTATATATATATATATATATAATATGAAGATATTGATGCTTTAAAATATCTAATACTCAAAAATCTTATTTTTCATGTATACTTATGACATAAAACAAGGAGATAGACCACAAAGAAACATAACAACTTCTCAAAATATAATCAATATTACTTAATTACAAAAAGGGATAATAAAAATAAGTAAATAGAGACCTATTTATAGATAAAAAAAAAATAAGAAATAATAATCCTATTAAAAGACTAAAATATAAATCATAACCCTAAAAACAATAATAAGACTGGATAACAATTCTCTGAAGTAACACCGAAACTAATAACTGATGATTGATAACTAATATAACATTATCCTAATATAATTAATGATAAGTCCATAGTTATATATACAAAATAACAAAATACATAAACATTAATAATATAATTAAAACATTTATCTTCTCATTTTATAAATGCTACTTCAAATATTAAGGATTAGAATTTTCTGCACTTGCGTATTTGTGGTTTAGGGTTTATAAACATAAGCTTAAAGAGATAGTTCATTAAAAAAAATAGTATATTAGATGGAAGAATTCTTCAATCTTAAAAATTTCCACATCATAACACTGAATCAATTAACCATATCATATATTAGATGAGGACCCAATGGAAGGAAGTAATTAACCAATAAAACCACATCATTAGTGGAATGATATTTGAGAACATCGTTTTTGACTAAGAAGCTAAGAGGAATTGACTAAACTAAACCTTGTAGAACATAAATGTATAGTAGCAGCAACGATCAAGTAATGAATTAAATGGATGAGTGGGAAAGCGAAGAGCTGGTGTCTCTTAAAGCCCAGCAGGTAGGGACTAGATAGGGACATAGTATTCTTTAACCACTTTCGTTGAAAGCACAACGCGGTTTTCTTTTACTGATTTTTGTTTTTGTTAATCATAGTCTAATTCACCTTTTTGATGTGGCAAATTTTGAACCACTCTCGAGTATATTGCTGGGATTTGATGTTGTGGCATTTGCGAAAAAGGATTTGAACTTAGCCGACAGATTTTGCACATGCACAAATTTAAAATAAGCAATCCTTGTAGAGAATTTTCAAATTACTAAAACATGGGATATGTTAAGAGTTTGTGAAAAGGAAAATGAGAATGAAATATCAATTATGGATTGAAATAAAATGCAAGGTTCTTAAACTTACGAGTTTAGTTAAACTCATAAAAAAAAAAAGATAAGATTATAACGTAAACTCGTAAAAATTTACTTCGATTTATAAATAATTATCAAAATATGTAAGTTTATAGTTTAAATACTATATACATTAAAAAATTATTCAAATGTAATTAAAACTATACTTAATTAAACAAAAACTATTCATATTTCATAATATATAATACTCAACATGAATATTTTAAAATGATCATACATAAATAATTATTCAATATAACTAATTAAATAATATTTATTTTATTTTATTCAATAAGTACATATTAAATGTAATTTTATTATTTTTTTTATATATTCAAACTTGTAATAAAATAAATTGCAAAGGCTTCATGGAAAAGAAGTTTGTTTATATCTTATTTAATGTTGAGTTAAAAATATTATATTACTGACTTTACAAATAGTTAACACGTTAAAATCGTAAACTTGGTGGTAGACTCGGTAAGTTAACTCGCAAGTTTACTTAAATTTAGACTAAATTTAGAACGAGTTAACTTATTTTCTTTTTGTATAATTTTAAACTCATAAATTCGAATAATAAACTCAAGAATTTAACAACTATAATAAAATGTGATAATAGATCGAATTTGTTATTTTATTGTTTGAAAGTTTAATGATAAAAGAAAATAAATTATTAATGGAATCATATAATTTATAAATTAATTTTTAATTCATTCTCATAACTAAAATGTGATTTTAATAAATGTATTCTCATAAGGTCAAGTTAAATTAAACCAAAGTCAGGCAATTAGATGGATGTATTGTGGTTTGAGCTGTTTACAGTTCAACTAATTAATTTTTGCGTTTTACGATGCAAAAGAGAGAGTATTTGAAAATTTGAGACGGTGGGGATAAGATAAGATAATAGAGAGTTGTAGGCACGTCAAATTAATTTGGTGTGGTTTTTTGACTTTTATGTAAATGAATTATGGTTATGTATCCTAGTGTTCGAAATTCTGTAGGGTGAGATTGATAGGTGCATGTCCTTAATTAGTCATTATTGGTTGGCATATAGTCATAATGGGACCTCCTTCGAATTTATTACAAATTATTAAATATATTATTATTAAAATTAATTTGAATTTTCAAATTATATAACTATTTTAATCTTAATGGTTAAATTTATGATGTTATTTTTAATGCACTCAAAATTGTGATTATATTAAAAATTTTATCTAAATTTATATATTTATTTTAAAATGTAACAAATTCATATTAATTTCCATCACTTAATTTACATTTTAGATAGTCTGTAATTTGAGCAAAAATTATAGTGTATAATTTGTGGAGAAGAAAAAAACGTAAATAAGTGAAAGAAGAAGAAGAAGAAGAAGATATATTTTTACTTCTTCATATCAGTTACTGTTTTGAAAAAATAAATTCAACTCTTCGTGTGTATAGTCTTACCTAAAATATAGAGTCCGATTTATTTGTATTCATAATTCAAAAAATATAATGGTAAATTAGATTATACTTTTCATTTTTGAGAAATGTTTAAATTACGTAACCATCTCATTTTGTTTTTTTTTTTTTCTTAAATACATTCTGTTTTCCTTAAATCAAAATATGTATTACATTGACTTTCCTTGTGAAAAAAAATAAATTACAACTGCAATTATATTAACAAAATATCTGTGTATTTATTATTTTTATAAGTATTAATTATATATTGGACTAATCTAAAATAATCATCTTTTAAAATTCAGAGAAAATTAAATTTTTAGTTTTAAAAATAAAGTAAATAACTATGAAATAAAATTTTATGAAATATATTTTTAATAAATTATATAATTAACTAAAATCAATGTTGAGACTATTTTAATTATTTTTTGGCTTTAAAAATGTTTATATAATTTTTAAATGAAAATAAGGACTATATAATTTGAATTAACATTCCTGAAAAGAGAAAAAGAAAAAAACACCCTAGCTACAATTTATGCTCACCCTTTCCATTTTCTTCGTCAAATTGGCACACTCCTTATGGGCTACAACCTTAAAACCTAGGTAAGATTCCATTCTATTTTTAGTAGTTAAATGATATTTCTGCATTTGGTAAAGTTATGAAATTCATCAAAATCCTAGACCAAACTTTGCCTAAATTGTGAAACAAATCATAGCATGATTCGTAGCATACGGAACTTTTGAACCTTGAGAACAAAATTGTTTATAGTGTGTTTAGTTAGGATTGGAGGAGGTCAAATGTTTATTTATATATTAAAATAAGATTTTATCTTACAATTTGTTTGGTTTGGTATTTTATTTTTTTAAATAAAATTTTTATTTTAATATTTCATTTGTATAAAAATAAAAAATATTTATTTTTAAATTAGATGAACAACATTACTTATAATACAATTATAAAATTAGTTGTGCTACTACAATTACTACGTGACATCTTTAAAATAAAATATATAATAATGATATATAAAAAATCTGTTGATTGTACGTTAACTTAAAATAATTTGTTGTATTTATATTTTGGTCTCAATATTTTTAGATTTTATTTATGATCATAAACTTTTTAAAACATTAGTTTATGAATTGAAAATAAGAATAAAATTAAGGAGTTGTGAAGTTATTAAAAGAATTTAAAAAAGTACAATAGTGAGTTAAAAAAGTTAAAAATTAATATTTTCGTGTAGGTTATTGAAATATAAAAATAGAGAGAATAAATTAAAAATTCAAAAAACAAATATTTAGATTTATAAATAAAATCTAAAACTAATAGAATCAAAATATAAATATAATAAATTATTTTATGTTATTATATAATTAGTATAATATGACACATTATTTTCATGTGCTTTTTTCTTATGTGTTAACTAATGATTGCACTAATATAACCAATTTTAAAATTATACCAGAGAGTTTATCTAAATAAACATAAAACTTGCTTTTTAAAAACTTCCTAACATAAATTTTGATTATACAAATTCACTTTTGACCCATTTACAAATCAAATTAGTTTAAAATCAAATTTATACAATTTCAATATAAAAAATAATAAATATTTTGGTGAATCTAATCCTGATATTTTTGTCCACTTACATGCTTAAATAAATAATATTTTCAGCTTTTTTCTTTGGGGGTTGAATAATGGAACCAAGGGCCCCTGAGCTATGATTGTTAGATTCTCAATTTCAAATTCCCAATCATGTAACAAAAGAAAATAGCCAAAACAAATTCAATCCTCGCCTCAAAATTATTCTGAAAAATGTTGCTGTTGATGATAATTTCCTCTCAAAATTTTTAAATTAAAAAATGGCCATAATTCTTACATTCTGAAAATAGATCGACGTCTGCCATTTTTGGGACAGGCGAAAAATCATATAAATTGGGTTGGAAAATCTCATTCAAATATACATACGATGCAAAGCCATACATTTTATTGGGACACAAATTCTGCTCAGAATCCAAAACACTATTTGGAAACTTCCGAGCTACCTAGTATTATATATGTCCAAACATCTCTGAGACGTACACGTGGCACCGAGTCGCCAAAAGCATAGCAACTCGGCTACACAGTCACATCAGTCTCAAATCTTTTCAGCAATAGAAATCGTAGTCGTAGGTTTTTTCAACAAAAAATCGTACTTGTTGTAGTAAAGTATATAAATAATAGTGTAATTATCATTATATTTTGAATTTTCCAAACATCTAAAAAGTGACAGCAAAAACAGTTTTACTTGTTACTTGAAATAATAAGTTTGATGTATTTTTTAAACTAAGTTTACACAGACAATTGATGTTAATGAAAGTTTTGGATGAACAAAAAAATAATAAAGGAATTGTATTGCACAAAACTGAAAGTATAGAGGATCATTAGTCTTTTTTTTTTTTTTTTTAAGTAAATAGAGCTAAAAACCATCAAATGATAAGACACATTTAAGGTTGAGGGACATTTGAATGTTACAGGTTTGAGTTCTTGAAAAATATGTACAAAATAAACAGTCACATAAAATCTAAACGAAATTATTCTCACCATTTAAAGGATACCTGGATATTTGTTAGCAAAAAGTCAATAAATTTTGGTTAGTGTAAAAAAGACAATAATATATTAGCTTAAATTTTTGTTAAAATAAATTAAGAATAAAAATTTTCAAATAAAAAAATTTTTTGGCTGCTGTTCAAGTGTCGAAAAATAAATCATTTCTATAATATTGTTTTTGCATAATCTGTATTTATTTCTTTACAAATTAATATAAGCCACCTATGTCATAAAATATCATGTCTAAGAAACATTAATGGCCCTAATACGACAACTCATCCCCACCCACATGCCAAAACCTAGCTCCGAGTTCTCTGCGCGTGCTTTTTCTTCACTCTCCACCTTACATATACCTTGCTCCCAACGTTACCTTCTTTCCATCCTCCACATGATCACCTTCAACCACCTCCACATCTCTCGGAGATTCAGAAGAAACGTGATGCCTACCCAAGAGATGAAGATCAAAGAGGGCTTTCTTGCTCAAGATGGGTATGCCTTCAAACACGAAACCCATCTCACAGTTCTCAAGACCTCTCGGTTCTTCGCCGGTGACGGCTTCACCGTCTACAACTCCAACGGTCAACTCGTCTTCCGGGTCGACTCCTACGGCCCCGACACCCGCAACAAGGACCAAGTCGTCCTCATGGATCCCCACGGCCGCTGCCTCCTCACCCTCCGCCGTAAGGTACCTCCTCTCTCTGTCTTTCCCTCTGTTTCCGAGTCTGCTCAGTATAGTGCTAGTGGGTAATAGCGTAATTGGATTAACATGCAATTGCTATTTGATTGCGAAGCAGAGACCGAGTTTGCATCAACGATGGGAGGGGTATAAAGGGGAGAGAACGGACGGTGATAGGCCGATCTTCAGTGTGAAGAGATCGTCGATGATCGGACGGTCACGAGCGACGGTGACGGTGGAGGTGTACGATAGTACGGGTGAGGAGTACCAGATCGAAGGGTGTTTCTCGGAGCGGCGTTGCAAGGTGTTCAATGCGATGAGGAAATCAGTGGCTGAGATTCGACGGAAAGTGGACCCCACCACGAGGGTTATGCTTGGGAAGGAGGTGTTCTCGCTCTGCGTTAAGCCTGGGTTCAATGTGGCCTTTGCAATGGGATTGGTGCTCGTTCTTGATCAATTGAACTGTAATAGTTATATCAATGATGGAACATCAGAGCCTGCGGTGCACCCTACTACAGAAGATTGATTAAAGATTGTCATTCCCTTTGGATCATTTAACACACTAATTTATGGATTTTGGAGGGACGTCCCTTTACTTTGATAGGGTTCTCTCTCTTTTTATCTATAGACATACCTTTAAAATAATGGTTCTAAATTCCATTGAACAAGATCATTGTGTAAATTTCATAGTAATATAAAGTACTATAATTTTTACTGTCATTGTCCTTGAAGCTACTCAGCGGCAGAGCCACATTAAGCTGGAGGCACATGCCCCCTCATTTTTACTATTGAAGTAAAAATAATATCTTTTGAATTAGAGTAAGAGCAATTTTGGAAGAGAAAATTAATATAAATGGAGCCATCTTTATTTAGATCTCATAAACATTTTATTTAAACAATAAACTATTGAAGTACAAATTAATATCTTTTGAATAAGAGTATGAGCAATTTTTGAAGAGAAAATTAATACAAATGGAGCCATCTTTGTTTAGATCTCATAAATTTAATTTCCTACAACAACACCTTAGATTAATTTAATAAATTTATCATTAAATCTACAAAAATGATTTATAATTTTCTTTCCTATCACCCTAAGGGTCTAGATAAAATAAAAAAATTATACCACTATTCATTGAGAGTTATAGGAAATATTTAAATTAAAGAAAGATGTGGTGTTTAATGTTAGAGTGATGATATTTTTCAAGCTGTAAAAGTTTTTTATTAGAGACCAGTATAATTAGGTAAGAGGTAAAACTCTGCCACAAAGGATTCTTAATGTTTTCTTTTTGACATTTCATATTTATTATGTATATTTATTAGACAATTAAAAAGAGAAAATTTGTAGTTTACTAATTTAATTTAGAAGTCAAATCCCTCATTTTTCATTAATAGAAAATGAAAAGTCCTTAATTAAATAATGTTGCTCATTACTTTAATTTTATCATTGTTGTTGCTTAAAATAAAAATGTCTCTTATTTTTAATAAAGATGTATGTTGAAGTTAAAGATTTACATTAGTTGCATTATCTAGCTTGACATTTTTACTTTCTTTGTGACATCTTTATTGATTTCATTTAACTCATATCATTTCATTTTGCTTTTTCATTATTATTTATTTCAAATAGTTTTAGTTTTAGTTTTTTTTAATTTGGAGATTTCAAAGCTGCTCATTCTGATCATGCAAACTACTCGTGGCTGAAATCAACCATACAAATTGATACAATTTTTTTTGTGTAAACACACTTTGAAGTGGTAAATCATATATGTTTATAAAAATATAAAAAGAAAGGTTAGACCGATGAAATTTTCCTAATAAAATCTCCAATATCTCATATTTAATAAATGTTTTAACATCTAATTATATTCATTTAAAAGGAAAATAAAAATTAATCGACGAAACTTTTAAAAAATGAACTTTCTTCCATTTTAATTTACGTTAATAGGGCAATAGAAAAGTCCTTAGTTCACTAACTCCTCAATTTTTAGACTCTCATTTTCAATATTTAAAAGGTTATATATATATATATATATATATATATATATATATATATATATTAAAACTATAATTTATAATATTAAATTTTACTTATTTGCAAGTAATATCAATAGACAATGCAATACACTACTCAGATTTCTTTTTTTCAAAAAAAAGATTGTATAAAAATCAGGTACCGCAGTGTAGCCAACGAAATAGTTTATTGCATATTTCGCTGCTAGAAATGTAGGATATAATAACGGTCAATGTTGTTACTAAAAAAGTATAAATCTGCTGCTAAAAGTTATAGCAACAGTTTACCTGAATGCCGATATTAAATCTAGAGTTGTTGCTATATTCCTCCCGTTGCGATAAGTTATACCACCAAATATGCTTTTCGCTGGCCAACAAATTTTAGAAGAACATGAGAACAAATGTAGTGTAAAATACTATACAGTTTTAGTAGCATTCATGGTATTCTGTCAGAATTTTTTAGACCTTCTCGAGACTGTTAAATAAAAGTTGTTACTAAATCTGAATTTTTTTGTCAATATCTGTGGCAGCTGTTTAAAAATTGTTACCATATTACATATTTATTACTAATTTTATTTGAACATAATAATAAAGGGCTACTATATATGTTTCTAATTTTTTTACCAGTGTCCGCTAATGCTAGAGCAGTTGTTTTAACTTCTTGTTTTAATGAATATAATTTTATCTTACTATAATAAATGGAAAGTATATAAAATTAGATTGGAGATGACAAATTATACATAATCTTGCATGAGATACTTCATTACGTATTGTTCTTTAAACTTTGCAAATATTCTTTATTTATTGCCCACAGTCAAAATAATAAGGAAGAGAAATACAAAAAAGAAAGTCCCAGAACACCTTTAACGTGTAGAAATATTTCAGTTTAAACAATTAAAAGGAATGGAAATGTGGAAAAACAAGATCATAAAAAGAGGTGCCAGAAAGAACCGAAAAATATGATAATGGAAAAAGTGGCTTTGGTTTGACTATAATAATTAATCTATTTGAATAAAAACGTCTTTTTTTCTTTTTTGAGAACATTTAAAGAGAGGATCGTGAAAAGTGAGTCTCGGATGAATTTAGATTTATTGTATTTGGTTTATGTGAATTTTAATTGCAATAAAAATTTAATAGTAGAAATTTATTTTCAGAGAGTATGTGCAGTCAAAAAATTAAATATGATCATAGCTGCAATGCTTCAAAGCAAAAGCAAAAGTTAAAAAATCATATTACTTTATCTTAGTTTGACTGAAATTATTAATTATTAATTATGTGAACAGTTCAAATACCTCCTAAAGTAAACAAGTTAAAGAAAAAAAAAAAACCGCATGGAGGAACTGGTCCTTATTCTATATTTTTTAAATGTATAAATAATTCAATATACGTAAAATAAATATAAAAAAGTTCGCAAAAAATTACAGGAATAAAGCAATATACCTTTATTCTTTTATTCTTTTAGCAATATACCTTTTACATCCACATAATTTGTTGTCACAGGCCATATCAAATATTACTTTTCAAAAGAAATTTCAATTGTTTTCACTAAATTTTAGGTCACAATTATTTTGTCATCATGTAAGTATCATGTTAGAAACTGTTACCATATTACATATTTATTGGCAATTTTATTTGTACGTGCTAATGAAGTGCTGCTATATATGTATCTGATTTTTCTGAACTCCTTGTTTTGATGAATGTAATTTGTCTTACTGTGACAAAGAAGGATAGCAAAATTAGAATAGAGATTATGCATAATACATACTCTTGCATGAGCTACTTACACGACTTTTCCTTAAACATTGCAAGTATTATTTATATATTGGGCACAGTCAAAAAATGATAAGAAAGGGTACACACACACACACACACAAAAAAAGGTCCCAAAACACCTTTAAGATGTGGAAATATTTCAGGTTAAAGAATTAGAAAAAAAAATGCAAATATGGAATAAAGGGTTTGGAGAAAAACAAGATAATAAAAAGAGGTACCATTAAGAAAGAGGGGAAAAATATAATAATAGAAAGGGGTATATTAACCTGGCTTGTTTGACAATAATAATTTAATTTAGAAGAATAAAAACTTTTTTTTTTTTGGAACTTTAAAGAGGATGGTGAACAGTAAGCCTGGGATAAAGCAAAAGGAAAAGAAATAAGAATCAAATTACTTTATCTCATTCTGACTGAAATTATTAATTGATTATTATGTGGACAGTTCAAATACCTCGTAAAGAAAACACGTTCAAGGAAATTAAAAAAAAAAAAAAAAACTGCATGGAGGAAATGGTCCATTTTCTTCCACTAAATTTGCTGTCACATGTCCATATCAAATTTTACTTTTGAAAAGAAAATTCACTTGTTTTCCCTAAATTTTAGGTCACTATTATTTTATCATGTTAGAAAATTGAAGCAAAAGTTAAAATTTAAAAGAAATACAATTTTTAGAATAGCTTGTTGCTAGTTGATCTAGCTAATTATATAAATTTCAGAATCAAAGTATGTGTGGATGCACATAATATTACGGGCCACAAAGATTCGAGCGCAGGTGAAAAGATACTTTCATATAGTGATGCGTCATTTTCTAGCCAGAAATATATATATACAAGCCACACGTTCATATGTACATGCACTGACCATTGTCTTTAGCTAAGTTATATATTATAAAGCACTAAATTTTTTTTTTTCTAAATCATGGTTTCACTTTCAGACACGAGTTACCGACTTCACAGAATATTGCATTTTATCATTTTAAAAATTTAGATTTTGCTGTACTTGTGTCTCAACTAAGTTGATATGACAGTTTACATTAAATAAACTGTCTTGATCGATGATATACAATTCGACTACTGAATTGAAGGAGGCCTGAATTCATTTTAAAATTATACGTACCATTTTATTTTGACCAAATTTTCACATATTGATGTATATTTTAAAATTTTTTTATTTGTATTTCAACCGTATTGATGTGACCATTTGTATTAAACAAATTGTTTGATCTATTGACATACAATTGAACTATTTATAATATATTTAGTTTAATATTATAATGTTTGAAAAGGTTAAAAATTTATTTGTATATTTAAATAGGAGTTTATCTTATAAATATTTTTGTTTAATTTAATGTTTGCTTGTTTCCAAAATTAAATTTATCTTTTAAACTCTTATTTGTATAAAAGTAAACAAAAAAAAGAATTTCATGTTGAATAAACAGTATAATTAACAAAACTCAATTTTTAAATCAAAATTTACAAACATAATTCACATATAAAATCACGTCTAAGTAAAATTAATTTTAAAAATTAAATTAATTTAAAATCATGTTAATTCATTGTTAATCCAAACATACACTTAATTGAAGGAAGTCTGAAGTCATTTTATAACTATACCATTTTAATTTGACCAAATTTTCACATATTGATCGTAAGTGATGAAATAATGTCACAATAGTTTTACTTTCGTGAAGTTCTTGAGAATGAGAATTTGCTGAGTAATGGGAATCGTATTCGTATATATGCAAATAAAATAGAATCATGAATATATTTTGCTAGCTGGTAGGTAGCCTACCATGCATAATCAAGGAATCCCTGCACCAATTGAAGCATTGATGGATTGATCATTTATATTACGTAGATACTCCGCGTTGTTTTCAATCTCATACTGTCCGTTGAAATCAAATTTCCTTTTGTTAAAGGTTTAATTTTATAATCAAGAATCTTATACCTAGGTGATTGTATTATGCTCCTACCTAAATTAAAGCATGCCATGCGCAATTATGTACTTGTAAAATCCAACTATAACTTCATTGCGTTGATGAATCGAATCTCGTGAGTGGTTTGGTTCATCGTCCATTCTGCCTTCTATGTTATTGACTTGTGGGATTATGCATTTAGAAACACTTAGATTAATGTAGAATGTCACGTCAAAGAATTACTTTTAAACAATTTTAGTTTATAAAAATTAGTAATTTTGTTTTTAAAATCTTAAATACAAATAATCACATCTACATAATAGAAAAAACACCGATAAAGAATTTTGATTTATGAGATTATATACACACCCATACATATATTTTTACATATATATAGTCCATTAATTTTATCTTAAGTTTCACTTTTATCTCTTAACTTGATTTTAATTTGGTTCTCAATGCATTTGTTAATTTTATATAGTTCTAATTTAGTTTTTTAATTTTATTTTAAAATTTACTTCTATCCCTTAATTACATTTTATTCTAGTTTTGCACTTAATTTTCAAAAACTACTCAAATAAATTATTTTTCCCATATATTTTTACTTTTCATTAATCTATTGATTTGGGTATGCCCTAATAATTGTTATTCGAATATTTAATTTTATGTTTTTTCACAAATTAAATTGACTAGTGCTCAATAACTAAATTTGTTTTAACTTTATTTTCTTCATTTTGATATTATTAGTCTAATTTTTTTCAAGTGATCTTAACTCTTAATTCATAAAAAGTCTTAATATTTAAATCATTTCGATTTGATAGCATTAGAGGAAAAAATAAAATATTTGAGTAGCTTATTCAAAAGCAAGGGCCAAACTAGAATAAAATAAAATTTTTAAAATGAAAATGAAACATATAATAAGGTTAAGGGATTAAATTATAACCAAATAAATATAAAGGTAAAGGACCAAATTGAAACTAAAGAATAAGGAAAAGTTAACATTTTTAATAATGTTCAAAAATTATAATTAAAACAAAAATAAAATATATGGTAAGGATAAGAAAGTACACCAGCAATATATGGACTTGGGTATACATATCCACAATGCTGCGGCTACAACAATCTAATGTTTCCGTGGCCCAACAAATTGAAAAGCCTATGTTTTCAAATCAGTTTTGGCCCAACCCAAAAAGAAAATTGCGTGGCTCATTCTTGTTTTTAGGACCAAAAGCTGAAAATTAAAATAAACCCGACAAACGACCAAGAGATAAATCTAGGGGAGATGCTCCTTCGTTCTTTCATCGTTTCCCATTATCTACATAATCATACTCCTGTGCTCACCTTATCATTCTTACATTCTTAATTCTTCATAACAAAACTATATTTTGTCATAATTTAATTGACTAAAAAGCTACTCAAATTTTTAGTAAGTTCTTTTATTTGATGGTATTAGAAAGAAGGAAATATTTGGCTAATTTTATTAAAATTGTTAGGTTCTAATTTTCACTCATTTTTAGTCTTATTTTGATTTTATTTTTAGTGTTTTTTTAAGGAAATCAAATTATTTATATTTATTTTGTTTGGTTTCAGGTTAAGGATACAATTTTGTTGAAATTGTTAAAATTTAGACTAAACAAAGGCATTGACAAAACTTACACTGCTATTAAGTTTAATTCAAATAGATAAACCATAAGTACAACTAAAAATATTAATTTTAAAATTGAAAATGGATACCTTATATTCTCTAATAAATTTCTCTCTCTTGATTATTGAAAAATGTAGTAAGGAGCTGGAGAGATTCTATAACAAACTTTGGAAAGGAATTTCTACGTTTTTATTAGAAAAAATTAGTGAAAAATCAAAAAAACTTAAAGTCATTTTCTTTTCTTTAGGAGGCATACTTTTAGATTTAAATTTTTCTTTTCTGCATCTTCTCTCTCTCTTCTAAACTTAGCGAGAGAAAGTGACTTAATTCAAATATTAGCTATGTATATGGAATATGGAATTTCAACACGAAATTTGAATGCTGACAATCATTGATATTTAAATTCTATATTCTAACTAAAGGATTTTATGTGATTTTCTCAATGTTGTGAGGTTATCTTAATTTTTTCTTCTCTTATTCTTTTCTTCGTTGTTTACATTCATATTTTAATTGCTTCACTATGGGTGAATGAATTATTTGAGCTCATTATTTGTTTTGCCCATAATTGATTATATGCCAATTGGTACAAGTAAATTCATAATTGTTTATTTTGACCAATACAAGTGAAAAATTAGTTTAAAAATTGTTGAACACTTCCTTTTACATTAATAGAATGTGAATGATGATTTATTGAACATGCTTCATGCTTTAATAACTTAAAAATGATGGCTTTTAATTCTTAAAGCGATTGGTTAATTAAATTATAAGTACTTATTTAGGGTTGTTAATTAATTAAAGGTAGAGTTAGGAGCTTCTCTTATCTAACATACTTAACAAAGCCTAAGTTATTGAAATTTTTTAACAATTATAGCCATTTACAAAGAGGGATAAATAATTTATCTAAAATCATGCTTACGTCTAAGATTAACTGAGAAAAACTACATAGTACGTCTTTTAGTTAAAAGCTTATATTTCATTAAAGTTTATTTCACTTTAACTTGCTTCAAATTTAAATTAATTATTTTGAAATCATTTGTTTAACTGTTTTGGTTTGGTTGTTATTATTGTTTTATATTTAATAAATCCCTCATTTTTTCCACATTATTATTAGTTATTCTTAACTGTTAAAATTGTTAATTCATATATATTTGACCTTATTAATCATTATCACAATATAAATATTTATTTGAGAGTAATTAATTTTATTTTTCATTGATTCAACAGCCATAAAAAATTAAAGAATTAAATTAAAACCAAACTAAATGAATGATTGCTTGATGTCAAACCTCAAAAAAATCAAAGGATCAAAAAGCGTATTTTTAAACAAAATATTTACTGTCATTTGAAAGAAAGTAAAGCAAATAGACAGAGCCAAGACAACAATTCCAGACTCAGAAGGGCGAGCTTCATAATTTGTGGAGACATGTTTCTTTTACACTGCTTTTTGTTTTCTTATCTTTTTTTTTTTTTCCACTGCTCAAATGTCAGAAAAAAACAACAGAACATCAAGCAACACAAAGAGACAAATATTGATTGCCTAATGAAGCCTATGGTACATTGCTGGATGTCAATTAGAAAAAAAAAATAAAAGAGAAGAAGAAAATGTTAATTCTGCAGGAGAAGATCTCCAGAACTCCACAAACTGATATGCTTCTGAGATTTCTGAAAAAATGTTTCAGAATCCAAACAATCAGAGACTGTAGTGTTGTTGTGCCTTTATCATTCTATTTTGTCAGGAATCTCATGATGCCAAAAGAAGAAGAGAGGTGCAACTTGTAAAAACCAATATGTACAAGGATCCAATGCTCTGCATGTCCACATAAGTGTTAGACATGGAAGAACATACAAATCTTCAAGAACATGAAGAATGTCTCAAGGTTTATTATACATTTCATGATGAATCATGCTTATTTTTTTGAGAAAAATATATTTTTAGTTTTTCACTTGTTATAGAATTATTATTTTATTTTATTTTATTAAAAATATCATATTTGACCTTCTATTTAAAAAAAATTGATCAATTTTGACCTTTTTATCAAATTCTAAATCTTGAATATAAGGCACTATATTGATGTTTTTAAAAAAAAAATAAAAGACTAAATATGACATTTTCTAATAAATAAAAGATCATTTTTTAATAAATAAAAGATCATTTTATTATAAGTGTAAGACCAAAAAAATATGTTACTTTTTTCTATCACGTATCACATTACAAAAAATAATATATTAAAGGAAACTAAAAATATGTTACTTTTTTAATTTAGATATGTAAATGTTGTAGTAAAATGAGAAAAGTATTAAATTAATCTTTCACTTTTACAATTTAATTTCTTATAAATTATCCATATCAAATCAGTCCTTTATAATTTTTATTTTGACCAAAACTAGTGCCTCCATTGTCTAACTAATTTATTAACTAAGAATTAATAAGGGATTAAATCTACTCAAAATTGGAATTGTAAGGGAGTGATTTGATACAAATAATTTATAAGAAATTAAATTGTTATAAAATATAAAAGTAAAGGATTAATTTAATATTTTTTTCCAATTTCATAACTCCATTATCTCATTTTAATTTGTAACATTGCAGCACAACATTACATGTAAACTCAACTTACATTTTACTAGATAGTGTATAAATGATGCCAAACTCCAAATGTAACCAAGAATTTTTTTTTTTTTTCATAAAACAAAGTTTAAGTACAAAAATGAATTAATTGAAGGGAAATATGAGTATCTCCATAAATTATTGCTGTTGACTTGCAATGTTTGTCATTTTATACTCGGGACAAACTAACTTTTGTTTTCCTTAAACCTTTTATCCCGTTGTTTATAAAAAAGAAAGGAAGATGAGTGCTAGAAAAACAATTTTCTCACAAAAACACAAGCAGGCAATTTTATTCAAATCATACCTTGAAGGAAAGAAGAGATGGGATTGCTGAAGAAGGCACAAGCCCAGTGAATCCAATGTCATAAGAAATGCTTCCATCGGCCTTGAACAATCCGAAGTTCCTCTCCGATGTGGGACCAGGTTTCAAATTCTCATTGAACAGAGCAAACACATAGGCCCTCATCACATTCTTGGGCCTGTAAGGTGTCCCCTTCTTCTTCAACAACCTCCTCCTCAGATTCTTATTGTAAGCCCTCGCATTCTTCATTGTAGCCCCAGCTTCATTGTCATCCCCACGCGAAGCCCACCCTGTTTCAGACACCACAACCTCCATCTTCTCAAACCCAGCTTTGTCCAAAGCTGCATAAGCCGCATCAATCTGAGCCTCAAACATGTTATCATAATGCAGCTTCGTCTTCGCATCGTAAATCCCAGGACTTTTCTGAAAAAGAGCGTAGTTAAGATCAATATGTTGTGGGTCGTTCTTGTACGCAAGAAAAGGGTACGCGTTTATGAAAAATGGAGACCCAGTTTGTGAGAAGAATTGTAGCAGAGGCCTCATGAACGGATCAACATCTGGTCTGAAAGTGCACGAGGAAGGAGGGAATGAATTGGCGAAAACAGCCTCTGAGTGGGGGCTCGAGAGTTGAATGGTGGTATTCAAACCAAGCACAGAAAGGGCATTATAGACATTCTTCGCTGCAGGGAGAAGGGCTTCCCAGAGATCCATGTCCGTCGCTCCAAGGATCTCGTTTCCCACTGCAATTCCGCGGATTTTAGTTCCGGGGAGAAATGGCTGTACGTTTTCTTTAACCCAATCCATGGCTCGATCCTCCCCTACGCTCATGTCTTTGAGGAACTCATTTCCGAGTCCGACAACGATTTCAATTCCAGAACCTTTGAAGGCGGTGAGGACTTGGTGATCTGCGTCGTAGATTCTGATGTTCTTTAATTTTGCTGCTTTAAGAAGTGTTACCACACTCTGTGGGGAAGGTAGGTTGTCTGCTATTCTGCCATAGTTTACTCCATATGTCCATTTTGATGCCTTTTCCCCTGAAACTGCACAATACAGTAAGAGTTGTTAGCTTCCATGGAAAACTGTTATAAAATGCATAAAAGAACATCAATTCCGAACCCTTGGGGTTTATGGATAGATTTATTATAATATCTAGCGAGTTATATATTGAGATATGTATATATCAGAGTGAATATAAGTTGGTTCACTAGGTTAAAAGAAGAGATTTCTTAGGTCTTTTTTTTCGAGTCACTAACTTTGGACTAGGCTTGAAAGAAATTTCTCGAGTTGTCTATCAACAAAAGGAGAAGAAATATAATTTTTGGTTTGTGAAATACATTACTTTAGAAGTGCAGGATTTAATTTCTAGAAGTTTTTGACTTACTATTATTAGTCTTTCTTTAATCAATAAGAAACAGATATATGTTTCTGAGACCAAAGAATAACGAGTAAAAAATTTTCATGAACTGAACCATGTATTTATAAAATTTAAGAATTAAATAATGGACACATAACTACATTTCTATTTTGAAGAAAAATACATGCATTTTATTATTATGAAGCTGCAATTACTAAGCGGGCCAAGAAACAGAGTTATTATATATGTGATTTGTTCATTTGAATGCATTTCCCATGGCAAATTAGTAGCCTTCAACTAGGTATCATCATCCATGGAAGTAATCAGAATAATAGAAGAATAAGGGATTCAGTTAGAGCAGAGCATACCATGAGAAAATAATACAGAGAAGATGAGAAGAAGCCAAAGAAAGAAGGAATAGAACATGAGGTTAAGAGTGAGCATATTAAGAACGGGAAAGCATTCCAATTGTAGAAACGATACGGGTGGTGCCCTGTATTATGTAATTCAAAAAGGGTAACATCACCACCCAAGAAATCCAAATCAAAATCAAAATCAAAATCAAAAGCAATCCTTGGGATGATTCAAAACTTTTCCTCCAGGCATGCAATACACATGAGATTCTTGGCCCAATTCCAACTAAAGTTTCAATATCTAAGCAAGATTCTTAGCCTTAAACCAAAGTTGGATTGCAAGGAGAACATTTTCTGTGGGTTCGTTAGAATAGATTCTTCCTTTCCCAACCCTTTACCTCTTTCTTAAAGTTTACCCTTTTCATTTCACTTTCTGGTATAGTTGTTGCATTCTACAATGTGGTCTTTCAAGGAGGCCATTAGATACCAAGATTTTGTTAAAAGGACTTTAGCACCTTTCGTGGACTCATGGGTCAGGATGTTTCTGAAGCTTTCCGGGAAAAAGTTGAAGAAAAATACTGTTGGAGACGCTCGAGAATCGGGATGTTACAATACATTTAGTTCACTGAATTGGATGTACCACGAAGTCCGAAACATGACAGAAACACATCGTCTAGCCATTTGGTCACAAGTCAGAAAGATCTTGGTTTGATGACACGAAGCTTTGTCGCCACTTGTAACGTTACCCCCATTTCCAAGTAGTCATCTATTCTTCCTCTCTTCTTTTAATTCAACTTTTAAGTTGAGCTCGCTTAGATTCTTATTATTAGATTATTTCAAGATCTGTATAAAATAATAATCATCATACATACACAAATCTTGAGATAAGACAAATACATTAGACGAGGATGGCAATCGATAAGAATTATGACCACTAATCTTCCCTCAGTCATAGGCTCAACTTTTACAGTCAGGAAATGCAAGGCATGTGCCAATTAGATGACTAATATTAAATGTGTGAAGGAGTCTACAATCTAAAGAGCTGCACTATGGAAAATTTAAAACCTAAGCTAACAGGGGATACATAGTTTCAAATGATTTCCCAGGTACAACCAAATTTTAGACAAAAACAAGAGACTACAGTCATCCAGGATGTTTCAACAAGATAACTAGGATAACATTACAGAAGTCACAGGGTACTACACATTAGTACGGTACATTTCAGCAGCTCACAGGATGGGATGATGAATGCTGAGGGGCTTCATTGTGCACACCTCCAGTAACTTTTCGATTCTCAACTATTTCTCCATCCATTTTCTTCACTACCTCCTCTGTCTGAATTATTGTCTTTTTTCCGTCAATTTCCCCCTTTGCCTCTATAGTTACACCATTTTCTTTCTCTGATTCAGTATTCAAAGGTTCTCCAACAGTTTTCTCCTCTGATGCAACTTCCACATGACTTTTTGTGTTTTCATCCGCATCACTCGGCACCTTACAATTGTCATCATGACTATTATTACTATTATTATGATCAGTGCCATTTTCTTGTTCAGTTTGCTGTGTATCATTCCGGTTCTCAAGTTGCTTTTGTCCTTCTGCTGCTTCTGCAGCCTTGGGTTCCTCTTCAACAGCAGACTTTGCCTTGGGTTTCTCTTCAGCAGATTCTGTTTCTTTGTGATCTTTCTTCGAACCTGATGCTTTTCGAGCACGCTTCTTAGGAGGCTCACTCTCTGCAGGTGGAGTTGATTTGGCCTTCTCACTAATCCTTGCGGATCGCCGAGGGGTTTCACCGGTTCCCCAATCAAACTCTGATACAGCAGGATTGCCAGGATGTGCCTTTAGGTACTGCTCCAATTGTTTCCTTGTACTGATCTCCTCCCCAGTTGGAGCAATAAATATGATCTCACTTTTTCTTGGCGTTCCCACTTTCTTAGGGAAGAACTGCACAATGGAACTAGAAGCATGTCACAAAAACAATTTCCATATAGCATCAGAAGCAACCAAATAACATTTGTTTGTTTCATCCATACAGCTAAAAAATGTGAATACAGTCTTGTTAACGACAAGTTTCAACAACAGTGTAACATAACACATTTACTGAATCAAAACAACCACTAATCATATGTTTGTGCACGTGTGTGTCTGTGAGAGTGAGAGATAGAGGATATGCTGGTTAGTCGAAACAAGTAATAGTACAATAGTTTATTGGGAAAAAAAAAAAAAAAACAGACTTCTCACTCTCAGTGATATTTTTTCCCAAACTCATGACTTTGTAATAGCATACTTCGCGACTGCCTACTTGTAACTGTATCAGGTATGATATGTTTGCTTTGAAAGTCTAAATTCTTTCTATGGGGATGTTCCTTTTTCATATTTCATAATAGATATATGATCCTAAGTTGAACTTGCCTCCCAAGCCTTATTACCTTCTTGCTTAATTTTTATTACATATACTCTTCTGTTAAAGATGGATTGTTTATCCAGAAAATTAATATCATAAAGTTTATGGCTTGCATTTTACAATCCATGATATTATAAAGTTTCTGTTAAAGATGGAATGTTTACCACAGAACAATCATACAACTGGAGGGCCGAGAAAGTCAAAAGTAAGCATTATGGAATCCAAAGGAAGTAGAAAGTAGCCAAAACGATTAACAATGTATTCGCTAATTAACAATTCGAGGACTAAACTTATAGTTTACTCTAAAAGAAAAAAATAATAGATGAAGCTTGAGGAAGTTGAAATCCAGAATCCATGGCAAGAGTAGACTTAACCGGTTAACTAAACATAAAGTATGGAAGAGTGCACCATGAGAACAGAGTCTCTCGCTCTCTCACCGGAAGTCCCCACACTTCAATATCACGTAGAACGCCTAGTTTTATAAAGCGGGCTAAGCGTCAGATCAGAAGCTTCTAAAAACTAACTTCAAATACTTATAATTTTCAATTTAAAAGAGTTTTGAGCATTATTATTCAAAGCCCATGTCATGCCAAACAAGTACTTTATCCGTTTAAGGCTATTTTTAAGCCTAAAATTCTTAATTTTTCAAATTCCAGGGCCGTTTTAGTTCTGTTTCTAATCGGCTAATTTAATTATTTTTCTGTAATTGATTAGAGTTAACTTGTATATAGCTTTTGTTCCATTCTGACGTCAATTATCATTGGATATTTCAGATTCGATTCCACTGTATTAAGTTTTCAATTTTATTCTTTCAAGCTAATTTGCTGCATGGTAATTAACCAAAAATATGATTAATTTAAAACACAATTTATGACACTTGTCATCACAAGTCGCAGAAGCGTCTTGTGTGCCAGTGCCACAAAGCAAAAAACCACCCCAAAAACCAAGCAGTGTCAGAGGAATGTCAAAATCATTTAGAACCATGCGAAGAAGTAAACAAACAAGCTTCTACCATATTCTGTCTTACGATGATATGGTCCACAATATTCTAATATTTTCCTGGAAAATTGTACACTCTATGGTTAACTTTTCTTCTAGGGTTATGGTTAGGTGCAAGAGCAGGTGAGAGCGAGGAACTAGGAAGTAAGTTAACTATTATTTCCAGTTAATTTTCAAATAAAAAGTTGCTGCTGAAACATGTAAAAAAAGGTAAGACCTTGAAATCTCTAGAAAGCCTAGTAGTTGAGAGTATCATAATTCGCATCATAAACGACCAAATATTAGCACAAACCCTAGTTCAATAATTCAAAAACATATACGAAAAGTCAAAGCAAGGACTTCTATCTAGCAGAATTGAACCAAGGAAGTGGAGAAATAGCCAAGAAGAGAGTGACCAGTTTCTTCCAAGCAGGAGGAGCAGGAAGCTCCACAGAAAGGACCTCATCTTTTGCAGCAGTTTGCGGTTGCTTCTCCTCCATCACTGTGTTCTCGATGTTTTTCTCCAGAACTTTCTGTTTCTCTCTCTCTGGAGTAGTTCAAGCAAGAAAAGAAAGGAAGGGAGCAAATGATCCCAGAAAGCACAAACCTTGAAGAGTTTGGTTGTTTGTGGGGTGATTGGGAGAATGGAAACCGTACTAGCACAAACCGTTGGGAAGTCTTGGATATGGATTTGGTGGCTTGTTGGTTTGTTCGTTTCTCTCTCCTTCTTTCTTCACAATTGAATTTGGGAGCTGATAACCTCACCCTGTTAATAAAATTATATTTATTTCCAGTGCTGTCGGTGATTTTCCCCTACTTCCCCTGATATCGACACGCGTTCATGTCACTTGATCACGCGCTTCTAAACATTACATCCTTATTCCTCAAAGCCTAGGCGAGTGGATTTCTAAGAAAAATATCAAATGAATTGCAGGTGCACGCGCGCGGTGGGAGGGGAGCGTGGTAGAGGATGAGTCGTGGGGGAGCAAGAGAGAGAACCACACGTCGCTCGCACGTGATAAGTTTGCAGATAACGTTTTGGTTAAACTGAATTGAAATGTGGCTTTGGATTCCGAACCCTGTCGGACCACTTAGCCCTTCGCTTTCGCCAACTAATAAATTTGGAGTAAAATTGTTTTTTTTTTTTTCACTTCAACATTTATTATAAAATCATTATGTTAATATTTTATGTGTTAAAATATTTAAATTTTTTTATTTATTAAAAAATATTACACTTACTTTTATACTTTATAAAAAATTAGATTTAAGAGTAAAATTTATTAAAAAAATAAAATTAATAATTTTTCAAAAAACAGATGATCAAGTGGGGGACAAATATATATATTTTAAATTTTTAATTATAACAAGATTTTTCCCATATTGGCGTTCTTGTCCCAAAGTATAGACAGAAGAAACAAGTAGAGAAAATGAAGCTTGAGGTTTGAGGTTTCAACTTCAAAGGTTGACCACTTCAAGTGAGTAACTTAACCATAAGGAAGCAAACTTGTTCTCATGTGGGCTGTTGGTAAGAATAAGGCAGATGAACTAAATGAAGAATGACAAATAAGTAGGTGACTCTGATTTTGAGGGACCCAAAAGTTAATTGTTAATTCTTTTAAGGCCTATATATATGTAATTTAATTTAAAGTTGTTATGCGTATCTTAGGATAATATATATATATAGGTTATAAAAAATGATGAATTTAATGGAGAGTTTAAGGGTCATTCAGTGTTCTAGAGCCTTCCTTCAGAGAATGGAATATCCCATGGAAGATGCTATCGTTGCGATTATTCTCCTCTACATCTGGACCCTTACTTTACCTTCTGATGCGTCTCCGGATAACTACGTGTTTTCTTTTTTTCTTTTTTTGACTAATTATTATATAGTGGATGACGTTCCAATTTGTAAAAAAAGACATCCCAACTTACAATATTAAAATGGGCATCCATATTCCTTATTAAACTGTCACCTCATGCGACTTTTGTGCCTCTATTTGAATTATACGATTATTTTATACAAAAAGATATCATTCATGATTTTTAAATTATGATTTTATCTCATTCTCGAGAGTTATTTACATATAATATATATCTTAATATAAAATTTAAACCATTAAAATTTTAAATTAATTTAAAATATAATTCTTCTATTTTATTAGAACATGAAAAAACTCGTTCCATATTTAAATAATTAATTTTAAATGATTTAAACATAATTGGTGGTAGAACTAATCATGGGTTCGGTCAACTAAATAAATTTAGCTTAATCCGATCACATCAGACGGGGTTATAATTGGATTAAATAAAAAAATTTAGAATTTTCACCAGGTCAAGTCCTGGAGTTGACATGAGACCCGGCCCAATATTTATTTTTAATTTTTTAATTTTTATAATACATTTTTAATTTGATTTAAAATAAATTTTATTTATAAATAAATTTTTTTTAATTTTTATTATTTTTCATTCTAAATCTTAAAATATTTTTAATTTTATTTTATTTCCTTTCAAATCTTATTTTTTTTATTTTTTATTTTTTAAAAAATTTATTTTTACAAAATATTTCATATTTTAAAAAAAAATGACCTAACCTAAACTCAGTCTAACCCATCCCAAATCTCGAGTTAAAAAGAAAAAATATCCAATAAAATACCAAATCAAATTTCAAGCCGAACTCACCCTTAATTGGTGGTTTCAACCTTGACACTACCCGTGAGCTACTATGAGTGGAGCTTCTACAGTCAATCGTGCATATATCATCTTTTTTTTATTATTTTGGTAATGATATTTTTAGATTAATTTATATTTCAATCGAACCTAAGTCTCGCGTTAAATAATTTTAAGAGCTACGTGCTGACCTTAATATTTGAGTTTAAACATTTGAAATATAAAATACACCATCTTTCCCATTCTTAATTTTTCATCGAGCACTGCCTCTACCATAAACGTACAAAGCCAATAAGGTCCAAAATAAAAGTTTAAACGCATAAAATTCATTGACTTCATGATTTAAAAACTTGACAGTAGACCTCTCAAACTTAGAACTATATGCAAGAAATTCTAGTTCGTACATTATTCCACGAATGAAAATGTGATGCATAAAGAAATTATATCCATGTGACAAAAAATTTAAGTAATTATTTATATATAGCTCAAACTTTAACTCGTTATCTGCCAGAAAAAAAATTTAAGAGTATATTTAATCACCGTTATGTTAATAAATTAACAGATTTACTAAAGGTGGGGGTTATTTATGTAAATTTGAATGCTTTAAGGAAATCTAATGTTAAGTTTTAAATATAATAGAAGTATTATTACACCCCATTTGCTGCATCCTGTAAGGAAGGTTTATTTTGTTCGGACATCAATGGATATCTGTGTTATCTCAAAGGGGCCCAGCCAACCCCTTCACCCAAGTTATGAACCAATGTTTGGGCCCTGTGAGAATTTTCAGCCCTTGATTCGCTTCCTGTATTATTTTGTTATGTCCAAAAGAATTGTATTAAATTATAAACTTATTGTTTATATTAATCTCGAAATATCGTAAGAAAATTTAATGAATATGTATATTTTACAATAAATTTGTTTATCATTTTCACATTTAAAAATCAATAAGCTGTAAGGTAATTAAATAATAAGTAAATAAGCTACTGAAATTAAATGAAACTTTAAATCACAATAAATAAACTTATTTAGGACCAAAATTAAAAATATATATGCATTGTAGTCCATCGTAAAAATGATGGATTCAAATAATTAATACTGTTTATCATTATATTATTAATCCAACTACAATTTTCTCCAGACCTTCCACACATAAATGTGACTAAATCTTTAAAGTTTGAACATTTGTGTTTATTCATGGATTACACGCTGGGACGTTCATTATCTTGAGAGACTCAAAAGGTCAAAAGCTAACTTAGAAGATACATATATTTCAGTTGAGTTTGAGAAATTGACAGGAAGCCCAAAAGAGTGCCCTATAATGGAGGGAAGGTAAATCAAATTAAACCCACTAAAAATCATATTAATGAGCATTAATTCTTCATTTAATAACTCAGTGTTGGTTGGTGAGTGCCTCCAGCTGTATGGGTCATTCACTATCTGCTCATTCTTGAAGAGATTTTTCTTAACAGTTTTGCTTCCCCTTCTCTAATTTCTTTCTCAAAACACCTAAACAACGGTGTTAATTGGTGAGTTGTGGCTTCATTTGAAAAATCAAACAAAATGATTCTAGGGAAAATGACACCAAAGTAAGTCTGAAACTCTAAATAATCAATTAAGAGTCACATAAACTTCCAGTTATGTTATGTCACTTAATCTTTTAAATGATCATAAGTTTATCTAAAAAATAAACCATTTTGATTAGACGAAAAAGGAGACTAAGTTAAGATGGTTATTGAATTGAAAGAGGAAAAAAAAATTAATCATTTAAAAAATGAATAATTAATTTACTCATTTATTTTTGTGGTCTGTCTCTTCTCTATTAGCTTGTGGATCATAACCATCTTTCTGCTTCGGACCTTCGGTTGGAAGTATTATGTACCTCCTTGACTGAACTTTCATAAACGCTGTTCGTTGGAACAGTAGCAGAACATAAATGTGAACGGTTAATTTCTCCCAGAGTCACTACAAAAATTTCCTTTTCTGAAAAGAGAGTCAGAATTGCATAATTTTTTTGCATAATCTATTATTCTCTATTCCTAAGAATAAAGATGCTAATACATAGCTCAAATAAAAGGACAAGGGAAAACAAGAAACTAATAGAAAGTTTTGCATGATAATCAATTAATCTAATAGTATGTTCGCGTGGAATATAAGAGAATTGCAAAGAAAAAAAAACAGCCACAAACTAGCAATGGAAGTTACCTCAAAAATATGGAAACTCCCGGGACCATACAGCAAAACATCATCCCTACCAACGTAAATTCATAATAATGACATACAGTAAGGGGAAGCTGAGAACTTCGTTCTTATTCCTCACATTAAGTTACAGAGAACACCATACTCTCTGCCCTATTTCTCCTTGGTTCCTGACTTTCTGTAGTCTTAGCAAACTTGGGTTCTGCAATTGAAAGGACAATGAAGCACTTCATATCCATAATTCATGGTACCTATTTCTCCATTAGTCGTTTTTGTTCTTCTCTTATTGGCATGCTAATATATTACCTGTCCTTGACTTCCTAAATTGTTGCTCAAATTGTACCAGATTTTGTCTGGAGTTTCCTCCAGTTTTGGTAGTCTCTTGTACTTTTTCTTGTCTTGTGTTGGCTTGCAATATTAATTTACCTGAACTTCCAGATTTCCCTTCGGGGTTATTTGGTAAAACCCAGAACTTTGATGCAATTAGAGAAACATGGGCTTATTCAGATGTGGAACCTTGCTTTTCTATGCGTTCTTCTTTCTGCTGAGAGTGTGTCTGGCAAATGATCAACACATCCCCCAGATATATCCCGGCTTCAAGGCATCTCAGCTTGATTGGAATGACCATGGTGGATTCTTCTTACTATCTAACAGCTCAGTTTTCGCTTTCGGATTCTTCCATACCCTCGACGTTTCCTTATTTGTTTTAGTTGTCATTCACTTGAAAAGCTACAAAGTGGTCTGGACTGCTAACAGAGGCTTACTAATAAGAAACTCTGATAAATTTGTGTTTGACAATACTGGGAATGCATATTTGGAAGGTGAGGGTGGTGTGGTTTGGGCAACAAACACATCGGGATCGGAAGTCAGAGCCATGGAATTGCAGGATTCAGGCAATTTGGTATTGATTGGGGAAGAACGAAGAGTTATTTGGCAGAGTTTTAGCCATCCCACTGATACCCTTTTACTTAATCAAGTTTTTGTAGAAGGAATGAGTCTCAAAAGCTTCCCTGACCGTAATAATTTGTGTCATTATCTTACCCTTATGTCAGGTGATATGGTTCTCTATGCAGGATATAAAACTCCACAGATATATTGGTCCTTAAGAAGCACGAACAATGTCAGTAAGAAGGTTTATTCTGCTTCTTTGGTTTCAAATTCATGGAATTTCTATGACAATGGTGGAGCTTTACAATGGAAATCTGTCTTCTCTGAGAAATCTGATCCCAAAGCCATGTGGGCTGCTATATTAGAACCTAATGGTGTAATCACTTTCTATGATCTTAACAAGGGAAAATCTGTTAACGCCGAGGCAATTAGAATACCAGAAGACCCTTGTGGCGTCCCTGAGCCTTGTGATCCTTATTATGTTTGCTTCTTTGACAGCTGGTGCATATGCCCTCAACTTCTCAAATCCCGTTTCAATTGCAAGCCTCCAAACGTCACATCATGTTCTAGAACCCAAGAAGAACTTCTATATGTTGGCGAAGAGCTAGATTATTTTGCAGTCAAGTATGTTCAACCAGTTTCTAAATCAACCCTGAATGCTTGCAAAGAAGGTTGCTTAAGAAACTGCTCTTGCCTTGTGCTTTTCTTTGAGAACAGTACAGGGAAGTGCTTTCATTTTGATCAGACAGGGAGTTTCCAACGTTCTAAACCGAGTTCTGGAGGTTACGTATCATACATGAAAGTCTCTATTGAAGGAAATGGAGATGGAAGAAAACGAAAGAATGAAACTCTACTAATTGTTGCCGCAGTAATTTTCCCAATTCTGATTATTGTTGGACTTGTATGGGGATTCTGGCTCTACAACAAAAAGAACCATTTAGAGTATTCTTCAGATACATTGGAGGATACAAATTTCATGGATAATCTTTCTGGTATGCCAGCCCGCTTTAGTTATAATACTCTAAGTAAAGCCACTGAGAATTTCTCAACAAAAATTGGTGAAGGAGGTTTTGGCTCAGTTTATCTAGGTGTGCTTCAAGATGGAACCCAATTGGCTGTGAAAAAATTGGAAGGAATAGGACAAGGGACAAAAGAATTTAGAGCTGAAGTATCCAGCATTGGAAGTATTCACCATGTACATTTGGTGAAGCTGAAGGGCTTCTGCGCTGAAGGCCCTCATCGCCTACTTGTATATGAGTACATGGCAAGAGGTTCTCTGAACAAATGGATCTTTAAAAACCATGAAAATAGTTTCTTGCTGAATTGGAATACAAGATTCAACATTGCATTAGGTACAGCAAAGGGATTGGCCTATCTTCATGAGGAGTGTGAGGTGAAGATCATACACTGTGATATCAAACCAGAGAATGTCCTTCTTGATGATAACTTTGTAGCTAAAGTTTCAGACTTCGGATTGGCTAAGCTAATGAGCCGGGAACAGAGCCATGTCTTCACAACACTAAGAGGAACAAGAGGGTATCTAGCACCAGAATGGATCACCAACTACGCAATTTCAGAAAAGAGTGATGTGTACAGCTATGGGATGGTTCTGCTTGAGATTATTGGAGGAAGGAGGAATTATGATCAATGGGAAGGCTCAGAGAAAGCTCATTTTCCTTCTTATGCCTTCAGGAAGATGGAAGAAGGAAAACTGAAGCAAGTTCTTGACCCAAGTATAGACATCGATGAGAATGATGAAAGAGCTGTCACTGCCATCAAGGTTGCTCTATGGTGTATACAAGATGACATGAGTTTGAGGCCTCCCATGACAAAGGTTGTTCAAATGCTTGAAGGTGTTTGCCCTGTACCTGATCCCCCATCATCATCTACATTCAGTTCCTATTCAGCGTTCCTGAAAATGAACAGTGAAGAAGCTTCTTCATCGAAACAGGCTAGTTTTTACAGTAATGTACCCCTATCTTGTGTTCAGTTATCAGGGCCTAGATGATAAAAGCAGTCATGAATTATGAATTTGTACTCATGATGTCGCCGTACAAGGATGTAAGAATACGTGCATACACTTGTAGTCTCTGTATTTAAATTTTTCTTATCATAAGTTTCATCCTCTGTAAACTTCACTCACAAATAAGTGAAAGTCAGTCACTGCATTTGAAAACTTTTATCAATTAAATTAAGAAAAGGACATAAGTCAGTTTAATTTAAATTTAAAAACATCGTAATAGAATTTTAGTTAAGGAAGATTTAAGTTAAATGAGAGATGAATTTAAAAGTTATAGTGATTTTAACAGTTGTTAGCCTTACTATGTTGAAAAAACTTAGGCCGAATAGTGACAATATTTCTCATCAATGCCATGCCTAATAATGACAAAGAGACAAGACAAAAAACTGAACACTCTCAAACATATCACCTTACCTACAACAGTGAAAGAAAAGGAAAGCAAAAGACCCATACAAGGGCTGATAGGTACATAGAAAATGTTGCACGCCACAAAGATGGACTGCCATATGAGAGAAAAGGCCATAGGTTTATTCGTTATTCAAAGCTCTCTCTCACATCTGGAATATATAACATTGAGGTTTTTGTCTGTTACCTTTGTCATGCTCTTCTTCCTTTTGGGTTCTCAAAGTTTACAACTTTGATTCCCAATGATCAGTACATAACTACATATTGCTGGCTACATTCAGAATCACACAAAATACATTATATGCAAAGCCATTTTGCATTGTTCGTATTGTTCTGAAGCATGTAATATTATAATTATCTTTGGCTGCATCACCTTATCCAGTAATGAATACCAATACCAAAACAAATTCATATGGTTGCAGAAGTATAAACAACTGCTCTTTATTCCTTTACTTACACCAAAATTTGACATGCTCAAAAGATGCATCAGTGGAAACCTGATTTGAATACAAGAGGCGCCGAAAGCTGATACTTCTCACAAGGTCTAGGCTATTTGCAGACTTTACAGTGATACTGTCAAACCCTATTCAAAGGGACTAGACTAGTGTAAACATTTTTAGATAGTTGCTATAAAGTTATCAGATAAACATGTGACACGTGGAACGAGTTCTTTTAAATGTGATGCTGAGCTATAAAAAAAAAAATCCACTTGTCATGTCTTTATAAGAAAACCCAACAGCAAAGACCTCAAAACTACACGTAAGTTTTGGCCTTTTCAAGAGGTTAAAAACTATGGATTACCTTAGCTGCCTTGCAAGTTAATTTCCTGAAATTGGAGAGAGGTAAGACTATGAGGCTGAAGGTAAATGAGGGCGATGTATAGCTCTGTGAATTAGATCAGGTGGATATGCGTGCCTCTGATCTGATTTACGCTCTGAGTCTTTATCTTCTTCATCTTCCTCAGCATCCCAAAGGAATTTAGCATATGAAGCCTGGACATAGCTGCAGATGTTAAGGCATTTTCATTAGTTTTAGCAAATAGTTAATTGTGAAGAGATTATAACATAACTCGGTTTATCAAAAAAACAAGTATTATAACATAACTCGGCTTTCTACTGACAAAGGGACTGAGTTCCATATTTAACAAAGGAAACATAATCCATACGCATCTATCGACAATTAGGAGAATCTGCAATGTATAATATATATTTATAAAAGAATAGTAATGATGGAGGATGATTTCTTACCAATCATTTGGGGCACATTTAACAGCTTGATCAAAATATCCTTCAGCTCGATCAGCACTCTTCTGTGTTCGCCATATCAGATCCGCATAGAGTGACAGAACATCACCATCACCTGGATTGGCCAAAATGGCTCTCTCGAGATACTCCTCTGCTTTAGGATAATCTCCACATACCTATTTGCAAACTGAATATCAGAAGAACTCCCAAAGAAAAAGTCCATTAGACAAAAACAGACACAAGATAAAGCATATAGTTTTCTTTGTACTTTCATATTTTAATTTAATTACAATACCTTTCTAGCAAGCCTTGCCAACTTTTGATTACCGAATAATCTCACTATTTTGACAGATTTTTCTTTTTTCTTTTTCTAAAATAAACACTAACCTCCCTTATAATTTATATCACCTGAATTTTGTTAAAATTATGCAGAATTATTTTCTATTTTTACACACACACACATATATATATATATATATATATATATATTAGTTTAATTTTAATTTTTAATTTAAATATCTGTAAAAATGTACACAGATATTTTAGATTATAAAAAATATGAATTTAAGGTTAATAAATTTTATTTTAGTAAAATATTAAATTAAAATGTAGTGCCACTTTTAGTTTCAAAGAGAGGTGTGAGTAATGTTAATAAAATTCAAAGGAAGTCTCTACAATATATTTTATATCTTTTATATTTAGAAAAGATACTTAGATTTTCATGACATCTAATGCATGTTACAAAAAACTTATTATTTATTTTCTGTTTATAAAATTAAATGTCTATACAAAATATATTCCTTTAAGAAAAAAAATTCGGACCCCAGGCAGCCACTGTCACTAGATATTAATAAAGGAGTAATATTGATCATATAAACATTAAAAAAAAAAACGGAAGATCAAAGTATTAGAATTAATCCTTTAGAAAGATATAAAATAGTTGACTTAATTGAAAATAAACAGTAAAATTAATTTCTAAAATGAAAAATCAAGGGTGATTGATGTAATTGTCTTGTCTGCAATTTCTTTCAAGTCCCATAGAGTAGTAGAAAGTAGAAACAGCAATGAAGCTGACCTCTTTCAAGAAGCGAGCATAATTTGCAAGCAAAAGAGCATTATCAGGGTTTGCTTCGATCATCTTCCGATAATATGCATCCGTCTCATCTCTCCCATAATTGCTACCTTCAGAGTAATCCCTCCCACTTCCATGTCCACCGTCACACCCTTTTCCTCCACCACCCATCGCCAAACTCTGCAACCTTCCATCTTCCTTCCCCGCACCATCCTCCCCGATCACTAGTCCCTTCTCAAAACCAGAGCTCGAAAACAGTTTTTGAATCGACGGTGAAGCTTTCTGTCGTGGTTCTTCCACTCGGTCACATTCTCTGATCATTTCACAGCCACACTGTTGATTCTTACGGACGTTACCGTGTGGGATACAGTTCTTCCTACTTGACCTCCGTGAGCTGTTATGGGCTGCGTCAGTCAAGGGTTGGCCTAGGTTTAAAACTGAGGTAGTTGTAGGAAGCTGGAGAACCAGTTCTGACTCAGAGGAATGGGGTAGCCATGAAGATGGGATTGGAGCAGAACAGCTTCGTAGTAGCATGATTGATTGATTGCTTGCTTGCAAGTTCAGAGATTGGAACGAAAGCGAACGAAAGGAGCAAGAGTAAGAGTGAGTGGGAGAGAGAGAGAACACAGTAGCACTATATGGAAGGTGGCGACCTCTGATGAGAGGACACGTAGGAGGGAGAGTGGGACCCACTCCGCCGTTGCCATACCAGTGTCACTGTGAAGCTTCAGGAATTGAACGGCCAGAATTGGGAGGGGAAGCGACAGAAGGGGGCGTCGTTTTCAGGCCGTAGGGTTGGCCAATAAAATGCAACCATGCGTCAACAGTGACCACCTACATCATTTCTTGTAACATGGCGCTTGCTTTCGCAGACTTGGAATTATCGTCCTCTATATTTTTGGAAATAGACTTCAAATTTTAAAACAAAAATGATAAAATTTAGATGGTGAGATGAAAATTTAACAATTTAGATTTTATAAAATTAATAAATATTATTTAATATTTATTATAATTTTAATTATTAATTAAAATTTTAATAATTCAAATATTAAATATAAAAAGTATAAATATAGAGAATATAAATCCTATATTTTTGTTCCTACCATCTCTCCCTCTAAATTTAGCAAGTGAGGGAAAAAAAGTGGGTAAAGAGAACGGATACAGATGTAAACAGCAAGCTCATATATATATATATATATATATAACCACCCTGCGTGCTACAAGGGTCCGTTGACAGCATTCAGGATTTAAAAATCAGTTCGGGGTTAGGCTACATTTGAAAATTTAAAGAAAAATAAAATAGAATAATTATTAATAGAATGACATAAAATAAAATAAAATAGGGTAAAATGACTTGAATAGATATATTGTTTGAAAGTTTTAATAAAAAAAATGAGAGACTTCTAAAATTTTTGTTTAGAAATTATAATTAAATGAATGAAATGAAATGATTTATTAATTATTATTTTTAATATTATCCTTTATAATATAAATTTATAACTAATAATTTTATCTTTGTTTAATATATGAAATAAAAATATTGTCCATATTTTTTTTTTCTTTTACTAATTCTCCTATTTTCTCTTTCTTTTGATTTCTCAACTTACAAAATATAACATAATTATAAAATAAAATTAATATATATCTTATGTAAATAACTTATAATATGTAAAAATTACTTATTTTAAAATTGTTTTAAATAAATAAATTTGATATTTTAATTAACGATTCAATAAAAGAATGAGACAAAGATTAAATTTTTAATTGGCTAAAAAAATGAAATTTTCAAAAAAAATACTTCACCATATAAATATTGGATAAACTATTAATTTTAAGAAATATGAAAGGATATAATAGTACTTTTAATTAGTGAGCCACTCATTTCCATCCTTAACCCCCAATTTGGGGAGACAATAAAAATAATATTTTGGATGGTTAGGGAGGGTCTTGGAGGTCTTCCCTTACAATTCTATTCTATTCTCATCAAAACATTCAAACATGCATTCATCTCAATTTGATCATTTCATTCTTTGTTACTCCTTCCTTAACCCTCCATCCAAACATAGCTTTAATTTTTAGTCAAATTTTCTTATTTAACCTTATTTATACTTTTTAAGCTTGACAAATTTTTTAAATTATAATTAAGTATATTTATTTTTAAAATTTAAAATAAATAATATAACTTATTATTATTATTTTGAAAATTATATATTGAAAAGTTATATATATAAATGGCAACAAAAATTTTGAGCGGCGAGGGTGGAGAATGACGGAGAAACACTATTATTCGTATCCTTCATCTTTATTTTTACATTTTACTGTGAGAGAAATTTTTTTCATCTTCATTGTCCTATCAAGGTATGCTTGTTTAACTTTGATTTAGTATTATTAGTTGAAATAGTTTTTATATATATTAAAAATAATTATACTTCTAATTTTTTGTTTTCTAAAAAAAATTCATGGTTATTAAACTTAAATATATAATAAAATTATTACTAATAATACACATATATATTTCAAAATATTTAAGTCAAGTTGTCTGGAGGAGAAGCTCATGGAAAAAAGTTCTTCAAATGTAAGTCTTCAAATGGGATCTCTTTCAGAGGATATCTAAATATACGAAACTTTTGTCATCCTTATTTATATTGTTGTATTAACATAATTTTTTTCAAATAAGTTACACTAATTCTTATACTTTTATCGAGATGTCACTTATACTAAATAATTTTTTAAATAATAAGTTTTTTATGAAAAAAATTATTTGGATTTCGCGCCGAACTTATCACCTCATGTAAGCTATGTGATATTTTTTGGTCTTTAAAAAATTATAAAGTTAAGTAACGGGCACTAATTTTCTATTTCCTTATAGAATTTAATTTTTTTACGTCATCTATAAAAAATATAAAAAAATGAATGTGTATGTATTAAAAATAAGAAATATGTGTATACTTGTTAACAGAGTTTATAATTGACTCCAAATGTTTTTTAGATGTTCTAGAATATAAATATCTCAATTTCATTTCTAATCAGTTTATGCTCTTGGTTTGTAAAATGAATTTACCTATTGAACTAACCTAAGAAAATAATTATATAGCCACCATATGATGTAATAACCATATTTAGTGTCCAGAATGGCCAAACAAAAGTTGGAAAAAAGCATAAATTTGGCAACTCTAATTTTTTATTTTTAGGCTTTTAAATATTAAACATAACCACTTCATTAATGTACTTATTACATAAGCATTTTATCAGGCTAGCTCAATAACATAATAAAATTTACATCAGCTTTAAAAAATAAAATAAAATAACTTGAAAATCATTAAGCAATAAAATTAGAAAGCTTACATTTAGAAAAATTATTTTAACATAATTAAAGACAAGATTATTTTTCATTTTGAAAATCTTACTTCAAGATTTTAAGAATACATACTAAGAAAATTTCATAACATATAAAATCTCAAAACAAAGTTTTACAGATTACAGAAATATTTAATTTAAAAATAATTTCAAAACCTTAAAATTCTTTGGCACTGAATACTTTATATTTATAATCCTGAGCTAAAAATTTTCTAAAATAATTTGGTGGCATACCTCCAATAATGGCATGATATTTTCAGCGAAGGTAGTGTGACCCTCTCCAGGTGCTGCCATCTGATTTACTCTGGAATTTTACTGATAGTGCCAAAATTTGCAGAAAACGACAAAATAGATGGACCTCATTTATTGCACAGGAGAAGTGTTTAACGCGTAGAGAATGATGAGTCCCATCAGTTGTCTTTGTGCATTGATGATTCACTTGAATGGATTATGGACTTATGGCCATCCTAGAAAAGTGCACATTCTTTCTTTCTTTTTTATATTTTTTTGAAAGATTCATCATATCAGCGTTTGGAAAAGAGATCAGCCGTTTAATTGTTAAAATTCATATGAGAATTAATATAAGAATAGGAATATAAAGATAAAAATAAAAATTAAAGTGAGAATAAAAATATTAAAATATTATTTAATTTAATATATATTTCATTTGTTTAGTTAATAAATTATATATAGAAATTAATTAGATAATATATATATTTTATTATTATAAAACTAAAAATAAAGATATTTTTTTGAATTATTATTTAATAATATAATTATATATTAATATTAATATTTAATAAATTAATAATAATAAAATAATAATTTAATAATAAATTAAATAAATAATAATAAATTATGATTTTAATGTATTACAGAATATTTTTGTTTAAAAATTATTATAAGTTAAGATACTTTTATCAAGTATATTTTTATTTTTAAAAGACTAATCTCATTTCATAACTTTAGTTAGAGAGATAACTTTTTTTTATATGAGAGAGAATAAGTTTCCTAAAAAATAAAAATGAGGATTCAATCTATCAAATAAATATAAAAATAGAAGTATCTGGTATTCTTATTTTTATATCCTCATTCTAGCAACCAATTTAATAATTATCGAGTTTCATAATACCGTGAAATCCCAAAAGATACTAGTAGAAAAATTATTCCTTCGTCTTCAATCGTACTCATAAGGTCATCTCAAATGATTGAATTCTATCTTCTCCATGAGGACATAGTGCCAATATGGATATGCCTGGTGTTAAACAACCACGTTTGTACCAATGCAATGATGTCCAACTTACCAATACTGAATCTATACAACACCAATCAAAACCCGCACATAGAAATTGATATAACAATGCAAGCAGAAAGTGATTACAAGACACTGATGTACTTAGTTTAGAAATGAAGAACTATACTCCCTCATCTATTTATCAGTAAGTTGAAAAATCTAGCAGTAGTAAAAAGGCTACTTAAGAAATTACCCAGTCTACGTTTTTCAATTTAAAAATCTTGTCAGTTGTCACCATATACAGCACCACAGAAAGGAAAAGAGACCAGAATGATTGGTCTTGAACTACCATTGGACTGAAAAAATCTAAGCAGCATGCAGGACAAATGAATCTGGAGAGTTCATCAAGCACCAGACCATCCATTCTGCAACTTTGAATGCCTTTTTTGAGTTGCTTTCATATAGTAACACTATTCCTGAATCAAAATTTGATGTGTACAAACTAAATGCTCACTATTTTATGTTCTGAATCTTGATCCCTTGTTTGGTCTATTCCTCCCCTCCCATGCGTAAAGATGCAGCATAACCTGCTCCTCAAAAAAGTTTCAAAACTTCTCAGTACCAAAAACTGTACCTTGCTATAGAAGCAGGAACATAAGCAAAATCATGAACGATAGAAATTGGGAATATGATATTTTCCAAAGTCAATATTCCAAAATATACCACCATTTCGTCTAACTGTACACTATATGCCATAGAATTTATAACATGAACTTAACGTGTATGATTTATGCAGGCACGCGTTACACAGCTAAGCAAGATATGTCTCAAAAGTGTTGTGAGAAAAGCAACGGAAGAGATTGTACAAAATTACAGTAATAGATGTCAAACCAGAGAGTGACTTCAACAAGAGAGTAATGCAAAACTAACCATATTTATAATTCGATGCAACACCATGGAATACGTCACTTCAGAAAATGAAAAAGTGACTGTCTGGTACCTAAGGATTTTGATGCTTCTATGTTGTCAAGACTGCCAATTATCTTATGAAATTGTTAGGATTAGGCGTTTATTATTAGGCAAAAAAATTATAATGAATAGTTAGAGCATAATTTTATTTCTTTATAGTGACAGCGTAAAGTCCCACATTTGTACATGTTGTGAGTGGGCATGAGGGGCTTCGCAATGCACACTTGGTGCATTGATGGTTTGGGCTGTCAAATACCGATACACGGCCATACGTGTAGTGAATCCATAGGGTAATCGCTGGCCCTCCAAATCTCGCTTTTTGCTTATATTAAAAAGGGGGTGAATAGGCTATGGGAAGCTACCTTCCCTTCAGGAAGCAAAACTATGAGTAATTAGAATCAACTAAAAGAGCAAGGCTTCAGCAGAGACACTAACAATATTACATTGCCATTGGCTCAACTAAAGGGGAACAAATCAAAAAGGTTTTGACATAAATAAATATAAAAAGGGAATATTGTTGAGACAAAATATTATTTTCTATAAATATATTCTAAATAAGGTACATGACTATTGATATTTATAATCTAACTCAACTTAATTAACATTTTTCAGATAAATATTCCTATGAAGATAAATGAAAGTAAACAATGTAATAGGCTGTAGAACTAAGATGTCAATTGTTGTTTATATTTTATTATGAAGATGATGTGTATAATATATCTGTATTATACGACTATTATGAATCTATTTGTATTTATAAATATATTTTCATATAAATTGTTTACTATGTTTTTGGTGAATATTTTTACTATGCATTTTGGTTCGGATAAAATATCTAATGGTTTTATTTTGATATGAATTTTAAATGTTTTTGGAACTAGTCTTTTAAAAGTATCAAACTATTTTATACAACAAACTTCTACATATCATGCACATAATGGTGGTGGAATCTCATTTTATAAAATGAGTAAAATAAAATATTAAAATGAAATTAAATAGTACATTTATAGAGCTTTATGAACTTTAGACATATAAGACTATAATATGCTATGTCACCTAAATGACTAATTTTGATCTTACAAGTTGTAACACCAATTTTAAAAAGTATATAATTTATTATAAATTTCAATTAAAATTTACTATAAAATGAGAATTATAAAAATACATTATAATATCTAAAACATAATAGTATAATTATAGATAATAAAAGTCTGTTCATCCATTTGTTTATACATCTGTATAAATAATTTAGCAAAACTGAGAGAAAGGGGTATTAGGCCTATATCTATATTTATGTTTGTATCTATCGAAATTAGGCATAATATTAAGGACTCATTCATGACTTGAAAAGTTAGTAATATTCATGCCCTCTTACGACACAAACATAAGTGGTATAGAGCATAAGGGCATATCACATCATGCAAAGACAATCTTAATAACAAGCTCTTCTCAATTGGTGGAACAAATACTCATTTTGCAAGGACTTCAAGAGAAATTTGGTAATTCGCCATCTGAAAATATCATTAATAGAATGGTGAGAATAATTTCTCAGTAACATGAAAAAACATATATAATACTCAAACTATCCATGGAATAAATTATGATTTTAATAAAATATTTATGGATGTCATATATCATAACATATAAATATGTATTAGCAAACATATGACAAACAAAGGTAAAAAATGTTATAAACCATTAGGCATTGGAAGTCATATATAGATTATTTGAGTCTCATGAAGCTTAATATATGACTGTCATACCCACTTGATTGGTAGGCGCAACCCCAACTTTAGCTGAGGCATCCCTCAGTGGGTACCCAAGCAAAGTCAAGCAGTATAATCTTTATCTTAGCCATCATGTGGTTAAGATAAGATTAGTTTAAGAGAGAACTATCAAAAATTTTTTGAACACTAATGTTCTTATGACCCTTTAGGCAATACAACTTACCATTGGTATCAGAATTCAAGTTGTGACCTAAGAAATGTAATAACACTATTTTTCCTGTAGTCATTTAGGCGGTATGACCTGCCATTAATTACAAGATTAATAAAATATAATACCTTGCTAAGGAATTCATTGATAATATATATTAAGGCGGCATAACCAACAATTACCAATGATTCACAATATTTATTAAGGTAGCATAGCCAGCCATTATCAAATGGTTCACAATATATATTAAGGCAGTATAGCCAGCCATTATCAAATGAGATTCCAAACTATCAATAAGTACAGTATATAGGAATAGTTTACTCTCACAAAGAATAGTTTTCTTCTCAAATAATTATATTGTCACCCCATCATACATAGTTAAAATGCACAATAGCATAAGCAATTATAATGTATGAATAAAAAAATATTTATGCAAGGATACATAATGCATAAGAAAATTCACACATCAAAATTCTTATCCTAAAGTTGTTATGGCTTACATAATATTTCTCTAGATATTTTAAAATATTTATCTAACCTCAATCTTCTCTGATTCGACCCTTCTTAGACCTTGAATGTGCTCATGGTGACAAAATTTAAAAATAAATAACTATAGGCCAAAATGGATTGGTTATATAGTATTATCGTGTGTTTTAAACTTAACTACATTTCCACACCATAACCAACCTTTTTCACTCTTACATTACCATGAAAACCATTCAAGAAGAAGAAGAAGGAAAAGAAAAAGAGAAAAAGAGAACCTAGAATATGCTAAATCATGTTATCTGAATATATTCTCCTTTCTTGTAATTCTCTTGAAATTGCTTCCTTCCTTCTTGACCTAAATTTTACAGTGGAGAGATGAGAGTGAGTGAAATGGGTATGGGAGGAATGAAGGGAATAATGTAAAAATAAGGGTAGGGTGTGAGATATTTAAAGAGAATTCGATAGTTAGGATTTCATCACATATTTTTAATGTAATGGTTGTGATTTAATCTTAAATCATAAATATCTAAGATATAATTATGGTGTGGGGCCCATAGTTATTTACTATTTTATTATGGTGTGAGCCCTATAGATATCTAATTTTTTATTATAGTGTGGGACCATATGTGTGGGCCTCGCATGTTAAGATAATGCCATGTGTCCCTCCCTCTGAATTTATCATTTTGCCCTTAGCATTTTAAAAAAATGACAAATTTACCCCTATGCATTAAAACTATGTTTTAGGTTGTTTTCTTTAAATGATTCTATTAGGCATATTTATTCTTGTTTAATTCTTTTTGATTTCCCCTAAATAATTTAGCTTATATTAAAATTACTAATTTAGGGATGTTACACAAGTTCTTTGACAAAGCAATTCATCCTATAAATCATTATATCTATGACATGTTTATATTGCTTAAATGGTCATTGAAGAGTGGAATTACTACATTTCTTTGTATCTCAACCTAAGATTAAGGGCCTATTTGGTTGTTAGAATTGATACAATGGGAATGAGAATGAGAATGGATGTGGAAGTGGAAGTGAAAATATTAAAATGTTGTTTGGTTGGGAAGGAATGAGAATAGGTATGTCTCCATTTATTTCGTTTCGTTAGTATATTACACATGGGAATCAATTAAGTAGTGTACATATTTTAACATATTATCCCTTATCATAAAACTAAAAAAAAAAATAGACATTACTTCGAATTATTAATTAATAATATAATTATATATATTAATATATAATTAATATAATATTAAAAAATTAAAAATAATAATTTATTAATAAATAATAATAAATTAGGGTTTTGATATATCATAGGGGTATTTTTGTTTGAAAAATATTATAAGCGAAGACATTTTTGTCAAGCATATTTTCATTCATAGAAAACCAATCTCATTCCATAGTTTCAGTTAGAGAGAAAACTCTCTTTTACATGAGGGAAAGTAGATTCCCAAGGGAATGAGAATGAAAACCTAATCTGTCAACCAAACATGCGAATGAGACCTCGCTTTGATTCTAGTAACCAAACGAGCCCTAAAATGTTCTCAAATCTCAAATCTTAAACAAGGGCAAGAATGTTTCCCTGTCAGAAACATTTTGGAACTTGAACCATGCTAAAGTATATATATATATATATAAGGAATGTTCCTGAATCAATTTGAACTTAAAAAAATAAAAACTAAATACACGATAAACGTTAAGATATAAAGGAGATTTGTAACCACCAAGAATATTATTATTATTATTATTTAAAAGGACTAAACATATATAATCTTTTTGTTGTTAAAAAGTAGTATTTTTTTTTTAGGCATTATAGATCGCATGTGTGCTAAGAGCTTGAGTTTCATTTCTTTAGTATATTGAAATTTATTGTGAAGTTTATCTTCAAGAGTCTAACTGATTCATATATAGATCAATTGAGTCAGTAAAAGTTCCCTGTGACTAATTTTATTTTTGGGTTATTGAATTTTGTGTAAAAACTAATAAGCTGATCCCAAGATTGCAAGGTTGACTATTTTAAGTAGTAAAATATTTTGGTAAATAAGCTAAATAGTTGATATAAGATCAAGAGTAATCCAAACAATTATAAACTCCTTGTGTACTAATCTTCTTACTTTGCATGAATCTCCGTGTTAAAATAGTCTACCACTATCATTAGGAAGCTAGTGATTCAATCACCTCCTTAGGAAGCAAGATATTATAATTCAATTTGTTAAAATTTTAATCATATAATTCACCCCCTCTTGCTATATCATGCTAATAGGATTTAATTTGATCATACTTTTATGACTCAAAGCCTTATTTTCACAATATAAAGGGAGTAAATAGATTTTCCGAAATACACTACAAGAAAAGTATACTAATGTCGTCACAATTTTCATCAATTGGAATCTGATATTTTCCAGAATAAATTAAGACATGAAGCTGGAAATTATTTCAGCAAACTGATGTTATATTATATCACAGAAAAAAAGAAAAGAAAAAAGAAAAGAAAAGAAAAGGGTGGAAGGGAGGGGGGGAGAGAGAGAAACTACACAAAACCTCCTTGAAATATAGCCTAATTACAACTTTGTTACAAAAAATTTAAATTTTAACATTTTATCCCCCGAAAGTATCTCAAAAAGTACATGTTACATATTAGTCAAAGTTATGTCACAAAAAATTACTTGATTTGTCATAAGATACCTTATTATTCATCATCTTTTATAATTTCCTCCTTTGCACAAACTCTGACATATATTTTTTTCCAAAAGTACATAGTTACTAGAAGTTAATTTTAACTAATATGTAACATTTCATTTTTTATGATAGTTTAGGAAACAAATTGTTATGTTTTAAAATTTACATACTAAACGTGTAAGTTAGGGTTACACATATCTCAAGTCAGATTAGATTGGAGTTCAACCTGTGATCTAGTCTGAAATATAAACCGAACCAAAAAAATTGGATTGGACTCAGGACTCAATACATAATCGAACTAAGTTACCTTTTTTTTAATTAAAAATTATATTTTTCTCAAATATAAATATAAATATTTTTAAAAAATGGGATTTTAATTAATATGTAATAAATTAAATATCTTATGTTAATGAAAATTATTTTTATATATAATATAAATAAAAAAGTAGTTATTTTTTAAAAATATTATTAATTTTATTTAAAAAAATATGTATATATATATATATGCTAGGTCGAGTTGAACCAATACTTTATCTTGGGACTAGATTCAATATTTAGAACTTAGGCCCATTTTATTTGTATGCATTGACTTGATCCAAAAGAATCAAGTTGGGTTAGGTTGACCAGGTCGAACGAATCAATGCAGACTCCTACTATAAGTAAACAAGTTAAGGTGGGTTATATATAGTTTCTCCCTAAAAAAAAAAAAATTCTCTCCTTAACTTGATTGTAATCCATCCCAAAATCACACTAACACAGAGACTATGTGCATTAGCCTCAAACATAATAAACTGTTCCTGTAAGTTACTAATAAAAAACTGTCCTCTTGTTTTCCTGCATACGGGGATGCATGCATTGTTTTGAAAAAATGGAATATTATAACAAGTGGTAAGAACCTCAAATTAAAATATATTAGTCCTCTCAATTGTCCATAAGCCTGTAGAGAGGAGCTTGTCCACCTGAAGTATCACTGACCGAGAGCCACGGAGCCTCAACAGTATTCCCACAAACCAAAAAAGATCAAATTTATGAAAATAATAGATAACCTTTCAATCAAGATAGAAATTGTTCGCTAAATAACTAGACTGGATTGATAGCATCATTGCAATAGAATGTGAGGGGGGTCACTTGTAGCTAGCTATGCAGTGCCCCAAATAGTGAAAATCAATCCAATGCTATATAACATGCATAGTAATCGAAGACGCACGATTCACGCGTTGAATCGTGCGAAATGCTTCGATTCAATTCCACAGCGATTCAAATCGCAGAGCGAATCGCGCAGAAGCTAGAATCGCACGTCGGAATCGTCAGAATCGTGCGATCCATGTCTGAACCGGCGATTCATAGTCTGTCGGCGATTCAGGCTGGAAGTGCGCAGGACGATACGAAGTCGGGTGACCTGACTGGGAAAGACGAAGACCATGTTTTTTTTTTTTAAAATTTGCTTCTGTATGGTGCAAATGTTACACGACGTCGTTCTCTTTCTTGGGTTGAAGAATAAGACAGTATCACAGTACCAATAAGTTCATGGGCTGCAGTTGCAGTTTCCTTTGATAATTTTAAATTTCAGTTTTTTAATTAATTGAATTCAAATTAAACTTTGACTTTGACTTTGACTTTGTCTATTTAAACCTAATATAAAATACTCCTATGTAGTCTAATCCTTTCAATTTCAAGATCAAGAGTGCTGCCGCATAAGTTTGGCTCCTCCATTATTGTGGAAAAAGTAAGCATACTTCTTTTTTTAAAAGAACTTCTCTTTATTTTTAATTCTTCTATTTCTATCTATTATTGTATTATGATATTATCAAATTCAAAGTTCAATCTTAACTAGCATCTTAATTTTTTATTTTTATTCTTCATCCTAATTTTTGTTTTCTTTCTTTATTGTAATAATATTTATTTTCTTTATTCATCTTAATTTTTATTTTCTTTCCCTATCTTAATCTCTTTTTTTTCATCTTAATTTTTATCCTCTTTCTTTATTATAATTTTTATTTTCTTTCTTCATCTTAGTCTTTATGTTCTTTATTCTCTTTTTTTATTGTTTAAGGTTAAGACTTTAAGTTTCTGGATTCCAAGATATGGCTCCAAACAAGAAAACAAAGAAAGATATAGCATGGGATCACTATAAGTCTCTCGACACTAGGTTACATGTTAAATGTAACTATTGTCCTAAAACAATGAGGGGAGGAGCATTTAGGATGAAACATCATCTAGCTGGAACACACAAAGAGGTTGCACCTTGTGAACAAGTGCCTGAAGAGGTAAAAAATTTATTTAAGAAAATGCTAGATGATATGATTCTGAAGAAGGATGATGATGATGATGTTGTTGAATGTTTTGATTCCGATAATAAAGAAATTTAGTTGAGAAAAAAAGGTTCAATAGAAGCCTTTATGGGTAAAGGAAAAGGGATTGGTGACTCAAATTCCTTAAAGCCTAATATGAAGCAAAAAACTATAAATGCAATGGTGAAGGATTGGGATGTAGTAATTAGGGATATATGTAGATGTATATATGCCAATGCATTGTCGTTTACTTTGGTGAAAAGTCCTTATTTTATTGAAATGGTGAAGTCTATTAGTGAATATGGTAGAGGATTGAAGCCACCTACTTACCATGAAGTGAGAGTTTCCTATTTGAAAAAAGAAGTTGACCTTGTCCATGCTAATTTGGATAAATATAGACTCGAATGGAAGAAAACTGGTTGCACATTGATGTCAGACGGATGGACTGATAGAAAAGGTAGATCCCTCACTAATTTTCTTATAAATAGTCTTAAAGGCACTGTTTTCATAAAATCTGTTGATACTAGTAGTTTTATTAAAGATGCTGAAAAAATGTTTAAACTACTAGATGAGATGGTGATGGAAATTGGGGAAGAAAATGTGGTGCAAGTAGTTACAGATAGTGCTTCAACCCTTGTATCTGCTGGAAATAAATTAATGGACAAAAGAAAGCATATCTTTTGGTCCCCTTGTGCTGCTCATTGTATTGATTTAATTCTTGAAGATATTAGTGGCCTCACGGTTTTCTATAATACCATTAGAAAGGCAAAAAGAATCACGACTTTCATTTATAGGCACATATGGGTGCTTAATTTGTTCAGAAGTTATTCCAAAGGTAAAGAGTTAGCAAGGCCAGCAATAACTAGATTTGCCACATCTTTCTTGACAATGAAATCTATCTTAGATCAAAAAATTGCGTTGCGATCTATGTTTGCATAAGAAAAATGGGCTACAAGTACATATACATCTAGAATTGAAGCTAAAGTTGTAGAAAATATTGTTCTAACTGATTCAAGGTTTTGGAAATCTGTAAAGTACTGCTTAAATTGTGTGTCACCTTTGGTTAAAGTTCTTAGACTTGTAGATGGTGATTCAAAACCAGCGATGGGATACATATATGAGGCTATGGATAGAGCTAAGGAACAAATAGCAAAAAATTTTAATAATGTGGAAAGAAGGTATAAAAAAGTCTGGGAAATCATAGATAAGCGTTGAGATTATCAATTTCATAGGCCTCTTCACGCCGCGGCATATTTTCTTAATCCTAAGTAAGTAAATTTGTTAAAAATAATTTTTGTTTATGTAATATTTTTGCTCGATATATTAATTTCTTATTGTAGCTTACATTATCATAATAGGTTCCATTATAATCCAAATTTTAACGCGGACATTGAAGTAAAAGTTGGATTGTACAAAACATTGGAGAAAAGATGTGTCCTGATATTGAGACTAGAGTCAAAATTGACTTTCAAATTGAGAAATTTGACAAGGCAGAAGGGCTTTTTGGATATAGCTTGGCAATTGCAACTAGAGAGAAGAAGCAACCTGGTAATTATTGATCTTATAATGTTGTATTGCTTCTTTAATACATTAAATTGATTAAATATCTAATTACGTATCATTTATACTTTCTTTCTTGCTAGCCTTATGGTGGAATAGTTTTGGAGAAGAGTGCAAAGAGTTACAATCACTTGCCATTCACATCCTTAGCCTAACTTGCAGTGCTACTAGGTTCGAACGAAATTGGAGTGTGTTTGATCATATCCACTCTAAGAGAAGAAATCGCTTAGAGCAGCAAAGATTGAATGCCCTTGTATTTGTCAAATATAACCTTCAACTTGAAATTAGACAAAAGCAAAGGGAAGCAAAAGGAGAAACATATGATCCTATTTGCCTATCAGATCTTGAATCAGATGATGAATGGATTACTGAACAAGAGGAACCATGTCTACCTGAAGCAAATTCTTGGATGGATGTCCAGGAGTGCTTCAACATCAATGAAGGAGATCCAAGTAAAAAGAGAAAGAGAGGTATATTAGACTTGCAATCTTAAGTCTCGTTATTCAATTACCATATATTACAATTTACAAATTAATATGATTACATATATGCCTCTTTTTAGGTCCACGAAATCTTAATACCGATAAGAACGACAAAGGAAAAGGAATTATGATACAAGATAATGTTGAACAAGATACTAAAGATGATGGTGATGCTGAGGAAGAAGAGGATGAAGAAATTGTCATGTTGGATGATGACAATGATAATAGTAATAGTGATGATATTAGTCTAGATGATTAGTTTTTAAAGTTAATTAGTTTTTAGACGTGAGATATTAGTTAGATAGTTACAATTTATAATTTATGATTTTTGGTTTCTTGAAATTTTATGATATACATTCTTAATAAAATATATTTTTAATTAGTTTTCATTGTGTGTCTGAATCATACGATTCACGATTCAAAAATTAGCTTTCCGATTCACGATTTGAATCGCGATTTGATTACTATGATAACATGTACGCATTTCAAAACATTTGAACTAAAGATTTAAAATACATACAGCACGAACTGTTACAATAGCTCAATCACAATCAACAGAGATGAGATCGTGCAGTTTCTTCTTCTATAGAAAACGTTGAAGTCATGTAAAATTTATTATAATATATAAGCACAAAATTAAGAGATATAAAAATATAAAGATCTGACTTAATATAGAAGTAGACATAATATTATTAGCAGAGAGATAACAACTCATAATATTCTAAAAATTTTTTTTAGAATACACTAAAAAACCATGAAAGAGAGTTATTGAGAGAATTGAATAAGACTACTTTCAAAATAACCAATAGGGTTTTCTTTTAATAATAATAATTATAATAATAATAGAAAACCCCCACATATATATATATATATATATATAATAGGTTATCTTTTATTATTTAAATAAACAAACTTATTAACTCTCTCATATTAATTAACTCTTAATTAGCAATTTGATAAGATAACTATCAATACTATTGGGTTGTAGATTGAGATTTTTATCAAATGGACTTATAGATAATCCAACTCATCACTAATTATTCACAATGAATATAAACCTAATTCATTCTTAATTTATAATTATAATATTAATATTTTAATTTGTCATTACAAAAGTTAATGAAATAACATAATTAATATTAATCCATATGATATTAAAATATTCTAACAAACATCTTTCATCGAAGCATTGTTTTTACTGAGGAATTAACCCTCAGAAATTCTTTCAATTCCACAATATTCCATCCATTTCAACAAACCAGATTCATTTTAGGGGCCTAACCTCCTCCTATCTACATCTTCTTCCTTTTAATATGAACTAAAAGAAACTTAGATCAGTAAACTAAGAAAATTCCAATACCGAGGAAAATGAAATTCCCGCAATAGAACCAAGGTCATGGATTTCATAGTAAAAGAATCACAGTTCGAACTTCAAACTAAAATCTACGCATTTCTTTGCAATCAAAGCCCTAAACCAGCATCAAATCCAAAAATGACAAAACTTGAACCTGTTAGGCGTCTTGAATCATTTCTTGGAGGAGGGTCGGTCCGGCATGGCGGTGGAGGGCCGGAACAAATTCCGGCGGATACAGTCGGTGAAATTGAAGAAGAAATGGAGTGTTGAAACGGGTACAGGAGATTGAGGAGAAGAAGAGGAAGAGAAGAGGGAGGTTGGTTTGGTTGTGTCGTTGGGAAAGAGCACAGCCATTTGGAGGCATTTGAAGCGAGATCAAATGAAGAATTGATTTTGACTCTGTTCCGTTGCGTTTGGATTTATATATAGGAAAAGCAATGAATGCAGAATCTAGGCAAAATTGCAGGTGAACTTAAAATTTGAAATTATTGCCAAGAATTTAGGTGAAAATAATTGTATATTAAAAAAACTCAAGAATTTAAGAAATTTGAGTTTCTTTGCACTTGGGGCAACCAGATGATTCTCGTATCCTAATTCTTTGTGTCATCTTTTTTTTTTTAATTATTATTATTATTTTTTCTTTAATTGTATGTGTGTTGTTTTCGCCTAAACTGTAGATAATCTAATTTTAGATCCCAAGGCAAAGTCTCTAGATTCCAAGATAGGACAAGGTCATTCACAATAAAATAATGTCTTTAATATTTGAAAATCATTCTGAAATTTAATATTCAACACAACGAATATCTTAAGGTCATGATTTTCAACTATTGTTTTTCCTAAAATTAACGGTCCGAGGTGATGATGGGCAAACTTTCCATCCGAATGGGTCTATCTATCTGATTGTTTCTCTGTTGGATTTGGACAATGCCTTCCACTAGGGAGTTGAGTCATGATGTTTATCAAAACCACAAAAAAAAATCAAAGAGAGTTGGGTCATGCACAACATCCACCTTTATAATTACCTACCCTCAGTTCGAATCCACACTGGGAGGGACTGTTTTCTATAATGAAAAAAAATTATTGGATCTAAATTTAATAGTTTTCAATTTTTATATAAAATATATTTTTAAAAAATAAAAATTTTTTTTATAGATAAATATATATTCGTATTTTAAATTTTTTTAATAAAAATGATATATAATTAAAAATAAAAAAATTAAATTATTTTTAACATTTTACATTTTATTTTATATATTTTAGAGTTTATTAATTTTTAAGTAGATATCATTATGTATGAAAAAATAATTTAAAATATTTAAATATATATTTGTTTATGAAAATAATTATTTTTTAATTTTAAAAACATATTTTATATAAAAATTGAGGATCATTGGATCTAAATTTAATGGCCCTCATATATTAATGGAGAAAACAGTGCCCTCCAGTTACCGGAGGGGATCTACCTGCACCCTGATTCCCTTTTTTATTTTGTATTAAAAAGTTACAAGATCTGAAAAAAATGCGATAGAGTCCCACGTTGGTGGGAAGCTAGTGTGTATGGGTTTATAAATAGAGCAAGGACTAACATTTGCGTTAGATATTTTGTCCATTTGTGTTCTTTTTTTTTTTTTGTTGGCAAAAAAAAAAATGAGATAGAGATTAGCGATTTGAATATAACATTTATGTTACAAACAAAAAGCATTAAGGCTCTTAAGCTTTATCTTCATTTTTGTATTTTGTAGTCGCTTGATGTATTATTTCAATATTCAACTCTACTTGCAATGATTATCATTCCAAGTTTGAAACAAGTTAGGAACACTTCCTTTGTTTACGTTTATTTATTTTGCCCGATGGGTGGTGTCCTTCGTTGTTTATTAACATATTATATATTCAGACACACACTCACTTTCCACTTATATATATATATATATATATATGTTACTAGTGAAGAGAGGAGCATAATAATTCGATCAAAGGGACATGTTTTTTATGCAACAAAAGAAGCTACTGAGTGGGTAGTCAAATTTGCAAACCTTATTTTTCACATATTTTCTCCCCTTAAAAATTTGGACAAACTGTATGTTCGTATATCATTGTCTACTTCAGAATAATTCTATTCTCATCATTTTTTTTTTTTTTACATAAAATAAACAAACTTACTTCTGTTGCGATTGATATCAGTTTTGCAACATAAATATATGATTAATATGCTGACATAAAGTATGCTGGTATTCTAAATTTATTATAGTATAACATATTGACCACTAAATTTTTGCATAGGACATTAAATAGTTTACTTGAAACTTAGTATTAATAAAATTACATCTTACAAACAAATGATTTGTATAAACTCTTAATGGAATATATATATATATATATATATATATATATATATATATATATATATATATACATATATAAAAGTTCCTTATTATCTACTTAGGCCAACAATATTTTGATGAAGGAAAAAATTTAGGTATACTCTTTATATCTTTATTATTAGAGTTGGATATTTTTTAGAGCTGAATATTATACATCATATCTATTTTTTAAAATATTTCATGTTATATTGCCTATGTACCTAAATATTTTATTTACAGGTTTAGATAAGTGAAATTCATATATGAAAATTTAATTATTTGTAATTACACCTAGTTAATGTGTGCTTACATATATCTATACATATATAGATAATTAATTAATTAATTATTAAGTCAAGCAATAAATAACAATAAATGAATTTCCCTTAAAAAAATTAGTCTTACTTTGTTTTCGGAACTAAGTTCAGTTCTTTGATAAGCTTTTTTTTGTGTGGAGAAAAACACCCTATTATAACTCAAAATCTTAAATTATTAGGCCTATGATAACATAATTGATTATGTAATTATTCAGAATAGAATATAATACATGAATACAAATAGGGAGAATAAAATTAAGGTCTGACCTGATGAAGATGACATGATTGCAAAATGTGTACTGCTTGATGAGAATTTTCAACTCTCAATACGCAAGAGAGACTTCTGAGTGTTAAAACAACTAGAGAGAGTGATCGTATTTGTGTGTTTTAAAATTAGGGCATCAGAGTATAATTTATAGGATTTTATTTTAATAATATAATTAATTAATATTATTAAAATAAAATTCTCATAATCTTTAAAAAATAATTTCCTATTTAATTAATAAAAAAAATGAGCTCTTTAAATCTCTCTAGGTAACAAACTTACAATTAGTAATTTAATGATATGATTACTAATACTATTAGGCTGTGGATTAGGTTTCTACCCTTGGATTTGTGGATAATTGAACCAATCACTGATTATCTACAATTAAAATAAAACTCTGTCATCCATAGTTTATAAATTATAATATCAATTGTCTAATCAGTAATAACAAAAATTTAATCTAATAAAATAATTTATACTAATCCATAAAATATCAAAATTATTCTAACAGCCTATAGTTATTTTCTATTTATAAACCTCTCTTAATATAATTTTATTTAATTATGTGAAAAGAAAAGCAGAAAACAAGATCACCCTCAGCATGCAAGTATCTAGTCTTCGCATTTAATACAACCACAGTACAGTCAAACACTTTACTTCCAGGTGAGGCATATTTGGTGTTCTATAATCCTCTCCCTCTCCACTTGATAGTTTGTTGTCGTCAATACTGCGAGGACAAAATGGCATGATTTGCCAGATTTAATCCGACATGAAGTCCCATGTTTCGTTGGATTCATGAATTTTATTTTTGTTGATGACCATAACGTGTGTTCTTGTATATTTATAAGTAAGAAATATGAGAAAGAGAAAGCAAACAAAACTAGAGGTGTGATAGACTAATTAAATATAGCACACTAGTTTATACGCAGGCCGATTGTGATAGAGTAAGCACGAGCAATGTCAAGCCCTCAGAATAATATTTATGTATCACTGAAATGGAAAACTATGGATGAAAAGGTACTTTAATCGCACGTCTATACTAGCTAGTTTCAAACATCTTTCCACACCAGAGAGAGAGCGATCGATCTGCAAATATATATGAGCTCAACGACGACGTCGAAGCAGTGTTCATGGCTGAAAGAGCTTATTTCCACATCTGCATTTCCATGAGAGGAGGTAATAGGTGTCATCTTCTCCAGGATATGCAACTTTGAAACTGAAACCCTTATTCCCTTGGTGAGTAGGAACCACCAGTGTAGCCATGCAAGGCTTACACTTCTTGCACTTGTTCACACAAGCTGGAGGCTTTGACCCTATGACCTTCTTGCTTTCCTCCAACGACAACATCACTGATCCACCTGCGTTCTTGTCTTCAGAGTTTAAAAGGAATCAAATGACAAAAATAAAAACCCCAAAATTAAAGTTCAAAACTTTGAACGACCCAGTTTGGATTTCAAATAGTATGAGACTTGAAATAAGTAAATACGATGTGGTTTGGCTTTTTTTACCTGATTTGGGGGGTAGAACTGTGAGGAAAAAGATGAAAGCCACAGTGAATATGATTGCAACTTTGAATGTTGGATGTGTACAAGATGGAGCCATCAATGGATTCCGATGTAAAGTACTGTGAAGAAAGCTGGAAGGGGTGGTGTTTTGAGGGAAGAAAATAAGGGAGAAGCAAGCTATAGCAGTGAAAGGGATTGGTGTGAGTGTAGTGTGCTTGAAATGTGATTGATGGAGAGGGAAAGAAGAAGCTTATATTAAATGTGTTAGAAAAAGTGGAGGGATGTTTCCTGTAGGAGAGACATTGCTCTGATTCCATGGCTTGTTCACCAATACACAACAGTGAATGAAAATGTGTTGCCCTAGTCTCTTTTTGGGAAAATGGCGATCTGACTTGGGGTTGTTGGTGAATAGTGACTGGCTGAGCCACGCCAGAATATGATCCTTGGGTTGATGAAATGCCTCTTCTATTTTAACTTTTTTATTTAATTTCTTTTTCCATCAAAATGACATTGTTATTCCAAATTTTCAGCCATCTTTGATTGACCAAAGGAATAATGTACGAATTATATTCATATTCTGCTTTGAAAAAAGTCAAGCCTCTTCACCATTTAATTACATCAACATTTACCCACAAAAAAACTATATTTCAGAATTTTTATTGCAGTCAACACATGGGTTTGAAGGGAGACAAAGGTTGAACAGTTGTCAAGTATATATTACACATTGGTTTACTTTATGATAATTGGCAATATCTCAGTGAATTTGTTCTAATTATTGAAACGTTCACAAGTCAGAGCTATACTGTATTTGATGTGACTCTACAAGATATCTTTGTCAACTTTTTTCACTGATGTCATTTGCACACTTTTAATAAGGTAAGTTTTCATTACAGTTCTCATGGATGCCTGTCTTCTGATAGCATCAGATAAATTGATACACGAGAACTTTTTCAGTACTTTCATAGTTAATATGGCTGCTCATTGTCTCAATGTTAGTATTAGATCAAGTACGTATAACTGATTCTTTGTTACGTTCAAGAATTAGAATGCAATTAAACAATGTTTTGCACTTTACACGTTGATTGAAGAAGAAGAATCAACTTGGCCATTTTTAATACGCGTGGATATGTTTTTCTTTCTTTCTTTTTCGTTAATTTTGGACATTTTATAATATGAAAAATATAAAATTAATATCTATTTTTATATTTTATAACCATTTAATCTCACATATATTAATCTCATAATAAATTAATTTTTTATAAATTTAAATTTATAAAAATTATTTCTTTACATATTTAAATTTTTATAAAACTAATTCGCTTGTTTGAATTAATAAGAAATTAATTTCATATAAAACAAAGTTTTTATCTACATTTGATAAAGTGTTATCCAAAGAGCATGCATGTCTTGTATGTATTTCTCAATATCCTCATTCATTAGGATCGTTGAATTAAAATTTGAATAACGTGTAATTAAAATTAATAATTTTTTATTGTGCACAATTATTAAAATTAATTTGAGTCACTAGATTATATATTATTTTTTAATGTCAATTGTTGGATTCCTACATTTTTTAATAAATGCAAGGAATTTAAATCCCTCCATTATTCAAGTCCTGCGTCTGCAGGAAATGACAGAGAAAACTTTTAAGATATTTTAATTAAAGTTGGCTTAAATGTAGCAAAGGAGTTGTACTGATTATAGGTTGAGCTTGTGAAAAAAATAGGTCAGACTTGCCTTTTAGCTTTTTTTTTGGTGAACCCGTGCTCTGGATTTGGGCTTTTTTTAAAAAAAATTTCAGCCCGAAGCCCAAGCCCGTGAAAAAAGCTAAAGCCCGGCCAACCTGAATAAATTTTTTAATAATATATTATTTATAAAAATTTTGAATATAAAAAATTGCTATATATTTTGGTTAGTTTTGGTTACTGTTATATTCCTAGCTTTACTCATTTTCTATCATTGGAATTACATCTTAATATACATAAAGTAACATTTTATAGATACCTTCGAACATCATATATTTTAGTTATTATACTTAATATGAACATATCTCATAATTAATACTTTTCAATAAGATTAATTTTATTTTATTTAGTTAATAAATATAATTATACTAATAAATCTATCAAAATAAATGAATTATTATTTTGCCTAAATAATATTTAATAATTGTTATAATATTACTAAAAAAATATGCATATTCGGATTTATAATATTTATTACCCTGAACCAAAAAAGAATAGTGACTCCCAAGCATGAAATGAATATATAGTTATCATTGATTATTCTTTTCTGAATAAAGCAGTATTGCTTAACCAATTTATGGCTTATGATTTGGGTATCAAAGTTTTAATTAATTTGCAATGAGATTATCTATTTTGGAGTATTGCGAGACACTAAATATATATACCCAAAATAAATGTGTTTTGGAAACTTGATGTTTTCAGCTACTAGCCTAAATGCATATATGTAATATAAAAAATAATTAATATATATATATATATATATATATATATATATATATATATATAGTCGGGTTCGAATTTTTTACCTATTTAGACTTTTAAATTCAAACTCAAATTTAAGTAGGACTTTTATCAAATTTGACCCAATGAACTTTTTAAAGGATGATCGACTTGTATTTAATACCTCTCTTTATTAGACTTCACTTTTCAGTTCATATTTTCACGTCAATGAGCATTCCAAAAAAATAATTAACAAAATTTGGTAAATGGGAAAAAATTAATTTAGGTGTACATTCTATATTTTTGTTATCAAGTTATTTTTTTTTATAAGAATATGACAAATATATTTTTCCAAAAATAAATGTGTAAGTTTTACTGCTAAGCATTAAGGCTGTTAAATGACTGCCTTTAATATATGCAAACATAAAATAGAAAAAAGAAATTGGTGTATGAAGCTCCCAATAGTCAATACCCAAATCCAATTCATTTTTAATACAAATTTTATTTTTCCAAAGAGTAAATTATGCAGAATTCTTGTCTGTTTTAGAAATACATACTTTAGTTTAATTTTAAATTTTTTGACTAAAATATTCTTTATATAAAAATATGGAAGAAAGTATTTTAGTTTTAAAATACATGTCAATAAATATTATTTTAATTGAAAAATAAAAAATTAGATTGAAGTGTAGCATAACATTATGTTCTATGAAAATTCATGTATATTTTTAATAAAGGAAATGTCTATACAGTTTCAGCAAAATTAAAGAAATGTTCGTATCATTTTTTTTTAGAAAAACAGTGAACAATATTCATTAAAAACTATTTCAATTTTCATAAATTTAAATTAATTACTACCAACTTATAAGAAATTTGGTATTCTTCTATTACTTCTTCGGTAAAATTTTGATTCAATCAAAGTGTCAGTCGCATGTATTAATTTTTTTTGGGTCAGAAATCACATGTATTAATTACATGTAAGAATTTTCAAAATCTAAAAGAAGAAAAAATAAAACCTCTTTTACTCAAAAAATAAAAAGTTTAAAAAGAATCAGTCCACAGGGAAATTTACTAGTCAAACAAAACATTCAAAACTATACATATAAAGTATTGGAAAAAAAAAAAAAAAGAGAAGAAAAGAGAAAAGAAAAAAAAAAAAAGAATAGAGTTGTGGATGGCATCCAAAATAAGGGGAGCGTCGCAGGCAGCGAGTACCCAGAAGCGTCCACACGGACACGATTCTTAAGGTCATGCTTGTGAAGGGCACACATATCAACGGCCAGAATTGATCAGATCGGACGGTGGATGGCGTGAGTATTGGGACCCACATTTTTTGTTTGTAATGCGATGGCATGTAATTTACCCAGTGGGGCCCGGGGTGTCCGTACGGATAAAGAGAGAGAGAGTGAGAGAGAGGGTGAAAAGACGCTTGCCTTCCACGGCTCCTGCCCACGCTCCATACTGTTCAGATCATCTTATTCACGTCACCACCGTACGTGTGTCAGACTGCTACTGGTCTTTTCATTACTCAGCCTTTGTCCCCACCCCCCAAGTGGAAATCCTCGTCCTTTAATATTTACCCCAAAAAATATTTTAAACTACCCATCTTTTTCTTTTTGTTACAAATGAAAAACTTTTTGAGTAAATTATACTCTAATTTAACTGAAATTAAATTAGCTCTACTCTAATTATTATATAGTGTCCAATAATTAGCAATTTGGATCAAGTCATGTTAAATTATATTAAATCATTGGATAAAAATTATTAAATTTATATTAAATTAATATAATTACTTGTAATTATATTTTTAATTTATAAATTTAAACTATTAAATTTTTATTCAATAATCTACTCTAACTAAATATGATCTTATGTTTTCATTACAACAAAATTAATGCGTACATGTCTTGTTTGAGTATATTATAGTTGACTTTTTGGACTTGGAAGATAGTATTTTTCTTTAAAAACTTATATTTAAGTTAATAGAGGAGATTTTATAAAAGAAAAAGTTAAATTAAACCGAAGTGTAAGCTAACTTAGGAGTTCAAAAGAATAAATGTATGCTTATAGGTATAATTTTAAAATAAAAATTAAAAATAAATAAGTGCTTCACTTTCTTTATATTTCACTTAATATTTTTAGAAAAATTACATTATATCTTTCAAATTAAGTTTTAATTCAAAAATTGATCCATAATTTTCATAAAACATAACAAAATACCATTGGGATTAAAGCGGAAATTTTCAAATAATTTTTTTTTCACATTTAATATATACGATGTTTATTTTGGAACAAGATCTCTCACTGACTATTAACATTACCATTAGAGAACTCAGCTTAATTTTAGAGTTGTAAAACTCAATTTTGATGCTTTTTGTTTTAAGACAAGCTGGTACACTTGAGTTCTTATGGATTTCTCCAGTAACTAATACTTGATTGTTATAGCTAATCCAAACATTTTATGTGACCCTCTTTATTAAAAGCGATAAAGCCATTGTGTATAATTTAGTGGTAAAGAGTATAGATAATTGGCAGGTGATCAACCATATGCTTTGTCATATACCAACAATGAAAATTATTTAAACGTTAAAGTACATATTTAAATTGACGTTGAACTAACATAATTTTAAGTTAATTTAATTTTAATTTAACATAATTTTATATCACAAAAATTTATGTTTAAAAATTAACTTTTATTATTTATACAGTTCATTCAACATAAAAATAATTATTTTTTATTTTTGTACAAATAAAAATTTAAAAGACAAAATTAATTTAAAAAAAATTAAACGTTAAACTAAACAATAATATTTACACAACAAACTTTTATTTAAATGTGCAAATAAATTTTTATATCTTTCAAACTCTAAACCCAACAAAAGACTAGTAAATTTTAAATTTTGAGGAATATGAAACCAAACTATCACTTTGTTAAAAGCAAAAGGGTTGAATATATCCCAAGACCTGCCTCTCGCCATCAATTAAATCACATATAATACAACTTTGCGTAGGCCTGCAAACAGAAAATTCCTCATCATTGGCATGTGACAGATCACTAACGTTATAATTGAAATACAAACTTTGCACGATGCCCAAACTTCCTCTCTCTACAGGATCAAGAAAACAAATTATTCCAGCCAACTCTGGCCAGACAACACTCCCCAGATCTTCCACGGCTCAGTCATAAAGGCCCTCTTGTTCCCAGACGTCCACAAGAAAATCTACCATTTCCTATCCAAATGGATATGAAAGATCTGTCAGATAAGCAATTTTTGCTTAATTTGCGTGTCCATAGTTCAGAAGTAGATGCTTACAGTAAGAGGGATTGGCTGAGAGAATGGCTTGTTGCTTCCCAGTAAACTTTCATATGTTGCATTCCAACTGCATTAACATAAATGTTAGCCAAGGCACAGACAATAAGTGCTTACAAGACACAAGAAATAATTCGTGAATTTTGATCCAAAAAGAACAAGTTGATCAGCGGACGTTATGAATTATGCTTAGCTCCTGACAAAAGCAGCCATAATCCATATAGCAGCATGGGTATACTTTCACATCATAGCTTTCAAATTACAAGAGTCTTTTTCTCCCTTTCTCTTTTCTAAGGTACAACCTTATGAAGACTTTCTTATCATTTAGCTATGTGCTCAATAAAAAGAAGTTGACTGGCCTTTCTAGGGGACAACCTTGTGTAATTTACCTTAACTTAGGTTCTTGTGGCTGTCGTTTTCGGTTTCGACTGTGAGACCTATTATTTCCTACCCAACGATGCCGAGTCTGATTCCAAAGAACATAACCTGCACGCAAAATCTCAAGTAATTTTAGTGTTGTTTTATCTACTCTCTTGTTATATAAAACGCAAAAAAAAAAAAAAGAAACCATTGCACAATTTTTTTTATATTCCAATTTCCCGAATCTCATGTAATACACCGTAGTATAGAGATGTACCCGGTCAAAGAGAGATTATTAGAGGAGTAAAATGCAAAACTGACTAAAGATGCCGTGAAGCCAGGTCAGTAATTAAAGGACAGTTAAACAGATCAGATGAAATAGAAGATTCAGTGGGCAAAAGCATTTGAATAGGGAAAAAGTGGCAAAACTTTAGTCTTTCAAATTCGAACAATACGTGGCCAAAAGGAAAGGTATATTAAAAGTGCTATTCCAACATAGAAAAAGGGATTACTTCACAATTAAGCACGATAGTGAGTCATGTAAGAATCCATTTTCCAAAAAGGAAGAGCATAAACTAAGAAATTAAGACACCAGGATAAAGAGACAACTGTTGGCAAAAGCAAAACTTAATCTTCAGGTCTCACAAACCAACTTTCATGTTAACAACATTGCTTACAGTGGCCACCAAATTGGAAGCTGAAAACAAGAATAACCCCAGCCGTCCAATTAAAGGAAAAATGGAAATAAATACATAGTAGAGATATCATCTGAGAACACCCAGCCACAAAGAAAAGAAAAAAGTGACAGCAGACACACCATATATTGATGTAGTCCTGTTGAATAAGGAGCAAACTAACCAGCGCACCAATAAGCAATAGATGCCGTCTTGTCCATTATCCATGGCCATAACATTTTTGTACTTTTTTTTAAAAATCATTTGTTTTAATCGAAATCAATATCAAAGTATCCTAAGCAAATAAAATGAAGTGGCTGAAGCAGAACGATATAAAAGTAATGAAAAATACCATGATTTACAAATTCAGTGGGGTTGATAATTTTGCTAGAAGCACCATGGGGATCTGGTGCTTGGTTTGTTAGACTGGTTGATGAGATACTTCCTTGCGACTGAACAGCACTGTTGTCCATATCATGTGTGCTTGTGGTCCAGAAATCCTCAGATGTACTGGACTTCTTCACAGCCTTACCTTGCATTGCCAATCCTTTTGAAGGCATGTCCACGCTAATACCCGTGGGCTTTTGATAGCATCCAAGACAACCACTGCTCTGTTACAATGGCATTAAATTCTGTTATGCATCACCATAGAACATTATGATAGTCAAACACAGCCACCATAAATTCAGACACTGCAATCTAATAGCTGCCAAAAGCTTTACACACACTGCAATGCAATTTAATGTCCATAAAAACTGGCTCATGTAGTGCCACCTCCATCTCCCAAAAGATAAAAATAAATAGCAAATTATGAGTACAACTGACTTTAATACCAACCCAGAAAACAAGAAAGTGGAGAACAAACTTATAAATCAAGCCACTTTAAGTTAAGGACATGAAACAAGAATCCCATGTCACAGTTTCTAAACTAATTGTCTACTGCAGAAGTAAGGGACGGCATGTTCTCATAAGACTTCGTGCATATTTACAAGTCCACCGATTACCATTCATTTTATCATATAGTTTGGGTTAAGCACGTCTACTTTCCATAACTGAAATGCCGGCATGGCATATGAATCTATAACCCCTTTAGCATCAATTTTCTACAGAATTCAGGAGAAAAGCATTCTTCTTCCCAGATTTCACCACAAAATGAACAAGAATTTGAGTTACCCACCACATAAATATAAACACAAACAGAAGTACTGATACCCATGAGGGATAAAAAATAAATTTTCAGCAAAGAAGTAGTTTAACTCATTCAGGCATGGTTGGAACCGAATACATACCCCATTCATTCAATGTCTGAGATACCGAAAGCCTTGTCAGATCCACTACAGGATGTTGCGGGGATCGAATAGCACGAAGCCGACTCCAGGAAAGGAGGGGAAAAATCAGAGAGCAATCCTGAGATTCAATACCAAAATGATAAGAAAGAACAAGTAAAAAAGACAAATTGTAATTAGCAAAAATAAAGGAAAAAGCGATTGTGTTTACATTAAAAATGAATCGAGAATTTATCTTTGAAATAGTGTCGTACTGGTTTGGACTCTCTTACTTCCGTGAAACGACAGCCTCCCTTCGGAAGAGAAAGACACTAACGAGATGGCGCTTTGGATTGTTCCTTTCTCTCCTTCGAGCCTTTTCTGCTCTGCTTATTACTGGCAAAGGACAAGGAATAAAAAGGCGAAAATGGATTCTAAATTATCTTGTATTTAATTATTTTTCTATTACAATAATATAATAATTGGTAGAGAATATGTATTATTTTTTAATTCTCACCAAGTTGATTATAAATATTAAAAATATAATTGAATTTTTATATGTTTTATTAATTACACACCAACTTTCTGTCAGATAAAAATTTAGTACACACGTTTCAGAGACCAAAATACATTATATATCTCTAACATTTGATGACCTAAAATAGTTCATGCTTGTGTATTAAGGGATTAGAAAATTTATCTTTTTTTAAAAGGATTAGTTGTATGATATTAAAATTAAATTAACTTTGTATAGTATTTAATATTGATATTGTCAACAAATTTTTTTTTTAGCCAAAAAATTCGAACCCTTTTGAAAACGATCATATTATTACTAACTCAAATTTCCTTCACAAGTTTTATTTATTTATTTAATTCAACTGTAATTCGAATTTGAATTTTCTTTAATCCCCAGACAAATGCATGGTAATTATGATTATATATAAACCTTTTGCGTTTAAGATTTTAATGAAAAGTTAATACTAAATAAGCAAAGTTTAAGTGAGAAGGGTCTTCTTTTGCAATCACCAACATTCTTTTTTCTTCTCTAATATGTAGGCCCTGTATGGTAAGAAGGAAAGAGGTCTCTAAAAATAGAAAGGGAAAAACAAATAAATATTAATGTGTTTGATATAATGACATCTTCTCCCCAAAGATTTTATCATTTTGATAGAAAAATTTTCCTAGATAAAAGGAGGTTGATTCTATTAAAAAATATTGTAGATAATTAAATTACTCTGAAACCTTATTTCTACTACTAATAATAATAATAATAATATTAATATTTAAATTTAAGAATAATTTAGTCTTTTTCTTCTTCATTCCTATTTACTATTTCTTTCTTCTATATTGTATACTAAATATACCTTTTTATTTTTATTATTTTTATTATTTTTATTCTCATTTTTATTTTTATTCTTATTTTCATTTTCAACTTGATCCTTGTTCTCTGTTCTTATGCGTAGTGGATGCTTTATGAAAAAATTTGTGGTGTCTTTTTCATGCTAGTTCCTATACCTTTTTGCGTGAAATGAAAGTTTTCTTCAAAATATGCAATGAATTGAAGTTGTTGAAGGTTTCCGCCATGAAAAGGAAACCAAAGATAAAGTTTTTTTTTTTTAAAAAAAAGAAATAAAGGTTTAATGGAGATTCCTGGGGGGTGGGAGTCTATTCAAGCATAATGTATGTGCAATGCCTTCTCGTGTGGACAAATCATACTATGATTATTTTGTACAATTAAATATCTGTTAAAGATTGATCACGAAAATTTATCAATTAATTAATATGTTATTTATTATATAGTATTTTTAAATTTATATTAATTATTGATAATGTCATAAAAATTGAAAAAGAGGATAAAGTTAAATATGACAATTCTATACTAGAGATTAGCACGTGTAAAAGTACATTCAAAGAAACAATTACATAGTATAACTTTTTCTTGCAATACAAAAACAATAAAGAGGTTAAAAATAAAGTCTAAGAAGACACCAATTTAAAGAGGAAACATGTAGCAATACCAAGGACTTATGTGTTTCTTTTAAAATATGTTACTTTATAAATTTAGCAAATTATGGCCAAATTATTATTTAATTGAGATTATTAATTTGTTGAGTATTTAATTTGTTAAGTGTTTAATAATTTTGAGGGTCAGATAATTTAAGGACTAAAACCTCATTGTCTCATAGATAGAATATTTTTTGATTAAGTCTATTAGAGACTTTTTTTAATTTGATTTCATTAATATGGAGTATTTTTTAAATTAGTTTCGTACATAATTATTTTCTTAATTTCTTATTAACAAATTAAATTATTATCAACAACGTTCTTACATCAATTTATGATAAATAAAATTAACAGATATAATATCATAAAAAATATTTTTTCAAAAAAAGATCATTGCTTTTGTCATCATTATATAACACATATATACGTTGACGGTTAGTTTTATTAATGACAATGGTATATCGATAGAAAAGATAATGGTAACTAAATATGAATAGTTTGATTAAAAAAATTATTTTAGAAATGACCAAATTCATAAATATCCTACGCATCAAATTAAATGAATAATTTTATAAAACACCAAATTAAAAAAAATACCTATCTGTATAGAATTAAAATATGATATTATTCCAGTTTCAAACGCGTTATTCATCGAGTCATTCCTTTATTCGCACAGTTCAAGAATGGCATAATTGACTTGAATAATAAAAGATGAATTAAAATTGGGTGAGAAGTCGTTGTAGGGCTTGAAAAATATAGAATAGTGAGATGTTGAATAACCTAAATAATTGACAGAATAATATTTAAAAAGCAAATTTGAAAAGTGGAGCAACATTCAGTGAAGGATGGGACGTCCTATCCTTCAGTCAAATACAGAAAGGTCAACATCCTCAACCCTCTTTCCAGCCTCCTCCTGGTTACTTATAAATTTGTATTCACCATATTTAAAAATTTAATTATACCTCTGGTTGGATGAATTACTCTACCTTAGTAATATGGATTCTCACATTGGTGAAAATTATGAATGCTCCTTAAAAGTGAATGAAATTGTGGGTATTTTCAAAGAATGAATTATTACAGATAAATTTGTACTTGAATTATGTCTCTCTCATAAAAAATTAAATTATTCATATTTCTTTATAATTGGTATTCAAAAACCATTGTTTAACATTAGTCAATAAAATAAACATAATAATATCTTTATCAAAATAAATAAAATACATTTTTATATTTGATAATACACTACATCATAAAAAAAAATACAACATTTGAGAATGAGGAGCATTTTCATCATTTAATCACATTATCTCTCCTTTTAGGAAGATAGTATCTTTTCTTTCCTTTTCATGATTAACCAAATATAACAATAATCATTTTTATTATACTCAATTTTTATTATCATTACAATTATTTTCATTTTGTTTTTTTACAACCAAACAGGCCAAATTTCAGTCATTAATTTTTATTTAATAGTTTAAATTTTAATAAATATTAAATAATTTCTAACAACTTTTAAATATATGAACATTAAATTTTGATCTAACAATCTAAATTTCACCAAATTTACTTGCAATTAAATTTCCAACTTCATATTAAAATATTTGCATCAATTCCACCTATATATACATACATATGCCCAATCACCAGCACCGACACTACTTAGTTTTATCATAGATTCTATAATATTTAATTTTAATTGTTGTATAAAAATTTAATAGTTTAAATTTATAAATAATAATATTAATAAAAATTTGAATAATTTAATTTGTTTTTAATGATTTATAATTGTAGATCCAGATTATGTATACATATATATATGTATATATATATATATATATATATATGAAAATAGAGAGTTAGTCCTTTAAGTTTATTTATTTTTGTAAAATGGTCTATTAAGTTTGAAGCATTTTAATATAGTTCCTTAAATTTTAATTTTGTCTCATTAAAAGTCTTTTTAAGGGAAAATCGTTAATAATTTAACGGTGTCAATTTCCTTACGTGGAAGTCGCATGTATAATTTTTTTTTATATATTTTAAATAATAACATGACATCTAATCATCATTTACAAAAAAAAAAAAAAAAAACACAAACATTCATTCAATGTGTTATAGAAACATAAATACCATATGAGAAGGTGTCACAATGAAATCAACTGTATTAATGATTATCAAAGTACTCCAATACATGTGAAATTGCAACTATATTTCAATGACTCTAACTACTAACAATCCTAAACAACTTTATTACAACAACTTAAACTAATCTCTCTAACATTTTTCTCTGAACTCAAACTACTAACATTTTTTCCTTCCCCGTTGTTGCTTATCATCACTATTGGTCTTTGGTCTAGTGATTGTCACATATTGAAGTGCTCCAACTAATGTATCTATAAAGAGACGGATAACAGTTTTAAACAACTTCAAATTAGCCACCACAGGAGTGGAAATGCACTTTGCTCCATCCATATATGCTTTGTGTAGGAGATCCTTGATATACTTTGTTTGTGTCAAATGAAGAATCTTATCTGGCATTTTTCGAACCTATGCTCCTAGGAAGTAGTGAAGGTCACACAACTCCTTTAAAGAAAACTTGTCATTTAACTGTTTCATAAGCAAATGTCATAAAATTCTTTATGTAAAATGTCATTAAGGATATATTATTTACTGTTGAATACTCTAATTATTAGCCAAGTCTATGCTAAGAATGACACGCACCGTGCATGGTTTGACAACAAAACTAAAGGTCTTAGAATAATCAAATCTCTCTTGTTAGTAAAAATCTTTGGCTACCAACCTAATTTTATACTTTTATATTAAACTAAGTATGAATTCAAGGGGTTAAGTTAGGCAGTCGCCCCCTTATACTTTTAAAATTTTAATTTAAATATGTAAATTTATAAAAGATTGCCTCTCTTAAATTGTAAAATTTTGTCTCCTTTAATTTAAATATTTGATTTGAAGACTTTTACCTCCTTAAAGTTAAACTTTAGATCAGTCATTAACTGAATCATTTATATTATATATAACTTTAAACACCCACTTACATTCAATAACCTTTCAATTAGGTGGAAAAGAGACTATGAACCACATCTAATTTTATTAATGCAGAATACTCTTCACATATCGCCTTGTTCCATTCAAATGTGTCAATGTTTCACTAACACTGGTTGGCTCATGTTGAGCTAAAAGAACTTGATCTTTGAAAATGCCGGTTTTAGCCCCTATTGCCATAAGTGGATACATGTACTACTGATTCTATTAATTCCATAGAAATATGAGAAATGCTCACTGCTGGAGCTACTATTGTGACAAAATGAAAAATAGATTAAGGACTTTTGGATGCTACCGTATGGTGCTTAGGTATTCCAGTATTATGCTCCTGCGGGTTTCTACCACCTGCATCACCATTAGAACAAGGTGAAATATCACTGTAATGTAAATCTAAGGGAACAAAAGATGATAATACAGGATTTAGTTTATCTACACATAATGTAGATGGTAAAGGATAGGCAGGTTTAGTTTTATGTGACAGTCACACAGAATAAGGAAATTTTGACTCAAAAAATTACATCTCAAGAAATAAACAATCTTCCTATAGAAGTCTGAAAGAAAGATGTATTCCTAATATTGAAATTCAAGCTTTTTTTATTTTAATTATATGGACATGTGAAAGGAAAACAATGACATCCATATGTTCTGAAAAATGCATAATCTGGTTTTTGACATAAAAGAACTTCATAAGGTGATAGGTTGTCAAGAATTAAAGTTGATAATTTATTAATGAGGTATTTGGCTATGTCAAAGGCTGTATCTCAAAACTTTATGGGCATGGATCCATTGGTTAACCAAGTAAGTCCTATTCCTACGATGTGATATTGTTTTGGTTCAACAAGGCCATTCTGTTCATTTGAATGAGGACAACTTCTTTTGTGTCGTATCCCACACTCATTAAGAAAATTTGAAAAGGCTCTAAATTCTCCTCCCTAACCTGATTGAACTGATGAAATCTTCTGACCAAACTTAAGTTCCTCTCGACTCTTGAGCTTTAAAATTCTTGAAAAATGATGTGGTTTCAATTTGACTTTGAGAAAGCAAATTCATGTAAATATTGAGTATGAATCAGTGTTGAGAACTTGTAATTGGAGCTAGCCCTATTCATCTATATGAATTAATTTTAAAGGACGAGAATACACAGTATTAGAATAATTATTTGTGTGACTTGCCATAAAAACATGCCTTACAAACAAAATTAAAGATTTTATTAGTTGGTATATAACATTGATGAAGAATATTGGACAATACTTTGACACTGGGTGGCCTAATTTATTATGCCACATTTGTAAATTAAACAATGAATCAAATTTTTCTGCTATAAAACATAGCTGGTCTGCTGTTATCTCCTAAGAATTTACTTTATGATTTACTGCCAGAAGAACATTGCCACTAGCTGAAACATCATTCTTGTTAACACCTTCTCTGCTTATTTGAAAATTTTCAAAAGCATACAGCCTATCCTTAATCATCCTTTGCAAAAACAGTCTTGTGGGAAACTTGATCCTTCACAAAACAAACACTGGGGGTGAAACTCAAAGTAAACATGGTTTTCTTGAGCAAATTTAGAAACACTAAGTGAATTATTTGTGACACTAGGAATATGTAAAAGATTTTGTAAGGTTATGGTTTTTGGTGAAATGGTGAAATTATGTGTCAATGTCCTGTATTTTGAATTACCGAACATATTCCACTTGCTACATGTGTTAGAATATTTTTTTATATTATATGAATTAACATTAATTATATTATTAGATCAATTTTGTGTGATGACTAATTAGGCAATTAATATTATAATTATAAACTAAGAATAGATTGAGTTCATATTCATTGTAGATAATTAGCGATTAGTTGGATTATCTATAAGTCTATTAGGCTAAAACCCCAACGTACAGCTCAAAAGTATTAGTAATTATTTCATCAAATTGTTAATTAAGAATTAATTACTAAGAGAGAGTTAATGAGCTTCTTTTATTTAAATAATGAAAATGAAACTATTTTAATATATATCTTAGGGTTTTATTTTATTATTATTATTAAAATAAAACTTTATCAATTATTTTGAAGGAAGTCCTACTTCTATTGTGATGATAACTCTCTTTCTGGTGTTGCTTACTCTGAGAAATTCTCTTGGATATTATGAGTTGATGTCTTTCTCTGTCAGAAAGAAATATACATTATATCATTTTTATCAGATAAGATATTTATATATTACAAAATCTCCTTATTCTGTATTCATGTATTATGATAAATTATTATATAATTTCAACATGGATATTTTCCTTCCCATTGTAGGGAGCTTTGTATGTGAGATTCCAAGTATTTGGAGTAAGATAGCTATTTACTCCTGAATTAGGATACCAGGACTGATCATTGACTCCTGAAAGATTCCCTTTCTGGAGATTTCTTAGCTGAGCTTTGTACTATCATATCTTAGCCCTTGTTTGTGAAGCAAAGAACGACCCAATCTAACTCCACACTTGTAACAAACTCTCGCAACCAACCACTCTCGTATGCATCAACGACGCTAATGACGACAGAATCCACGACATTAACAATTGGTCCTGCCTTCTCCATAAAAGCTAATTACCTTAATCTAACTTGACTGATACATGTGTAAATGCCAGAACAGTCTGATTCTGCACAGACCCCAATAGATTCGCGAACTCCATTAGGAAACCAGATGCTCTGATACCATGTTCTAGAAACAAAAACACCATATGAGGAAGCATCACAACGAAAAAATCTGCATTGATGATTATCAAAGTACACTGTCAGATGTATATATACATGTTAATCTGCAACTATATTTCAACGACTCTAACTACTAACAACCCATTACAACAGCTTAAACTAATCTCTCTAACATTCTCCTTTGAACTCAAGCTATTGACATTTTCTTCCTTCCTACTGTTGCTTATCATCACCATCATAATGAAATCCCTAACCTATCAATTAAAGATCCCTAACAAAACTTCAAGTTGTATTGAAGACTACAAGCAAAGAAGATAGCACAGTAAAGATGAGGTGCCGTCACCTTTGGATTGATAGTTTTATGAGAAATCTTCAATGGATAGCTTAGGGATTTCATTGATTGATCGTTTAGTGTTTTCTTTTTATTTTTGCAAATGATATATTAGATATCATGTCACTATTTAAAACACAAAAAAAATTATATATGTGGCTTCTGCATAAGTAGAGAAATTAACGTAGTTACATTACTAATGATTTTTATTTAAAAATATTTTTAATGACACAAATGTGAAATTTAAGAGACTATTTTAAAATTCTTTAAACTTATATAATTATTTTAAAATTATAAATAAAGTTAAAAAGGACTACCTCACTATTTTAACTTATATACGCCTGTGCACGTGGGGTGGGCGAGTGTGTGATAAATAATTTTGTTGGATTTGTTATATATGTATAATAACCTTACTCTCACATTGAATAATGTTTTATAAGGTAATTTTCGTTTTTTACAAAATTTATTTAGATTAATAGTTCTTTTTAGAAAGATTATCCTAGCAAAAGTTGAGATTAATATGGAATTATTTTATATCTAATCATTTAATTTTAAAATAAACGTATCTTATATATATATATATATATATATATATAAGCATGGGCCTTCTGCTCTATTTTAAAAAATATATACTTTAATCTAATTTTATTTTGTCATTAAAAAATCATTCATTTACGTAAAAATTACCAAATGTGAATTTACAGTAATAGAGTATATTGGTTAAAAAAATTAAAATTAGGCTAAGTGTACAAAATTTTTTCGTTCAAACGAAAATTATATATAATTTACAAATAAAAATTGTATAATTTTAACAAAAGATGTGTGTAATTTACTGTGTATATAATTATATGATAGCATAGTTCAGTAATTTGTTTTTTGGGCCAACTATACTTCAGTAATAAAATTATTGTAGAATTTGACATATAAAATTAGGTAAATTCTTTAGTAGAATTATAAAATATGCAATTACTACATGTCACATAAAGAGAAAATTAATATAGTAAGTTAATTCTGGAGGTTACACAAGCAGCATAAAAAATTAAAAAGTAAAGGGGGTAAGTTGAAATTTTTTTAAACAATTTTGGGTTCATAAATAAAATTTAATGGCATTAGGATCAAGATATAAATATGATAAATTATTTCAAATTGAGATACAATTTACATATTTGACATGTCAATAAATAAAACTTATTGTATTTATATTTTGACCCATTATTTTTAGATTTTATTAATGAACCTAAAATTCTTTTTGAAAATTTTAATTTATTCCCATTAGTTTTTTATTTTGAGTAGAGGGGATAAATTAAAAATTTTTTTAAATTTTTTTTGAGTTCATAAATAAAATTTAAACATAGTGGGGTCAAAATATAAATATAACATGTTATTTTATTTTAATGTACAATTAACCTATTTTGACGTATCATTACTATATATCTTTTTTCTAATGTGCTATACAGTTGCAATAAATATTATAATTGGGCAAAGGTGACACCATAAAATTAATATAGATAATATATATATATATATATATATATATAAAATGTATTTTAAGCTATGCAATATATTTTTTAAAATTTGAAAATAGAGTTAACCATTTAATTACAATATAATACATTATTTGCTATTAATTACAAGCAGAAAGTATTAAAGTCATAACAATGTAATTATATTTATAATATAAGTTATGTTTTTTTTGTTTAATGGTTGAAATAGATGGGTTGAGCATAAAGTTAGTTAATTTTTTGATAATGTTGGATTATTCATATTTAGGCCAAAAAAATAAAAAATAATTAATTTAGTTGACTATGGTCAAACTCAACAAGTCTACATGAATTTGATCGATTCTATATGAATTTAATCGAGCCTATTCCGATTTTAATTCTACAACCAAGTTAAAACAAATTTCCCACTTAAAAACATAGACTACACAAGTTTAACAAATTAGACTTATAATTTTGATAACTATGCGTGCACCAACTAAAAGAAGTAATATTAGTTTATAAAAAAAAGAAGTACATAATATATATAAGGTTAATCAAGTAAAGGAGAAAGGTGGGGCATACAATATCTTCAATTTGGATTTCCAATGTTATTGAAAGAATGTCCTCCACTATCTATTGCAAGCTAACTCATTCTTCAAAATTATGTGCTTTGAATCCTCTGTCGTTTGAGCAATAAATTAGTCAAGCTAGGACCAAAAAACTAAAGGACTGAATTTCAATATATTTTTATCTTTTATATCATTCTTTTTTTTTTGTTTTAGTTTTTTCAATTACGTAGTTTCTGTCTAATCTATAATGAATCTATTCTCAAATCGAAATATGTAACAAATGTGACTGTAAAATATACTGTGACATAGATATTAAAAATGAGTAAAATCTTTTTATTTTTATTTTTTTATCTCTGTCTAATTCTAAAATTATTATTATTAAAATTTCTATAATAATCTTTTATTTATTAAAAAATGCCATGCTTAGTTCTTTATTTTTTTTTAAAAAGCCTAAATTTAATATCTTAAATTTAAATTTAAATTTTAATAGAGAAATTAAATACAATATTTTTATAAATAGTGAGGCCTATTTTAGATATTACAATGAGTGAGGAATTAAAATAATATTTTTGTGATAGGTGGAGGGCAAAAAAATTTTCCTCTATTAAAAATAGGTATTATTCTTAATTGTGATATAAAAACTTAAATGATATATATTAATAATTTAGAGATAACTAATGTTCTTTGCTGAAAATAATTGTCTTAAAAAGTAATTTTTACTACCTTTTACCAAAAAAAAAAATTCTTCTAGCATTATTAATTTTTTTTTCTCTAGAAATAGGCCAAATATTTTATTTAACTAAAATAAAGATATTTTTTAAAAAATAAGCAACTTTCCTAAAAGTTTGGTCAAATGAGCTATTGATCACTGAGATACAAAACTGATTGAATATATATATATATATATATATATATATGTATATATATATATTGATACAAAGGTCAAGAAAGAAAAGAGAAAAAAAATTGAGGAAGGGTTAGGGAATGAGTCTAAGGAGGCGCTGTTGCTTTCGAAGGAGGAGGTCCATTTAGAAGGGGTTTTGGTCTCTTCGAGTTATCCCAACTATTGTCTTAGGAAAAGAATTAAGAAGATTAGTGATGTCATGACCAATGCTCCGGAGGTGGCAGTTATTGTTCCACATGTCTTGTAGCAGGTGGTGGGTGGCAGCACTGGTGAAGAGTAGTTGGAGACTTTTGCCAAAAGGGAGTTGGTAGAGATTCAAGTTGAGAACTCACAAGAGAACTTTCTTGATTTCATAGCCCAAAAGGAGTTGATTGTCCTGTTAGGTTGTGGTCTTCCATCGCCAGTCTTTGTTGGGACATTCAAATGGTGAGCAGTTAAGACTTCTCCAATTAAGATAGCTTTTGAGACTATTTCCAGACAAAATTAAGAATCCTATGTGGCAGTTTAAGCTGTTAGAGTGTGTTCCATTGCGTGAAGGCACTGAGGTTGCAGTGAGAGTCCTGTTGAAGTTGATACCTTTCTTTTATTATATAGTCTCTAGTCCTATTCCCTATCCATGAGAGACTGTCTCGATAGCTTAAGATTGAGAATGGTAAGGCTGAGATTTCCTCAATTTTCCTTTGATAATAAAGCATGGACAGGGTATTAATGTCCCATCTTGACCTATCTGACTTAAGCAAGCCTCTGACTGTCATGGTTGCTCGAGGGTTGGCATTCTCCTTGGAGGGAGGCCAGAGTCTGCTATAAATAGGGATGAAACTTTCGTCCTTTATCAACCATTTGAGCTTATCAGTGATGATATGTTGAGCTTTAACAATTCCTTTCCATATCCAGGAAGTGGAGGTGTTAGGTTCGAGCTAGATTGATGCCTGGTCAAAGTATTTCCTAGCTTGTAGATGTAAGAGGATTGACTCTTGAGGAGGTTTAAGGATTCTCTAGGTTTGCTTGGCCAGCTGAGCTAAGTTGAATTGGTGTGTGCTTCTTATCCCCAGGCCCCCTTTTTGTTTTGGTAGACTCAATTTTTTCCAGCTGGCTAGGTGAACTTTGGGTTTCTAGCTCGTCTAGCCCTAGTAAAAGTTTGCAATTTTTGAGTCAATTTAGGCATAGTATTTTTTTGGCAAGTGGATGCAAATGAGGTCGTAGATGATGAAGTTGTTGACGACAAATTTAATCAGTGTCAGACGGCTAGCTTGGGAAAGCATTTTGGCTTTCCAAGTCTGAAGTTTCTTGTTTACCTTTTCAACAATTTGTTAGAATAATATTTTTTCCTTGTCCCCTGGTCTATATAATGGCCTAGATATCTGCCCAATTGTTTCGAGTGTTTGACTTCAAAGGTTTTAGTTGGGAATTTTTTAAAGCGTCTAGGGGTGTTGGGACTAAAGAGTAAGATGAACTTACTTTTATTGATGGATAGCCCTGACATGCTATTGAAGTTGTCTAAAGTGGACTTGCCAATGGTGCAGGCATTGGCTTCAAAGAAGAGGAGTGTGTCATCCGCATACATAAGGTGCGATATGGCATCAATTGATCTAGCAATTTTGACTCCTTTCTAGTTTTGGTTGTTTTCTTGTGCTGCTATCATACTTGAGAGTACATTAGCGTAGAACATGAATAGATAGGAGGAGAGTGGGTCACCTTGCTTAAGTCCTCTTCCACGGTAAATGCACAGAGTTTTTCCTAAGTTAATCAATACCTGATGGGAAACAGTGGTTATACATTCCATGATTAATCTGATCCATATTTTAGGAGAATTCATTCTGTTAAGTACAACCTCAATAAAGGGCCATGAAAGACTGTCAAAGGCTTTAGAGATGTCAACTTTAAGGGTGCATACCTTCCTTTTTGATTTTTTTTTTCTAGATCTGATGGTTTGCAAAGCTTCTAAGGTGATGATGACATTGTTCATGATCAATCTTCCTTTCAAATAGGTGCTTTTCACTGGGGAAATATAGTCTGCAATGATGTCCTTTAATCGATGGTATATGAGTTTTGATATTATTTTGTACGAGACATTGCAGAGGTTAATGGATTGAAAGTCCTTGATTGATTGTGAAGGGTAATGCTTGGGGATGAAGGCTATGTGAATCTGATTTAGATAGTGGAGAAAAACACCTTATTGGAAAAAGGATTTGATCATTTTAAGTAAATCAGGCTTGACTATGCTCCAGCAGTGGTGGTAAAACTTGCATTGAAATTGTTTAGCCCTGGAGCACTGTCAGGGTTAAGCTCAAACGCAACTTTTGTGATTTCGATATCTTTCAGAGGCCTATCAAGGGTTTGAATGTGTTCCTCTGACAGCATTGGAAACTGATTGAATATGAAACATGCTTTGTGGTCCCTTTTTATTGTTTATGTTTATGTGATATTAACCAATTTTTATCTATCGGTTTTTCTTTTATATGTGTCCTTGTTTTGAAGATGTGCGAAACTGGTAATTGCACTCAATTATTAATATTTCTTATGACACAAAGCATTTCACTCGGCTAGATGTGGTTCATACCTTATATACTGAATGTATCAATTGCACGTATTATTATAACATACTTTGTAAAGGATTTATGTTAAGTACAATATCAATACAAAATTAACAAAAAAGTGAAGATTAGCCACACCAAGACCAAATTCAGAATGGATCCTCTTCTGGGATGGTGGCACAGGTGAGGTTCTGTTAGGTAAAATGTGGTCATTCGGTTGCATTTTTTTTTGCATAACTTTGTTAAATTTTATTTTTTAAAAGTAAATCATCATATTACACTAACTTTTTAGTATTAACATATTATTATTTTATTAATTACATTTTAAATATTAAAACACATGATTATTATTTTAGTATTCAAATGCAAAGTGTCAAATAGACTTAATTATCAAGCCAACTTTATAAAAATTAGAGCGATTTTAGTTTCACAAAAAAACCCAAACTCATATTTTAAATGGGTATTTTCATTTAGATTTTTATCCTTTTATTTTGGTTGGTTATAATAAATTTTTTTAAGTTATAATTAAGTTTATATGTTATTTAAAACTTGAGATAAATTATATGATTAATAATTATTACTACTTGTACAATTATATATAAAGAATTTATAAATATAATTTAGTTGCATTACTATCATAAAGCATAAATTCTTTGAAGTAAAAGCATTAGTTTCTATTTTCCTATTAAAATTTCACCTCACATTAATTTATGATATTATATATAGTCACCTTTAATGAAAAATAAATTAATCTTACCGTTAAATTAATGTTTTACATTTTTAAATTTAAAATAATTTCATTTTTAATATCTTAAATTTTAAATTATATTATTTTATAATAATTAATAAAAGTTTTATTTAAATAATAAATTTTTTATTAAAAATATTTATTTAAACTTTTTGATTGAACTAGACTTTTTGTTCGGCCAATTACATAAAATAAATTTTATTTTTTAGCTAAATCTATCAAATAAAACGAATTTTTTCAGTTATAATTATTTATTATATTAAAAATGATTTCTTTCCTTAATAAAATGATATTATGAGAAAAAAAAATCTAAAATACTGATATTATCTTTATGTATTATAATAATTTATTAAAAAGAATTTACTGTTTACTAATATTGGAAAAATGAAAGCCATACAGGACCTCACCTGTTTATACCAAAATAGAAAAGGATTCACGTTCGACCAATTCACCCATAAATTGAACAAGTTATAGTAAGTTGATTCGGTCTTCGCAATTAAAAAAAAAAAATCAACTAAATTATTAATTTGTCTTAAAATTAAAATTAAATTAATTAAATAACAAAATTGATATACAGAAAAATCTTTGACATTATGAGAGGTGGAAGAATTGAATCGTTAATTATACAATTTTGGATCAAAAGCAAAATCATGTATGCATTACAACCACATGAAAGCATTTTTCCAACAGCACTATCCGTCCTCTTCAAAGAAAAAAAAAAAAAAAAACAGAGGAGACTGTTAAAGTTCCGCCATATTTTTCTGATCCAACATTATCTCCTCCGTTCCAACACGAATCTACAGGATGATTCCAGAATCCTACCTACGTTTAAGAGCAGTCGATCCTACGTACTCTGTCCCTCAAAATCCCATTATACAGAGCGATTCGGTTAGCCGGCATTCCTATATTTTCCTGAATTTCATTTATGCAATTTCTTGATACACTGTTTTGCTTCCTCTGTTCTTCCCTTGGCTCCGCGCTTGCTTCCTTCACATTTTCTGCAAACTGCACTTTCTTCTTCTTGTTTCCATCTCTTCTCTTCCCCTCTGGGAAACCGAGATAAATGAATACCGCATAGGATACTCGAAATTCTTCTCAAGCAAGTTGCAATTAACAATAGAATGAAAACCCAAAAAAGTCAGAGGAAATCCAATTACCTGAACATAAGCAAGAGCGTAGAATTTGTTTGTTAGATTCCTGGGAATCGGAATTCCCAGAAAGATGGAACAGCGGTAAAATGTTTCGCCTTGAGAAAGCAAGATAAAGCACAGTGCTTGATAAAACCATGGCTGTGGTTAAAACAATACACTGCGGGATAGAAGCCATGTTATATAAACAGAGCAGTTGCAGAACAGGGGCGAATGAGAGACAGACTTATATTGACTGAAAGAGGAAGAATTGTGTATACTTATAGAAGCAGTTAGGCTCGAAAAGTTGCAAGGGTAGAGGGGAGGGGATATTAAATTGAATAAGAAACAAAAAGAAAGAATGGAAATTTCCAGCAATTGCTATAGTAATAAAAATATAAAAGGTGGCACTAGGTAATTGGTTGTTGTTGATGTAAGCAATGGCGTGAGAATCTGGAGTTGGAATTTGGTTTGGCTTTTGCTTATGAAACCTCATGTGAAGTTGGGAGAGAAGGTGTGTGTTTGAGGGAGTGGGGTCAGAGGTCAAAAGGATGAGTTCTAAAAGATGAAAATGATCAGAAGTTGCGTCGGAAGTCGGACCCCTTAAAGTGAAAGGTCTCTCATCCCTGATTTTTCGCATTCTATCCATTTGCAAACTTTTCAAAGTTAATCATATTTCTCATTTTACATCTTTTTTTTTTTTTTTTTGATAATAATAGTATAGAAAGTTCTCTCATTTTCGGGTTCTCTTGATATATTTACATTTAGGTTTTTCTGTTCATTTTTTATTAATAAAATTGACAAAATATTTATGTTAAATTCCAACTGACCACTTGAAAATGACATATGAATAATTAATTAAAAAAATCCTACCTGATGGAGGTCATAGCTACAATTCAAATAAAGAAGTATGGGTTCTTTTAAAAAAGAAAAAAAATTAATTGTTAATATGTTATATCCATTCCAGTATAAATGTACCAAGTTATAAGTAGATATGATTATAACATTAAAAATTCACTTGGTACAATAGGTTTGATATGAAAGAAATAAAGCCTGGCGAAAAAAACTATTGACAAGCTAATTTTAGACTTGTTTTAAGCTTGATTTGAGTTTAAAAAATTTGAATCAATAATTTTTTAATAAAAAACATATTATTTAAAGAAAATCTTAATTTGATTATAAAAATATAATGTAACTTAGGATTCAAGATATTAAAAATAAATTTAATTTTAAAGATGTAAAATATAAATTTATTAGTGAGATTAGTTATTTTTAATTCAAATTGGTTATATATGTAAACTTTAAGTTAATGTAACATGATATTTTGGTGACCTCCGGAAGGAATTATGATCATACAATAATCAATTTTTATTTATAACTTACCTATATACAATCATACAAATAATAATAACCATTAATCATATAGTCTATATTAAATTCTAAGTAATAAATAAATTTACTTATGACTTGAAAAAATTGACATACTTGATAGGTTTGACTCAGAAAAAATAGATAAAAGCTTGATTAAAAAAATGAACTTAGGCATTTTTTTTTTTTTTTAAAAGAAAACCAAAGTTTGATTCAATTTTCATGAGCTTGATCCAATGATCAAATCTAGTCATAAGTAGGGTTTCACGAAAAAACTTTATTAACTCAAAAAAAAGTAACTAGTTTTAAATGTAAACATACGAAAGTTGAGGAAGTATATGTCAATTTTTAAAATTTAAGATGATAAGCAAAATGTTTTTCTAATTTATGCATATAAATATTGTAGTAAATTTCATATTGATGTTAGCTTGTTATAATGGTCTAATAATACTATACCCATTAGTGTTTCAAAATTCATTTTCATTAAATAACTAATTTAATAAAATGAATTTCATAATTAACATGATTTAACAATCACTATTTTATAATTATAGATCAATACCGTTGTTTTTGATATGTCAGCCATTTTATTTTTATTAAATGATTTTCAACATCTAAAGGGTGTGAATAGGTGCCTTGACTCTTATTACAAAATTGTGAACTGATTTTTCAAATAAAGAAATTAGTATTTAAATATCTAAATTAAGTTTCTGAAACTGTGAATTAAGTGCTGTAAAGTTAAATCTAGAATAATAAAGTAAGTGCTTGAAAATTGGTTTTGAGTGTGCTTAGAAATTATTTTTAGTGACTTAAAGAAAAATTTAAGGTATTAATACCTTTGTCAAAAAAATTTTAAGAAATAAGTTAAATACAGAATTAAATAAAGAATGAGACGAGCAATTTATTTTGGTTTGGGTTATCTTTGTACTATGTTTAGTTCCCTTCGATGATGAAAAGATTTTCATTATGATTAGGGTTTTAATATTGTTAATCCCAAATGCTTTCAAACAACAAGTTTTAACGTACTCACCCTTGACACAATATTTAAGATTAGCTCAAACTTATTAATATGGGTTATATTCACAACTTTCTACTAAGGAAAGATTTACAAATGAATATGTAATTTGAAACACCCTTATAAGTGAAGGGAGTACAATTTCAGCTTAAATCTCTCAGTCTCTTAAAAGTTAGATTTAAAGATGTGATACTAAGCTCAAGAAGGCTGTAGTTCATAATGTTCTAAGAGGAATTTTCTTTTTGGTTCACTTCACATCTTTTTCACATGATACCTTTCCCCTTTTTTAAGCTTAATTTTAATGGCCATTTGAAGTTTAAACTAAAGCCATTTTTCCAAGGAGACGTGATGCATGGGAAAGAAGAATAAACAATCGTGCTTTGCAATGGCTGCTCAAAGTGCTTCTTCTGTAGTTTGTTTTCTCAGCTTCCTTTTAGCTAGGTTTATCACATGATCTAGCTATGAAGAAAAAATGAAGATTAAAGATAAATCCCAAGGATTGAAGTCCCTTTTTCATGTCATGCATGCTGCCTATCTCTTTTTCTAAGCTTTTCTCTTTTGGTTGAAAGCATAAAGAAGAATAGACAAGGATGTTTCTGTACATTGATGGAGGATCTGCTTAAAGAAATTTGTTTGACTTTGGCTTGTATATAATAGTTTTGAAAAGTTCTTATGATTTAATGTGTAAATGCTCTGGCTCATCTCATTAATGGATTTTGTCTTCTACACTTTACTCCTCATGCTAATACGCCACTTTGCTTGATGTCCCCCTCTTCTTTTCTCTACTTATGTTTCTTTCCTTGTTGCCAGGCTTTTTTTTACAAGTTTTTGTTTATTCTAACACTACAGTGAAAATCATTAATGCTCCAAATCTGCCATCGCAATTCTTATTCCTCCTATTTGTTGCATTTTACTTTTTTCCTTTAAAATTTATTTACTCAGATATATTGTGTTAGACCATGCGACATTGAGGTTGTACAATAGTCATGTGGTCTAAAACCACGTGACAAGCATAAAAAAAAAAAATCATAAAAAAAAAAAATCACATGTGGGCAGACAATGCGATTAGAAAGCTAACACATTGATCGTGTTTTTTGACACCACACGATTAGTGAAGGTTGACTCATTGATTGCATAGTTCTGTACCATGCGACCATTGTAATATTCCTCAACCAGTCTCGTGTGATGCTATTGCGCCAGGCATCCATTACCCAACGGGAAAGAAAAAACTGTCTTCCTCATGTCATGTAAGAACATATGCTTCATTCTCCTTCTTCTGCCATCTTCATTTTCCTCCACCATCTTTTTGTTGCTCCCATTTTTCTAAGTAGTGCTGCTTGCATTTTTGGGTTGCAAGTATCTTCTTTATGCGTGAGACTTGGGACCTATTACTTAGCATCACAGCTTTATTTTTTAGTACACATGATATGCTGCAAGTCTATCTTAATAATCTTGAGACATTGTAATTTAAATAATGGTATTAGTAAGTAATTGATGACTGCGGGTTTGAAAAAGGATAGCAAAAATATTATTGAATGAAAAAAGTGAGGTGTAAAAATATTTAATAAAATTCAAGAAAAAATTTAATCATGTTAGAATTAATTACAAAATTTTGGCATTTGATATAAATAATGGTATTAGTAATTGATTACTTTGGTAGTTATTGGAAATAAAAAAAAAAAACTTCAAGGACCATTAAAAACAAGAAGATGTGATTAAAGGATAGTGAAAAAAAAATGAAATTATTATTATTGAAAAGGTAAAGAAATTAAAAATAGTGAAAATAGAATTAATTATAAATTCATAGCAATTTAAAATAAATGATGGTATAAATAATTAGTAAATTGGTTAATACGGAGATTAATGTAAGTAGAAAATAAAGTTTTGTTATTGAAATGCAATAAACAATTCTAGGACCCGTAAAGACAAAAAAGATGAGATTATGAGGTTAGTGCAAAACAATGAAATTATTATTAAATGAAAAGGTTAAGGAATTAAAAAATAGTGAAAATTGAATTAATTATAAATTCAAAGAAATCTAAAAATAAATAATGGTATAAGTAATTAGTAAATTGATTTCTATGCAAATTAATGTAAGTAGAAAATGAAATTTTGTTATTGAAATAGAAAAATAAACTTCTAGGGCCATAGAAACAAAAAAGATGAGATTATGAGGTTAGTGGAAAAAAATGGAATTATTATTAAATGAAAAGGTTAAAAAATTAAAAATAATGAAAATTAAATTAATTATAAATTTAAAGCAATTTAAAGTAAATAATGGTATAAGTAATTACTAAATTGGTTATTATGGAAAGTCAGATAAGTAAAAGAGAGTTTTTGTGATCAATATATTTGTTAGTGAAGACTTGTGACAAAGAAAAAAGATTATAATTAATTCCAAAACTTAAAGGAGTGGAAGGAAAATTGTGAAATAGTGAAATTGAAATAATTTGTTATAAGGTATTTTAAAATTTAAATAATGAAATTACGAGAAGAAAGTATATGTTCATATGACTATGAGATAAATCATGAGAAATTTTAAGATTTTAAGAATTTCTTGTATTTTAGCATTTTAATATTAATCTTATAAAAAAATAATTTATAGTATTTTAATATTAATCTTAATATAGGATTTAAAATGAACAATAAGAGGGAAACTATTGTGATTTACGTAAACGGAGAGATAGTTAATGCTGAAGAGGGTGTGACCTTCAGGTGTGAGATGGTCAACAAAATGGGGGTAAACAAAGACATAACATTAGGTGGACTAAAACATGCAATAGCACAATTGACACAACTAGGTTCGAATCAATTTGTGCCATAGGGCTTGAATACTTGCTTACAACTCTTATTGAAATGCTGTTTGCAGGTCTGCTAATTTTTATTCAACTGCTCGGTTAATAGGTTCTTGAAAAGCAGGAGTGTCAATTATGTTTTGAGCAGAGGTAGGGGGTGCTGATGAAAAACATGTTGGTGTATAGGATGTAAGGCCAACTCCTTGCATGATAGTAGAAGACTTTGATCCAAGACCATAAGCTACCATAAACTCTTCCTTTTGTTGGTCCTCTAATTGCCTCTAGTCAGGTAATGTAAAGTTCATCTTTAAGAAGCTCAGATGCCATTGCTATAAAGGCTTCTTCATCTTCATCATCATTTTCCCCAACCCTTTTTGCTATAGCAACTTCATTTCCTAGTTCATCAACTTGTGTCTCCTAGTATGACCATGATGACGCCTCTTGACAACATTTTTGAACTTGGCCTTAAACAACACAAATTAAATCATAAATAAACACACAAACACACTTATAGTGACATATTTATATAAACTAAAATCTTATACTTACCCCTATAGATTGATTTATGATCAACCCAATCATTTTCCTCTTTTGTCTTATGTATCATCAATAATAACTTCGACATATTAGGCTATACTCCTTTCTCTTTAACCTAAAAACACAAATAAATAGTTAATTTTCAGTCTATGTAAGATATACTAAGTATAAAACAGGTATAATAACACTTAAATATATTCTTTGATATTCTGAGATTGGAATTTATCCTCCTGTATGCAAGGATGGACCTAACCCATCATGACTGGAGAATCTATTCTTTGAATTTTTTTCCTAACTTATGCTTTAAGTTTTCACTATTCCAATATATGAGCCATTCATTCCAATGATTTTGACTAATCCACTTGGGAATTAGATTCTTCTCATGAAAGAACTTTTTCGCTTTGTTCAAGGTATTGCTTAATCTAATACTTCCTCTACATTCAAAAAGCCTTCTTACTGCCATATTATCCTCTTCATTCCAATAATACAACTTCTGCAAGTATGAAACAAAAGTAACACATTGCTTACAATGTAAGATAACCAACAAACCAAAGTATAACAAGGACAACTATTCTCCTAATCATAAATATAACTAATATCCAAACATATTTGTAAGATACAAGGACATTTACATGAACAAGAGATATATGATAGTAAAATTTACAAGCCTTCAAGTCATCAAATCAATGATCCCTAACATACTTTGGGACTTTTCCTTATGTGGGCCATACACTATCAAATGATCTCTTATAAATATCTACTAATTATCTTGATTCACCAAAGGGATTAAAACTATCAAAGAAAGAAAATTAGTTATGTTTAACGTGAATATAAGTTTGAAATATAAAAAGCAAAACTTACTTATCTCCATCCATTTGCAAAAAAATTCGACGGTCACTAGTTTGCTGTTATGATAAGAGACTGGGCTGTGAACCCCTAATAACTCCTTGTGATGAAGGTGGTCTTGATGAATCCCCATGATGCATGCGTCTAGCACCTCCTCCTCGTGGCATTTTCCTAAAATAATAAAACTAATTTAAAAGAAAGAAATGAAGGTGTTTATGTGTGTGCTTTTGTGACAAAGTAAGCTAGACACTTGAATATTAGTTTAATTACCTCACCTTCGTCATCATGACGACACACTTTGGTTAAATTAGTTTGAATATAAGGCTTAAAATAATGGGAGCAGAAAGAAAAGGTTTCTTTAATGAGATATGTTTCACAAATGGGGCCTTCCACATAAGCTTTATTAATAACTTTCTTCTTCAAATAATGCAAAAACCTATAAATATTAATGTCATACATTAATATAGAGAATATCGTATTCAAAACAAAAAATAAATATTTAAATTATTACTGCTTGAATGGGTACATCCACCGATATTGCATCGGGCCCCCAACTCTATCTTACATATTGTCTAACTTGCTCAGAAGAAACTAAGAGGGAATATTTTCTTTAACTTACATGTTGTCTTCACTATGCTCTCTTCAAATTTTCTTATATTTTGAACTTGCAACACCATTGAGCATAAGCCTTTAAAGAATAGACTTAATTCTGTTATAGCATTCTAAACCAGATATGATAACAAGTCTTTAAATGCAATTAGCATTAGTCTTTCCATCTAAACATGACAATCATGACTCTTCATTTGAGAAATTTTGCAGTCATTCATGTCCACATATTTAGCCAAATTTGAAGCATATTTATTTGGCAATCTAAGATTTTTAACCCATTCATATACTAACTTTCTTTCTTCTTTTGATAATGTGTAAATTGATTTTGGCATAAAACCTTCCCATTTTGCTCCCTCAATTCAAGATCTGGATGACTACATATAATTTTCAAACCTTTTCTAGCTTTTAAGTTATCCTTTGTCTTACCCTTCAAATCCAAAACAACATTGAAAATGTTATTAAAAACATTCTTCTCAATATGCATCACATCAAGATTATACCTAACGAACTTTGTATTAAAATAAGGAAATTCCAGAAATATAAACCATTTTGTCCAATTATGTTGCTCACCAAACCCAAGAATCTTATCATTCCCTAGATTCCTTGTCACTGATGGTACTTCATCAATGAACAACCTTATTGGATGTGTTGACTTCTCAACCTTTCCCTTACGAAAAAACTTCTTGTCTTTTCAAAATGGATGTTCCAAGGGTAGAAAATGGTGATGGCAATAAAAAAAAGGTTGATTTTCTAATTTCTTTTAAGTAAAATGCCTTACTGTGTTACATACATATAGGGCACAATAAAACACCATGTTTGCTCCATCCAGATAGCATTCCATATTCTGGAATGTGATTAATAGTCCACATTAATTCAACCCACTTATGAAAATTCTATTTCTTGAATGAATCATAGGTTTTTTTCCCTAATCTCCTACAATACTTTCAATTCATTTATAAGAGGTTGTAAATATAAGTCTATTTTCTTACTAGGATTTCTTGGACCGGGTATAACAAGAGTTAATAACATATAAGGGGTTGTATGGTGTTATAGTCACTTGCTAACAAGAATAAGGATGACTCTTTTGTCTATATGGATTGAACCCATCAGATGAAAGGGCTAATCGAACATTTCATGGCTCAGCAGCAAATGAAGGATGACATTCATCAAAGTGTTTCCATGCCTCCCTATCACATGGAAGGCTCATTGTCTCACATTCTTGATGACTTATCATAAACCAAGTCATGTGCTCTGATGTTTTTGTTGACATAAATAGTTTTTGTAGCCTTGGAGTGAGAGGAAAGTATTATAATATTTTATAAGGAATATCCTTTTGCTTTGCATCACCTTTTTTTCTAGGTTTATACCTAGAGTGACCATATACCAAACAAGTCTTCAAATCTTGGTTTTTTCTATAGTACAAAATACATTCATTCACACACACATTGATCTTCTTACACCCTAAACCAAGCTTCCTAACCATTTGTTTTGTCTTATAAAAATCATTAGGTAACTTGGCTTCATTAGGTAATAACTCTTTCACTAATTGTAATATATAATCAAAGCATGCTTCACTCATATTGAACTCGAATTTAATATTCAACAACTTTGACATCATGATAGTGGAGTATGTGACTTACAATCCTAATACAATGGCTTTTCTCCAGCTTAAAGCAATTCATAAAACTTCTTGACAACACCATTTTGAGGCTCTTGTTCATCTCCAATAAAATCAATTCTTTCAAATTCAAAATTGCAATTAAGCCCAACTGCTTCTAAAACCATAGTACAGTATGGATTTAAAGGTGTACTTTGAACATTAAATTCATTTCCTAGGCTAGTATATGATCATGGAGAAGCAGAACATATGTATGGCTCCCCATGTGATGTCTAGTTATGATAGATAGGGATAAAACCATACTTATACAAGTGTGCCTTTACATCCTCCATGTCAAGAAACCCTTGATTATCGCACCTTGAACATGGACATTGCATGTTGCCATTAAATACAACATTATGTTGTAGTAGTGCTAAAACTATAAATTCATCAACTCCTTTAATACATTCATTAGTCAATCTTTTTTAACTTGGCACTAGTCTATTGTACATCCAAAGACGATCACTTCTATATGAATTCATGCCATATAGCTACATCCAAAAAATTGACGCCCATTAATTGAAAAATGATTTTGAGAGTTGACATAAAAAGTTACACGCCATTTCTCACCTTTCAAATATCTTCAAATATCATGTGGGTTTATAAAAGCCTTATAAAATTATATAAGAATCAACACCCTATTTGACATTGATGTGTGGATGCCTATATTATTTATTTATAATGGTGTTAGGTGGATATATATATATATATATATATAATGGATTTAGGTGGTAGCAATCCCTTTGCTTCCTTTAACTAAAGTTAACATATATTGCAAATTGTATACCTATGGCATTAATATAAACAAGACTCTAAAGTTGAATGATAATTTTATTTTTGAAAATTATTAAATCTACCTTTCAAAATATGATGAATTAACGTTTTTCCCTATCACTAACAGGGTTGTAGATATTGACACATTTTGAATCTTATTTATTTCAATTCAAAATTTTGGCTAAAATAATTAAACCAAGGTACGAGTTAATTTATGAAATAATAGTATATATTCCCTTGATGATATCATATTAGAAGAAAGTAAAAATATAATTTATTGAGCAAAAGGCGAGAAGCAAAACATATATAATTGATTATATCAAAGACTAAAAGCAAAGCCAAATAAAAATGTGTGGGTGGCTAATTAATTGTCATATGCCGCTACACTGCACATGTATTTGTTGAATTGGAGTAAGTGATGGATATTGGATATAGGTGCTGTCCAAAACATCCTATCTGGTTCATGCCTAAAATGGCACACCTTGGCACATCTTAGGAACAATGTAGAACTTGATGTGCCTCCACAAGATAAGATTTGTATTTCTTATAATTAAAATAAACATAATTAAATGAATGGATGGCATTGTCCAGAATAGAATCAAATGTATACCAAATAAAACTTTTTGAATATCCCATCATAATCATTAGAGAAAGTGATGAATATATATATATATATATATATATGTGTGTGTGTGTGTGTGATTAAAAAAATTGGCAAAGTTGATGCTGAACTATAATTATCGTATTTTATCCCTTTTCTTTCTTAGGGTATTAATAAACTTCTCTTTCCAAATGGTTGACCTCTTTCTTTCTCTTTTTAAGTTTTGTTGCATTGGCAAGTCGCCTTCTTTGCAGGGAATTAAATGAAAGCAATATATATATATATATATATATATGTATATGTATATGTAAGTGTTTATTTATTGAGTATTTATCCCTTGATGATTCATAATTTATTAATACACCTACCCTGTTGTAGTTATTGTACTTATAAGTTGAAGTATAAAATGTCATATAAGATTCTTACATTTGCCTGAAAACATATTTAAAAATAAAATAAAATAACTAGTAATTTGAAGAAGTGGACACTGGACAAAATCATTTGTGATTGAAAATGTTATATATTATGACCTTATCACTTTAGCAATCTTATATTCTTAGTGTTGAATACAAACATTTTAACTAAACAAGGAGTTTAACCCCATCAAATATAAAGATATTCAAGAAAGAAATAAAAAATAATAAAGTAGATTTGGATTAAGTATAAAAAGCAACAACATTATTTACCTTTCATTGGGACTAAAATAGGAAAAGTAAAAAACTAAATTATTAATATTACGCAATACTGCAGCATTTAACATGCACTTTTACTAACCTTGCTTGTAGTTTTTGACTTGGAAAATTTGCTAACACCCCAAGTCATTATCTTTATATCAACCTACATGTAGGCCGTAATTTAATTATGTTCTATTTGTTTGTAGTTGACCTTTTGTAGGAAATTTTTTTTCACGTATATATTTTAGGACTAAATTAAAAAAAAAAAATCTACTAAATTTTAAGCACAATTTATCACATAATTTACATATGTTAGTTATATATGTATGTATATATATATATACACACACACACACTCATGTATGTTAGTTTAATTATATGAAAGAAAATTTCAAAGCAGTAAAATAGAAATTATGTATAGATTAGGTGCATTGGAGAAACCAATTTCGGACATTAGAAGACGACGTGGACACTTAAATACATGTAAGTAAACCAATAGGACAAAAATATGTAAACAGTGTACTAAGAAAAATGAAAAAGGATGAAGAGGTATGCTTTTAATCTTTGTTAAAACCCCGAGAATGAAGGTGAAAAGAAATAGTAATGTTCTGGAAGGGAAAGGTCCCAAAAAGAAGCAGGTACCCCATATGTATGTAATAGCTAAAAGGTAAAAGGAAGAAAATTTTGGTCACATTTTTTACCTGAAAATTTTTTTGGCCAAAAAAGAAACTTTATTGCACAAAAAAAAAAACACACCAAACAGCAAATAAAGAAACCCTAACAACCCATCATAAAGCACCCAACCAGCAAAGGGAGAAAAAATAGCAAACCAACAAACTCATTGACAACACAAACAAATATAGGAAAAAACTCATAAATGAAACAAGAAACAGGCACAGAACACCCACACAAAAAAAAGACTATAAAAAAAGAAAAACAAAAATCAACCGGAACTAGAAATGCAACTCAGAGCAGATCAGAGAAACACAAAAATATCAAGAATGCAATGTAATGGAGAAAAGTAAGAAAGATGCCTCAAAACAACCTAGATTAGTTTGAAACCTTACGAGTAGTTTTCAACGTATTTTTTTGCAACTTAAGTTAGTTTTTCTATATTTTTATTTAGTCAAACACTTTCATAATGGAGAAAAACATGATACTAAAAAGAGTTGGATCATTAGTATTGTTACACTAAAAAACAAATCAAATCATGAATGACCAATGTTATAGATTTAGAGAGTGATGTCCATCCTCGCATATTACAAAACACTATAGTTGAAGAGTCTTTCATGTGGAAGAGGAAGAAATTCCATAAGGAAAGTAAAACAACTTCCATAAAGGAAGAAAAATGCTTCTATGAAAGAAAGAATTGGAGTTTAAGGATATACATAATTCTTAAGCTAAAAGCCTAAGCCTAAATAGTTATTGACCTGAACAAGCTTTGAGTTGGAGACAATAGATATAGTGCCAATGTTACAGAGCTATCGAGGAATAGCTAGAAGCATGAATGAATGACTAGTAGTAGTGAAATAGGATGAAGCTGAAAGCAATGTCATGCAAAAGCCAGATAAGGAAAACAAGTGCATGGTTTTGTGTGCATATAATAGTCCTAGATTATCTTAAAAAATTTGAAATTGAAGTTATTAATATTGACTTGTCATTCACAGATTCACTAATGCACATGTGAATCCACATTTTATGCAAAATAAATCTATCAAGTACATATGGAATTCTTGTTTGATTCATGATTTCAAAGGGAATAGTTAAAATCATTAATTTTATCCAAGAATTTTAAATACTGTTGGAGTCTTCCCTGTCCTATGTCACGGATTGGAAACAACCCCACAATAGATTGTTAACATGGAAGGGACCATCTGACAAATTATAATTATTGTTTATCTTAACAAGAATGCTTCACATTTTAATTTTAGAGTTCTTAATAATAGAATATGGGTTATTTCTTAGGCAGAATTGATTTTTCACACTTGACCATGGTCTCAACTTTTTCTACACTAGGAACATAGGACGTAATACCATATATGTAGATTCAAAATTATACTTAATAAAAGGAACATAGAAATAAGGTCATAATAAACATAAATATGATTAGGATACCAAGAAACTAGGAGTAACTAGCTAGAGCTTGTAATCCACAACAAGATCTAGTTAAAAGCTAAAATTTAGAATAATTATTGGTAAGTTAAATGGTATATCAAAGAAAGACAATGATACAAATTCAATAAGGAAGCAAACAGGAAAGAAAAATAAGAAGTGAAGGAAAGAAACTATGGGCTTTCATAAATTTGGCTTTTTAACTTTTTACCTACACCATCTTTTTTCTATAGCTAATTATAATACATAAAAATGAATTCCTATATCTTGTATAGTACTAAAATGTCATATAAGTACACAGAGGAAACCTTAAGCACATTGCAATAATATGATGCAGTAGTTGGTCATTTGATGCTGCAAGAGACATATTTTGAATTTAAATAGGGGATTTAAGAAATAAGAACAAAAAAAAGATAAGGGAATCAATAAAAATGAATTAGGTGTGTAGATTGAGGCCACCTCAAAAGTGAAATGTGGGATATAGACATATATAATGGAGCTAAATATAAAACTATTCCGTTGAAACTTGCATCAAGAGGGGTTCACCATCCACAAGTTGATACACATGCCCACCAAGAGAGAAAGAGAAATGAGCGCTATCCGAGTAATATATATAACTTCAAAATGCACAAAGCAAAGATGGCAACCATCTTCTAATAGAACATATATAACGTAACATGCACAAAGCCGAGAGGGCATGCATATACATATTTGAAGTTGAAGAGCTGTAAATGCTGAATGAATTGTTGAAGATAAAGAGCAGTAACTTCGTAGTAAACCAAATTAATCAAAAATAAAGAATACTTACGCTACATATGGAAGAATCAAGGTTGATCAAGGAGGCTCTAAAGTAGATAAAGGTTTTGAATAGTTGAAAATAAATAGAGAATGGTTATAGGCAAGCACTTAGGGTTTGTGGGTTAGATGAAGAAAGAGAATGACATTGCCAAATATTAGGTCTGAAGGAGGAGAAAGGTGACATTTTTTTAGTTTTAAAATTTGTTTAGCGACTAGCAAAACATCTCTAAATTCATTTCTAAATAATTAAATTATTATTATTTTTATTTTTTAATTAATATTTTCAACGGATTTAGTGAGATCGTGCCATTGCTAAAATTTAATAATGGAAACAGACATTGCTAATCCACTGCAAACTGAACAACTCCAAAATATTAGGACACATTTGCTCTTTTATCACTAACCCTATCACTAATTAAGTATTTTAGAAATGGATATTAAGTCCCTTGTTAAATTTTGTCGCTAATTAGCAATTTTTCTAGTAGTGTAATGAGATGGTGCCCATAAACTTATACATTTCATATGACTAAAGGTGAGTGCACTATCACATTAGAGGATGTTGTAAAACAACTTGGCATACCATGCACATGCATGCCGGTGTTTAGCCATGCTGCGTTCCCATGGCCACAGTTGTGCTAGTTCTTATTGGGGGTCACACCAACGTCTGAGCAGTTTGATAAATAGAGGTTAAGTGTTAGATGGCTAACTGACACTTTTAATCATTTAGCAAAGGATGTAGATGATGAAACTATTCAGTGTTATGCATGTACATATACCTTGCTTCTAATTAGAGGGTACTTAATGCCAGATAGAAAAGGCCATAGAGTCCCCCTAATGTATCTGACACTTCTTAAGGACTTTGAAGATGTTGGCTAATATAGTTGGGGGTCTGCGGTCCTTGCATACTTATAAGAGATGTGCAACTCTACCAAGTACACGAACAAAGAGATTGATGTTGCCTGACATTGCTACCCCTGTGGGCATGAGATTGTTTCCCCATGCTAGCACCAGAGCGACCCCTTATCTAGATCCTCGCCTTGATTTTTCTCTGATACAGTTATCACTGGGCTTTAGGTATAAAGTATTTCATTGTTCATTTGAATATCCTTAAGTTCATTATATTACTTAATAGACCAAAGTGTTTGTTATGACTGAACTAATAGGTGGAAAGGCATTGGACAACATTCACGTCTCGTTCAAAAGGCTATAAAAGAATATAGAGTTCTCCTGGATCAAATGAGGCATGATGATGTATGTTCACTTTATTTGACTGATCATTTCCTTTATGTTGTTTATAACATTAATTTGATATTCACTTGCCATACGTAGGCAATTTGGCGCCTATATGTGTCACGACCCAAAATCATTAGTCATGACTGACACATAGGCTAATCTAACCTAGCCTAGTAAGCTTAAAACATTCTTACAACGTCCGTGATATATCAATAAAATGCATTAAATGCACTTTTAGAATTTAATTCAAAGAAATTTATTAAAGGTTGCTTAAAATCTGACAGGACCTATCCAAAATTCAATGTTTTCCAAACTTGTACAACTAGTCATATTTTAATAATAATCAATAAACCAATTTGAAAATCTCTCAAAGTTTTACATTTAGTATGGTATGGGAATAACTTACAACACTTTACAATAATTATAAATCTAAAACAACTCAACATCTAATAACCACAACTTTGAAGTTAGACGTACATGATAATTAACCCAAAATGACACCTTAAAATGTTTGTGACAAGAACGTCTTAACTTTTTGTCACTTACTAATCTATAAAATGTTAAAGAAATAAGTGTAAGTCTACCATTGACTTAGTGAACGCATAAATCACAAAGTAAGCAGAAGGGAAACAATATAGTCCTTATAGTTTTTAACAAACATTTATTTAAGTAAAGAAATAATTTTTGGTTAAAATAAAAACACCATTTCTAAATCTTACAATTTTGTATAATGTAGGTATTAAGGAATGAACCAATATTATCATAGTTATATTCCTTTTATCGAATATGTTTTAACAATTCATACAATATCTCTTTACTAGATACATTTAAATATCTTATACTTATATCTCTTCACCAGATACATCTCAATAATTCATACTTGTATCCTTTCACTAGATACATCTCAATATCTTATATTTGTATCCCTTCAATGGATGCATCTCAATAATTTATACTTGTATCCTTTCATCGGATACATCTCAATATCTCATTTCTGTATCCACTCACTGGATACATCTCAATAGTTCATACTCGTATACCTTCACTAGATACGTCTCAATAATTCATTTCAACAAGGTACACCAAGGTCGTTACCCTCGCTAACGGCTACAGGGTGCTTAAATGAAATCCTATCTATCCTTTAAATTATAAAATCCATTGAATATAAATAAATTGTGTAAATAGGATACATAAATAAATAATTTTATTTAAACATATTTATTACCATAAAGTAATTTAAATTTAAATAATCTTGAAGATAAAATAAAATAAAATAAAATACAGAGTGGTTAGGAGAGAAGTGACAATAATATAAAGGATTTAAAATATAAAATACAATAATGCAACAATCACATAAAATGAACTTAGATAAAGTAAAGGAAGCAATTATAATTAAGCATTTTACCATAACTTTTCTTCTTTCATATAATATTACTTACTTATATTTTATAACCTTTACTTTACACTTCTCATATACCAAGTGCCTTCCATAATAACAATAATTCATAAAATTTGGTAATATCATTTATCAATGTGTTTTATTATATCCGTACATATTATATCATATGTACATAGTTGAAAAGTTCAAAAGAATATATATTTGTTTCCTCATAAAACGTTGAACATGGAATAAGAAAATTTAAAGTTGGACTAAAAAATAAAGATATTTGATAAAATGAAAAGCGCTATTTTGCTAATTATACATTCACTGATAGGGATCGATAGTAGAGATCTCTTATTCCTATAGCATAGCCCGGATTAAAGAGGTCTTCGCAAAGCTACCTCTCACAAATATGAATGCTCATTTCACGACCTCTCTTTCTAGTTTGAATAAGAAGATTAAAAAATATTTGTGCTATTTATAGAAAATTTCAAGTTACTATGCAAGTTACTATCGGGCATTATGCAAACAGCACCCGCACGTTTTTGCCAAAATTTGAATAGTACCAACGCTAGAATTTGCACAGTATACACATGTTTTTGTCGACATTTACTATGAAAGTTACTATGTAATGGTTAAAATTATATTTTTATCTTTGAAAATATTTTTATTTACATTTTAGTCCTTAAGAATAAGGTAAAATTTAATTTGTACCCTAATTACTATTTTCCTTTCATTTTAGTCCATTAAATTCTATTTTATTTTTAAATTGTTATTCTTAAAATCCATACATATATATATATATACTTTAGGTTATTACAATATGAACCCCACAGTGTTCATAAGATTATCACAGCATACTACGAAGTACATACTAACATTTGGATGGCTTTTGTCCTACTTATTTGCTTCCATCTTGTTGAGTGGCACCATGTTGATTAGTGCTTTACTAATTTAGTTGGAAGTAGCCTATCCCACGTGACACAATAACTTGGATGCCTATCATACAATACAACTCAGGGGGAAAACACAAACAGATTGGTGGCAATAACATATGCCTTTTATCCATGCATGAAATTCATGACATGGCACTCTTTCATAGTTACCTGCACTTGCATAGCCACTTGATTGCACCTTCGTGTACATAAGCTGGTATTGGAAGCATACACGAAGATGGATCTATCTTGTAAGTGGTGCACAAGGCTTTGTGGTAAATTTTTATGGTTTGTATTTACTAATCTCATTCATTTTGCATTTATATTATTTTCTCTCTTACTATGTCATATGCATTATGCAAGCTGATTTGGCAAATAAGTTGATTAGCCTTAGTGTTTGCGACAATGATGTATGCTTAAATTGCCTACATTTTAGGGAGATTGTTGCCTATGATTGTAGTGTTATTTTGTGTGCTCTGGGTGATTACTGAGATTTGTTAGTATCGCAGCTTGCTTTGCCTACACTTGACTTGTTGAGACTAGAAGTTCCACCAAGCAGGCCTAAAAAAGAGTTTATGGCTTCATGTTTACCAGGAAACCTATTATGGATGATTAGGGCCACCATGATGATATCAGCCCCATAATGTTTATCCTTACTACCACTCAAACAAACATTAAAGGTGCTGGTCCTTCTTCATTCCCTTGTTCAGCCTAATTTACATATTTTAGTGATGCTGGTCCCCTGTGCTATGTTCTAACCCCACCTCTACAATCTTTATTTAATGTTTCTTACACATATCAAGTTTACTCCATGCCCAAACATGAGCCATTTGTTTATGGGACAATGACAACATTATTAACCAATCCATCTATTTTGGTGCTGCATATGTTGTAACACCTATATTATAGAATTTATTATAAATTTCAATTAAAAATATTATAAAGCGAGAATTATAAAAAAAGCATTAGAATATCTAAAACATAGTAGCATAATTACAGATAATAGAAGTTCATACATCCATTTGTTCATACATTTGTATAGATAATTCAACAAAACTAGGAGAAGGGGTATTAAACCTATCGAAATTAGGCCAAATATTAAGGACTGACTCAGAACTTGAAAAACTAGTAAAATTTATGCCTTCTTGTGACACAACCATAAGTGGTATAGCACGTAAGGTCATATCACATTTTACAACGATGAACTTAATAATAAGCACTTCCCAATTGATGGGACAAATACCCATTTTACACGGACTTCAAGAGAAATTTGGTTATTTTCCATTTAAAAATATCATTAATATAATGGTGAGAATAATTTCTCAATAACATGAAAAAACATATATGATACTTGAAATATCCATGGAATAAATTATGATTTTTATGAAATATTTATGGATGTCAGATATCATAACATACAAATATGCATTAGCAAACATATGACAAATAGAGGTAGACAATGTCCTTAACCATTAGGCATTGGCAAGTCATATATGGGTTATTCGAGTCTTACGAAGCCTAATATGTGACTGTCATACCTAGACGATCAAGTCTCACAAACCCCAACTTATAACACATAATCGGCAGGCACGATCCTACCTTTAGTTGAGGTGTCCCCCAGCAGGTACCCAAGACAAAGTTAGACAATATAATCTTTATCTTAATATGTCATCGAAGCCATCATCTAGTCAAGATAAGATTAGTTTGAGATATAACTATTAAGATTTCTTTGGAACACTGAAGTTCTTATGATAGTTAGGAATCCTTTTAATGTCAATTTAATTCAAGATATTTCCACCAAGGATACATTCTTGTCTTCTCTTAATTTCTTTGCACCTTTTAGATGGCATAGCCTGCCTTTGATTTTAGAATTTAAGTTGTGGCCCAAGAAGTGTAATAACACCATTTTTCCTGTAATCATTTAGGTGGTATGACTTGCCGTGAATTACAGGTTTAATGGGAGATAATACCTTGCTAAGGAATTCATTGACAATATATATTAAGGCAGCATAGCTAGCCATTATCAGTGATTCATAATATATATTAAGGTGACATAATCAACCATTATCAAATAGGATTCTAAACTATCAATAAGTACGGTGTACAGGAATAGTTTAATCTCACAAAGAGTAGTTCTCTTATCAAACAATCATATTATCACCCTATCATACAAAGTTGAAATGCATAATAACATAGGCAACTATAGTGTATGAATAACAAAATATTTATGCAAGGATACATAATGCATAAGAAAATTCACACATCAAAATTCTTTTCCTAAAGTTGTTATGACTTATATAATATTTCCCTAGATATTTCAAAATATCTATCTAGACTCAGTCTTCTCTAATTCGACCTTTCTTAGGCCTTGAATGGGCTCATGGTGACAAATTTTTAAGATAAATGACCATAGGCCAAAAGGGATTAGTTATACAGTATTATAATGTGTTCTAAACTAAGCTACATTTCCACACCATAACCAACCTTTTCTACCCTTACATTATCATGAAGACCATTTAAGAAGAAGAAGGGAAAGGAAAAGAGAATAAGAGAACCTAGAATATGCTAAATCATGTTATTGGATACACTTTCCTTTCTTGTAATTCTCCTAAAATTGTTTCCTTCATTCTTGACCTAAGTGTGGAGTGGAGAGGTGAGAGTGAGTGAAATGGGTATGGGGAGGAATGAAAGGAATGGTGTGAAGAAGAGGGGTAGGGTGTGGGGTATTTAAAGAAAATTCGACGGCTAGTATTTAACCACATATTTTTAATCCAACAATTGTGATTAAATCTTAAATCATAAATATCTAAGATATAATTATGGTGTGGATCCCTCAAATATCTAATATTTTATTATGGTGTGGGTTTCACGAATATCCAATATTTTATTATGGTGTGGACCCCACATTTGCAGGGCTCTGCATGTTAAGATAATGCCATGTGTCCCTTCTTGTGAATTTAGCATTTTGCCCGTAACATTTTTTAAAAATGATCATTTTACCCCCAACCTTGTAAATTTACAATTTTGCCCTTAACATTTTTCAAAAATGACTATTTTACCCATATGCCTTAAAACTAAGTTTTAGGTTATTTTCTTTAAGTGATTCAACTAGGCATATTTATTCTTATTTAATTCTTTCTAATTTCTCCTAAACAATCTAGTTTGCATTAAAATAACTAATTTAGCTTATATTAAAATCACTAATTTAACATAGTTACTTGCATAGTACCAAATGGTAACTTGCGAAGTACTTAAAAACTTCTATAAATAGCACAAACATTCTTTGTTTTCTCATTCGAACTTGAGAGGAAAGGATAAAAAAAGTGGTTGTGGAAAGAGCGTTCATATTTTAACTTGTATGAGAGTTAGCTTTGTCGATACCTCTTCAATCGAGTGGTGCTGTAGGAATAGGTAATCGCTATTGTTGATCCCTGTCGGTAAGTGTATAATTAACAAAGTAATACCTTTCATTTTACCAATTAATTTTATTTTCTTATCCAACTTTCAATTTCCTTATTTCATGCTCTATGTCCTTTAAGGGAGATAACTCATGATTTTCAAATCTTTTGATTATGTGTGAACACCCCATCCCTAATCACTTAATTATTTAATTAATTGATACACTAATTAATTAATAATTAGGCAAATAGGAAAATTCAAAATGACAAAATTTCAAATGACATTTTCAATTGGGGGACAATTTGGAATTAAAAATAAATAATGGGTGAAAATTAAATAAACTCAAAACCAATATATATATATATATATATATAAATTAGCTAATTAAAAAAATTATAATAAATCAAAGCAAAACTATAAAAAATAAAAAAAATATATAAGGAAAAAATAAAAATAGAAAATTAAAAACTTAAAAATATTAATCATAATAGTGATAAAAAGAAAAGTGGGAAAAGGCTGCAACCAAAAACGCAATCACCAAATGGAAAAAGTAGACTGCTATGCTGATGAAAGCTGCAAAAAGGAAAGAAGCACTGTTGTTGGGTAGATTTCCAGGGCCAGCGTAAAAGCCTTTTGAACGTTCATGAAGGCAGAAGCTGTTGCTCCAACAATAGTGACAGGAGCAGCACCACGGCACGAGAAAGTGTAGAGAAAAGAGGGCAGCTGGGGGGGGGGACTAAAAAAAAAATGGTGAAGAAGGAGAAGGAGCTCGAGGAGATTAGAAAAGAGAGGCAGGCGAAGAGAAGTCCTCGTCTTGACATAACCTGACCAGAAGAGATCAAGTGAAAAAAGGAGCAAAGAGATAACTAAGAGAGGTTACGAGACAAAGAGCACGAAGAGGAGGAAATAGAAAGGTAGACGCGTTGAAGAGGGAAGGTTCACCTCTGTTTAGCATTGACGAAACAAAGGGAAAGCCTAAGAGAGCAACGTGAGGGAGAGCTTGAGAAATAATGAGGAAAATGAAGAAGAAATAAGAGGTGCAGAAAAGAAGAAATATGGAATAGTGGGGGAGGTCAAGATGAAGTTGAAAGAACGGAGAATGATAGCAGAAAAGAACAGAGCTAAATAGAGGCACTCGCAGACTCAGAGAAGATGGAAAGGAGAAAGAAAGCTACTGCTGGAAGGAGAGAGAAGAGGGATTGAAACAAAGAGAGCAGAAACAAAGTGGAGAGAAAGGGAAGGAGGTGTGTTAGCTATGATACCGAGAGCACAGTAGCTGCGAAAAAGGTGCCAGTAGTCGCAAGAGTCATGAATATAGCTGTGAGAGCCATGACGTGTTCGACCAATGCTTCTGTCTATAGCCTTTGCTTCCATCTACTCATGCTGCTGCCTAGTTAAAGAACCTTCTTTCTCCGAACCCATACAATGGCTCCAAAGAAGGACAAGGCTCCTCCACCTTTCTCAAAACTCGTTAAGTCTGGTGGTGGCAAGTAGAAGAAGAAGAAGTGGATCAAGAGAAAGCAGAAGGAGAAGGCTAACAACATGAGGCTATTTGATCAGGCCACTTATGACAAGCTATTATCTGAAGCACCAAAATACAAGCTTACTGTATAATAAGGAAAGACGGAGCCACTGGTTGGTGTCACGTTGGGAAGAGGCACGGAGGAGAGAGAAAACAACAATGACCACTAACTTCTTCAACTGGTTTCTGTTCAGCATGGGAAACAAGAGGAATGCAATTGCGTTGTGTTTCTTTCTGTTGAGCTTATTGCTTTCGCTAGTCTCTTATGACTCCAGTGATGGGCTGTGTAAGATTGGACTAAAGAAAATCAACTTGGACCCTAACAACCAGCTTGTTGCTTGGGTTGGGTTAAGGAGGGAAAGTCTTTCCGATCTTCCATTAGAAGTTTCAGAGTACTCTTGATTCAAAGAAGATGGTCCAAGATGCTGTTTCAAAGCTGTAGAAGGCATTGGTCGAGTGGCTGGGAGAGCAGAAGTATTGGTAGAGGAATAATGGGAGAACTCAGCCATAGCAAGAGGTAAGAAAACGACAAGCAGTTTAGAGCAGAAGATAATGGTGGAACTTGGCATGAAAAATGAGCATCAAATGGTTGTAGACCTCGATAGTAACGGTCTCGACCATGTCCTCATTGTTGTGGTGGTGGCTCTCCTCGTCTGGCTTTTCTCTGATCTCGGTCCGGCACTCTTGCCGAAAACTGAGAATGACGATCATAGTGATAGGGGGAGATGCATGATGTTGGTGAAGGTGAAGGAAACACGGTTTGTTTTTATTTGTTTTGTTATTATTATTATTATTATTATGTATTTGTTAGTATTTTATTTTTATTTTACTTTATTATGCATTTCATCATATTTTATATATACATATACACATATATATGTATGTGTGTGTATATATGTAGACATATGCTTCCCTTGCCTTCCTTAAGCTTTGCTATCTTCTTACACATATATTATGCATGTGTTTATGTGTATATAAATGTGTGTAAGTAGATGTATATAATATATATACATGTGTGGGTATATGAGTTCATGCTTCCTGATCACATATATATCACATATGAGTTTATATATATGTGTGTGTGTGTGTGTGTGTGTGTGTGTGTAGATGTATATATAAATATGTGTTAGGATACATAGATATATGCTTCCTGTTTTTCTTGAAGCTTGCTCTTCTTTTTCTATCATGCTCATATGTATTATTATATGTGTCTATATGTATGTATATATATATATATGTATACGCATAGATGTGTATGGGTATATGTATCATTATTATCTTTGTGTCAATAGGAGATTAATTTTGGCTTTATAAACAAAGTTATAAGAAAGTCATCAAGTGAGAATATTATTCTCTTCAGGTGTGTTGGGATCGTGTGAGATTCGGATCTCCTTAGATCCTGGAAAAAAAAAATATTAATTAAAAATTAATACATATTTGCTATGAATAATAACAATACAAAAATAATAATGATAATAATAATAATTAAATATTGATCTTAATTAAATATTTTTTATTATTTGCGAAATTATCGTGTGAGGATTCGATTCTCCTCGATTGCATGAGATCATGTAAGATTTTAATCTCCTTAGATCTTTTTAAAATTAGCACATTTGTTTTCAAAATAATAATAATTAAATATTTAATTTAATTAAATAATCTTCCATTATTTATGAAAATTATTGTGTGAGGATTTTGTCCTCCTCGATTGCATGAGATCATGTGAGATTTTAATCTCCTTAGATCTTTTTAAAATTAGCATATTTGTTTTAATAATAATAATAATAATTAAATATTTTTCATTATTTATGAAATTATCGTGTGAGGATTCAGTTCTCCTTGATTGCATGAGATAATGTGAGATTTTAATCTCCTTAGATCTTTTTAAAATTAGCACTTTTGTTTTAAAAAATAATAATAATTAAATATTTAATTTAATTAAATAATCTTCCGTTATTTATGAAAATTATCGTGTGAGGATTTTATCCTCCTCGATTGCATGAGATCATGTGAGATTTTAATTTCCTTAGATCTTTTTAAAATTAGCATATTTGTTTTAAAAATAATAATAATTAAATATTGACTTTAATTAAATATTTTCCATTATTTATGAAATTATCGTGTGAGGATTCGGTTCTCCTCGATTGCATGAGATCATGTGAGATTTTAATCTCCTTAGATCTTTTTAAAATTAACGCATTTGTTTTAAAAATAATAATAATAATTAAATATTGACTTTAATTAAGTATTTTCCATTATTTATGAAATTAGCGTGTGAGGATTTTATCCTCCTCGATTGCATGAGATCATATGAGATTTTAATCTCCTTAGATCTTTTTAAAATTAGCACATTTATTTTAATAATAATAATCATTAAATATTGACTTTAATTAAATATTTTCCATTATTTATGAAATTATCGTGTGAGGATTCGGTTCTCCTCGATTGCATGAGGTCATGTGAGATTTTAATTTCCTTGGATCCCCAAAATCAACACATATTTGTTATAAAATAATAATAACAATAATAATAATATTACAAAAATAAATGTCTTAATTAAATGATATCTTTTCTTTACGTGATCGAATTCGTTTTTTATAATCATTTCATTTAAATTTCAAAATAAAGATTAAAATCCCAAAAACAAAAAAAATAATAAATTAAAAAGAGAGAAAATGAAGAGGTCAAAAGGGTTAGATTAATCAGGTTGTTGTAAATTAAAACACACGAACCAAATCCCAATTACATTTTGTTTACAAAAATCCATTTAATTGAAACCCTCCTGTACTCATCACAAAATTCACAAATCATCAACCAATAAACATGCCATTTGGTCGAACTACGTAGACTTTGATCCCTATCGTAGGGTACGTAGGCCCTAGGTTTTCATCCTAGGTCAAGTCTGCCTTTTGTAAATATCTGTCTGTTTGCTTTCATTCTTGTTGTTTTGTCTCCTTTGTTTAACAGGCATGCATGTCAATAAAAGGGTAATTGAGATAAATTTAAAAGCCATATTCTATTTCAGCTAAATGGTTTAAGGTAACCGTCCTTATGGACGGGTGTTGTGGGATGCCTAATACCTTCCCCACACTCAAATAGACTCCCGAACTCATCTCTGATTTCGCAGACCATATTGCCTTTTTCTTTTTATTTTAAATTGGTTTCCCAAAGTTTTCCATTAAAAATTTTGGTGGCGATTCCAAATAAATTGATTTTCAATATTCGTTTGTGGGAATCAATTTAAACACATTTTATCTATTTCGCCAAAAGGTCGATTACGACATTATAGATATATGATATGTATGGATGTATACTATATGATGATGGATAAATATGTTGAAATATTATATTATATTAAAATAGTATTATGATTATATGTGCAAATATAAGGTTGTGATGGAACTCCTAATTTTTATTATTCCTTTTTCTTTACTCTTAAGTTCATGATCATATTTCATATAATTTTATCTTATTTGATTGCTATATTCTTTTATATATGATTTTTAAGCATTTTTTTTTATATTCAATAGTTTTATTAATTTAAAGATTGGATGAGAATTCAAGTAAGAACGCCATAACTATTAACAGAGGTAACGATCTTAGTGCACCTTGTTGAAATGAATTATTAAGATGTATTCGGTAAAGAGATATGGGTATGAACTATTGAGATGTATCCATTAAAGGGATACATGTATGAATTATTGAAACGTATCCAGTAAAAGGGTATGGGTATGAATTATTGAGACGTATCTAATAACAGGGTATGGGTATGAATTATTGAGACATATCAAGTAAAGGGATACGAGTATGAGAAATTAAGACATATCTGATAAAGAGAAATAGGTTCAAATTATTGAGACATATTTGTTAAAAGGGATACAAGTGTTGCGATCTTGGTTCTTTCCTTGATACTCATTTTATACAAAATTATAAGGTTTGGAAATGGTATTTTTATTTCTTGTTTGTTAAAAACTCTATGGCCTTGATTGTTTTTCCTTCCACTTACCTTGTTATTTATTCACTCACTAAGTTAGTAGTAGACTTAAACTTCTCTTTTTAATATTTTTCAGACCAGTAAGTGCTAATGAAGTTGCTTTGGGAATTTTCTTATTGTCTAGATATTATGGTATGTCGTTCTGGCTTAATCATAGTGTACGTCTGACTCTAAAATGGTGGCTACTAGATGTTTAGCCGTTTGGGGTTTATAAATGTTGTAAGTATTGCAAACCTTGTAGGGGCTATTTTCATTTTATACTATATATATATATATATATATATTGAGGCATTATCAAGTTGGTTAGTTTAATATAATTGAGAAAATGTTGAATTATATGTCAAAGTATGTCTAATGTGTTTTATCGATATTTTATGGAAAATATAAGGATATTATCTTAGGTAGGCTAGGCTAGGCTAGGTTGATTTAGCCTACACACCGGTCATGGCCAATGAATTTAGGTCGTGGCAAAGTCAGTATCAGAGCAAAGTCTTTCTAGGTCCTTGTAGCCACTGGGTTGGGAAGTAATGGAAGCTTGTATGTAATTGTGTAATTAGTCAGCATACCTTACATACAGGAGGCTATTGTTACCAAATCCACATAATGGAGTCTTTAATCATAGGATGTATATCATATATATTTAAGTAGCAGTAGAACTTATTAGAATAATCACTTGAGTCAAAATTACTTATCTCAGATAAAGGATGCCACTAGGGAAGAGGACAACTCCTATGACGTTTATTCTTGATGAGGCTTCCTCCCTACCTTGTAACATCATTTCGGTCTCTAAAGGCTAAGGGCATAGGGGCGGTAGAGGCTGTGGATGTAGCAATAGATAAGAATGTGGTCAAAGAAATGAGACTGTTAAAGGGGCTGGAGATGAATTACCTGAAAATAGGCAAGAAAATGTGACAATGGCTGATGTAGTTGCTAGGATGCTTGATATGTAGCTGACAATGAAAGAAATGATGGGCATGATGATGCATCAACAATAGTAGAGTAAAAGACATCATGTAAACCCTAAGCCTTAACGAGAGGCTAGGCCAGTTAGGGGACAACCAAATCCACAAGGGAGGGGCATTGAGGTTCAATTATATGACTTTATGAAACTCAAGCCTTCTTCTTTTACATGTGTAGAAGTAATTAAGGACCCACAAAACTTTGTAGATGAGGTAGGCTAGCTTTGTAAGACACTTGGGTGTTCCTCAACTAGATCAATAGAGTTAGTTGAATTTAGACTATTAGGGTTGAACTTGATTTGGTACCATGATGCAAGGAAGACTTCAAGATTCGCCTCCTTTGAAATGGGAGGAATTCGCACAATTATTTTTGAGGAAATTCCTCCTTTAAATAGTAAAGGATGCAAAGGCTAAAGAATTTGAGGTCTTGAGTCAGAGAGAAGACCAGCTCGTTGGTGAATATGAAGTGACATTTACTCAACTGTTATAGTATGCTCTACACTTAGTGAAAAATGAAGACATATGTGCCAAGCACTTTGCCAATGGGCTTCTAGATTATTTATATAGATCAGTGACCAAACGATGATATGATTCTTATGAACATGTGGTTGATAGTACAAAACTCTTTAAAGTTAGATTCAGAGGTAGCTGAAATATGCCGGAGCACCGCAAATGGCGCATTGGACATGATCAAAGTGGCCAACTAGGTCGTGGTGGTAACTATAGTGGTAAAGAGATCATAGTGAGTCATCAAGGCTATTAAAGGAATCCTCACCAATGGGGAGGCCACAGTGGTCATTCCTTTAGCATTGTTCAGAGTAATGGTAGGGGCAATCATTTTGGTTTTATCCCCCTTGCTCCACTTATGGAAAGATATATATTGGTGTTTTTTTTTTGTGACCGAGAAGGTATGTTACCACTGTGCTCAACAAGGCCACTTTAAGAAGGATTGTCCTATGCTATCTACACCACCATTCTTTAGTCAAATTGGAGGACCTATAGGTTGTGGATCTAGTAGATCTCAGACTAAAGGTAGAGGTTTAAGGGGTAGGAATTAAGGATATGTGGGGAGAGGACAGGCTTGTGTTTTTACTATGACCTGTCAAGATGCTCAGACAACTAATGTTATAGTTGCAAGGTATACTTCCGTTCTGTTCTCATGATACATATGTTTAATTTGACCCTGGGGCTATGCAATCCTTTATGTCCCCATTTTTGGTATTGCGATTTGCTAAGGATGCAACACTCTTAAATACTCCATTAGTTGTATCTACACCTGTCAGAGATTCAGTTATTGTTGATTGTGTGTATAGGGAATGTGAAGTCTTAGTAAAAGGAAATAGTTACTAGTTGATCTAATAGTCTTTGATGTAATGGACTTTGATGTGATTTTGGGAATGAATTGCCTTTCTTCATGCCATACCACGCTTGAATGTGACAACAAAGTGGTGAAATTTGAGCTGTCAATGGGGAAAGCTTTACCTTTCAAGGATAACAAAGCTTAGCACCTAATAATATAATTTCTGCTATTAGTGTTAGCAAGTTGTTAAGAAAGGGATGTAAGGGATACTTAGTGATGGTTGGAGATACATGAGGGACAACTGAAACCTTAAAACATGTACAAGCAATGTATGAGTGCCCTGATATTTTTCTAGAAGAGTTGCCAGGTTTACCTCCAGATAGGGAGATCGAGTTTTGCATAGACTTAATTAGGGTACTCAACCTGTGTCTATACCCCTATATCGTATAGTCCCTATAGAGCTTAAGGAATTGAAGTAGCAATTGCAGGATCTTCTTGACAAAGGATTCATACACCCTAGTTCTTCACCGTTGGTGCTTTAATATTGTCCACAAAGAAGAAAGATGATTCTATAAGGTTGTGTGTTGATTATAGGCAATTGAATAAGGTGATAGTGAAAAACAAATATCCATTGCCATGAATAGATGACTTGTTTGACTAACTTCAAAGGGCCTAATGTTTCTCTAAGATTGCTTGCGATCAGGATATCATCAATTGAAGATTTGAAGGGAAGATATTCCAAAGACAACTTTTAGTACTCATTATGGGTACAATGAATTCTTAGTTAGGTGATTTGGTCTTACAAATGCTTCGACAGCTTTCATGGACTTGATGAATTAGGTCTTTAAGTCGTACTTAGATCATTTTGTGATCATCTTCATTGACAATATCCTTATGTACTCAAAAAGCAAGGAGGAACATGAGTAACACTTGAGGATGACTTTGCAAACCTTGAGAGAAAATTGGTTATAAGCTAAGTTCTCCAAGTGCGAGTTCTGGCTAGATAATGTGGCATTCTTAGGGCACTATGTGTCCAACGATGGGATTAGTGTAGATTCAAAGAAAGTAGAGGTGGTTTAGAATTGGCCCAAACTTACCGCAGTGAGCAAGATACATAGTTTTCTTGTGCAAGCTGGTTATTACCGTAGATTTGTGAAAGACTTTTCTAAGCTTGTTGCTCCTTTAACTAATTTAACTAGAAAAGGTACTGAGTTTCAATGGACAAAGGCTTATGAAAAGAGTTTTCAAAAATGGAAGGAATGATAACTTTAGCACTAGTATTGGCTCTTCCTTAAGAAAATGGCGGGTATATAGTTTACTTTTGTCATGACCTAAATTCATTGGTTGTAACCGACGTATAGGTTAAATCAACTTAACCTAGCTAGCCAAAGATAACATTTTTATATTTTCCTTTAATATCAATAAAACACATTAGACATTCTTTGAAATATAATTCAACAATTTCATAATGATATTAAACTGATCAACTTAGTAATGTCTCAAAATATATATTTAATATAAAAAGAAAAATAGCCTACACATGGCTTACAATACTTCATGACATTTATAAACCCCAAAAAACCAGACATCTAGTAACCATCTTGGAGTTAGATGTAATTTATGATTAACCCAGAATGACATACTAAAAAGTTTGGACAATAAGAAAATTCCTCAAGCAACTTTACTAGCACCTACTGATTTGAAAATTATTAAAGAAAGATGTATAAGTCTACCACTAACTTAGTGAGTGTATAAATAATAAAGTAAGCAGAAGGGGAAACAATTGAGTTATTAGAAGTTTTAACAAATAACAAGTTTCGATTAAAAAAAAAAAAAAACCATTTCTAAATGTTATAATTTTGAATAAAATGGATATCAAGTAAAGAACCAGGATCATCATACCCATATCCCTTTTACCAGATACATCTAAATAATTAATACATGTTTCCCTTTATCAGATGCGTCTCAATACCTTATGCTCATATCCCTTTTTTGGATATATCTTAACAATTCATACCTACATCCAATTATCGAATACATCTCAATAATTCATATATGTATCCTTTTACTTGACACATCTTAATAATTCATTTTAACAAGGTGCACCAAGGTTGTTATCCGTGTTAACAACTACAGGGTTTTTACTTGAATTCCTATCTAACCTTTAAATTATTAAAACTATTGAATATAAATAAATGCTTAAAAAATCATATATATATATATATATATGATAATACAACAATTGAAGCAGATGAAACTATATGAAATATTATCATGAACTTAAAAGTGATGAAATAGGAATAATTAATGTCAAGAGGTACATCACAACCTTATATTTCCACATATACTCATAATATAATTTTAATAGCATATAGTGTTTCAATAATCTTATCCATTGTCATATAATACACATCCATACATATGATATATCCATAATCGAAATATTTGAAAATCATGAATTATTTCCCCCATAGGACGTAGAGAATGATATAAGAAAATTGAAAGTTGGATAAGAAAATAAAATCAATTGGTAAAATGAAAGGTGCTACTTTTCTAATTATACACTTATTGATAGGGATCAAAAGTAGAGATTTCCTATTCCTATAACACATCCTGATTGAAGAGGTATTGGCAAAGTTATCTCTTACACAAGTTTAAAATATGAACGCTCCTTCCACGACTTCTTTTTCTCTTCTTTCCTCTTAAGTTCGAATAAGAAAACTAAGAAATGGTCGTGCTATTTATAGAAGTTTTTGAGTATTATGCAAGTTACTATTTAGTATTATGCAAGTTATTATGTTGCCAACATTTTATTACGTATGATTACTATGCTATCGATAGTTACTATATTGCCAATAGTTACTAGACAAGTTACTATTTGATACTATGCAAATTACTATTCAGTACTATAACTATTATTATGTCGTTAATAGTTTACTATATAAGTAACTATACGGTCGACATTTACTATTCAAGATCACTATCTATACTATTAGACACTATTTACTATACAAGTTACTGTGTTGTACTATGCAAGAAACTATATTGTCAATAGTTACTATGCAAAGTTACTATGCTACCAACATTTATTATACAAGATTACTATGTAGCCAACATTTACTATATAAGGTTATTATGCTGCCGACAGTTACTATATAGGGTTACAATGCTGTCGATATTTTACTATGCATAATTACTATGCTACCAATAATTACTATGCATGATTATTATACTACTGACAGTTACTATGTAAGGTTACTATGTTACCAACACTTATTATGTAATGTTATTATGTTGTCAACAGTTATTATGCTGTTAATAGTTGCTATGCATGTACTATTTGATACTATTCAAGTTACTATATAGTCGATATTTACTATTCAAAATTACTATTTATACTATTTGACACATACATGTTACTATACTGTTGTGAAATTTACACTGATAACAAGAGTTTTAAGTATATATTTCAACAGAGGGACTTAAACTTAAGACAAAAGAGGTGGATGGAACTCTTAAAGGACTATGATTATAATACTTTATACCACCTAGGTAAAGCCAACGTAGTTGCTGACACTTTAAGTTTGAACTTTATGGGTAGCTTAGCTCATATAGCTAAAAGCAAAAGGCCCATAATGAAATAATTCCAAAAGCTTATTGAAAGTGGAGTACAATTTGAGATATAGGGGCTTGCTAGCCCATGTACAATTTTGTTCTACCTTGGTGGGTAGAATTAAGGTAGTACAAGACCAAGACATTTAGTTAAAGAAGAATATGGAAGAAGTCCATGAAGGGAAGGTACATGAGTTTTCACTAGATAATGAAAGTGTTTTAAGATGTGGTCATAGGTTATGTGTACCAAATGTAAAGGATTTACATAGGAAGGTGTTAGAGGAAGCTTATCACTCTGCATACACTTTTCATCCAGGTTCTAATAAAATGTGCCACGATTTGAGGGAGTTGTATTGGTGGAAATGGATGAAAAGAGATGTAGCATAGTTCATTTCTAGATACCTAGTGTGTCAATAAGTGAAGGTTGAACACCGAAAACCTGCAGGATTGCTTCAGCAGATTGAGATTCCCGAATGGAAGTGAGGAAGGATCATAATAGATTTTGTTATCGACTTGCCCAAGACCCTTAATGGTTATGATTCAATATGGGTGGTTGTTGATTGGTTAACTGAAACTTCATTTTCTACTTGTAAAGGCTACCTATAGTGTAGCCTAATATGCTAAGCTCTACTTAGATGAGATTGTCTCCCTTCATAGTGTGTTTGTGTCTATTATTTCCAACTGTTGGCCATAATTTATAGCCAAGTTTTGGAAGTCTTTCTAAGAAGCCTTAAAGACTCGCTTATATCTAAGCACTACATCTCATCCTCAAACTGATGGATAGTCGGAGCATACAATTCAAATATTGGAAGATATGCTTTGTGCATGTGTTTTAGATCTTGGTGATAGTTGGGATAAATACTTGCATTTGATGGAGTTTGCCTACAATAATAGCTATCAATCAAGTATACAGATGTAACCTTTTAAGGCATTGTATGGCAAACATTATAGGTTGTTGATTGTTGAAATACTATATGCCATTACAATGGTATTATGATTATATGTGGAAATGTAAGGTTATGATGTACCTCTTGACATTAATTATTCCTATTTCATAACTTTTAAGTTCATGATAATATTTCATATAGTTTCATCTGCTTTAATTGTTGTATTATCATATATATATATATATATATATGATTTTTTAAGCATTTATTTATATTCAATAGTTTTATTAACTTAAAGGTTAGATAGGAATTCAAGTAAGAATCCCATAGCCATTAGCAGAGGTAATGACCATGGTGCACCTTGTTAAAATGAATTATTAAGACAAATCTAGTAATTGGATACAGGTATGAACTATTGAGATGTATCCGATAAAGGGATACAAGTATAAATTTTTGAGACATATCTAGTAAAGGGAAATGAGTATCAATTAATGAGGTATATCCAGTAAAAGGATACGAGCATAGTTGTCAAAATCGCAAGTCAACTTGTTAAATTCGCCGATTTTACGTTTTTAGGTGAAGAAATCAATTTAACTTGGTCGTAGAATCAGAATTAGAGTAGACTCGGTGTAGACTTGGTCAAACTCGGATAAAATCGGTCAAACTCATATAGAATCAGTCAAACTCGGGTAGACTCGCCAAGTTTGACCAAAGTCAACCAAATTATTATTATTATTTTTAAAGTTTTTGGCCAAAAAATGAATAATCTAACATTCCAATAAATTTTTTTAAAGAAAAATTAACTAACTTTAAGCTCAACTCAATTATTTCAACCATCAAATATAAAAACAATATATATTACAAATATAATTATATTATTATGACTCTAATACATTCTACTTGCAATTAATAGCAAATAACTTATTACATTTGATTAAAAAGTTAACTATACTTTTAAATTTTAAATTTTTTTAATTGCATAGCTTAAAATACAATATATATATATATATATATGTATGTATGTATGTATGTATTTAGTACTTACTCTAACTTGTTTACATTACTATTACTATTAAAATTACTATTATTTTACATTTTAATTACTTTGAATTTCTATATTAGTAAGTATTATCATGTCAAAGCTTGCCTTTAATTTTATTTTAATAAATTTAATCTCAATGTTTTCCAAAAAACTTTTAAACTCAATCTCTACCTAATTAATTATATTTAAAAGTTCTATGATTGAAATATATTTCTTAATAATTTTTTTTATCATTTCCTAGCTCTATAAGTTGGGTTATTGTAATAGTATTTTGTATATATGTATGCATTTTTATTTTTATTTTTAAAATTTGATTATGTTTAATAACTATTTATTAATAGAGATAAACTCTTACGATTCTATGTTACGATTTTACGTTACGAGTCTACACTCCCCCTCTACGATTCTGTCTAAACTCGCGAGTTTAACAACATTGGATACGAGTATGAGTAATTAAGACATATCTAATAAAGAGATACGAGTATGAATTATTGAAACGTATTCGATAAAAGGGATACGAGTATGGTGATCTTAGTTCTTTCCTTGATATCCACTTTATACAAAATTATATGTATAGAAATGGTAATTTTATTTGTTATTTGTTAACAATTCTATGACCTCTATTGTTTCCACTTTCGCTTATACTTCTCTCTTTAATATTTTTCATATCAATAAGTGCTAATGAAGTTACTTTAGAAATTTTCTTACTGTACAAACTTTTTAATATGTCGTTTTGGGTTAATTACAGTGTACGTTAAAGTCCAAGTTTGTAGCTACTATATGTCTAGTTGTTTAGGGTTTATAAATGTTGTGAAGAATTGTAAGCTTTGTGTGGGCTATTTTTATTTTATACTATATATATGAGGTATTATCGAGTTGGTTAGTTTAATATCATTGAGAAAATGTTGAATTATATTTCAAAGTATGTCTAATGTGCTTTATCGATATTTTATAGCAAATATAAGGATATTATCATAAGCTGGCTAGGCTAGATTAATTGAGCTTATGCGCCGGTTATGACTAATGAATTTGGGTCGTGACAATTCAAGTATAATAATTTTTATATTTGATAATAAAAGTATGCTGTATATTTATTATATATTAAATTTAAAATACATTTACAATAATTTCACTATTTAATATACTAATAATATCATAACTATATTTAACAACTAATTAAATAACTATTCTAAGGTAATATTTTACAACATTTAATAAACACGAATAAATTTTGTCATCGTTATTATTTTGTATTTTTAAGACAATCATTAAATGTAACTTTTGAAATTAATATATATCCAATGTTAGGTAAAATCTATGGTGTATTCATTATTTTGAGTGTACTGGTATACTTAATTATAATGTAGTTATATAATTTTAAGATTATTATTTTTGGGGTTAATATTTAAAATAAAAAAAATATAAATTTATATGTAAATTTAAAATATTATATACAGTCAGCATTTATTAATTAACATGTAGTTGTGTGTTTATAATTTATATGTCTTAATTAAATCAATATAGTATTTAAAATAAACTATATAAAATATTTAATTTGATTTATTTATTATATTATATTTAATAGCAATGTTATATTAATTAATATTATAAATATACATTACAAAATTTGTCTAAATTGAAATTAATATTCATAAATAATTATTTATTAATTAATTATTAATATATTCAAATAATAATTATTATAATTAGAGAATATTAGAATGTTTTATTTCTATTGAATTGTTACTTTTTATATATAAATATATATTAAATATAATAAATATATTTTTAAATATATTATGTTTATTTTTAATTTATAATTTTTTTCACTTGCGTGGACTTTCTCTATGTGATTCGTGTCAATTGACAGCTTTTTCTGGTTGTGTGGTGTTAGACTATGTTGTACAACCTCAGTGTGATACCACGCAACTGAGTGAATAAAATAAAAAAGAAAATGTATGATGCAGCAAATGGGGGTAATATGAATTGCGGCTGTGTGCATGGAGCATCAATAATTTTCACTAAGGATTAATAAACCCCTCTAGTGGTTGACTTTAACTTTGGTTTTTTGTCTTTAGTGCTCAACAATATAAAAATCCACAAGGAGATGAGTTTTGGGGAAACAACACATAATATCATCTTAGATAAAGGATGGGCCAATATCAACAATTTTGGGCTTTAATAGTTTAGCCCGGTTAAGTATATAGGCCTATTATGTTGGGTTTATTATATTTTTAATATTGGGCCTAAGTTATAATTGGATTTTGTCAAATAAGATCAAACATTTTTGTGGATCAGTGAAACCTTTTTGGGCCAAGATTGAACACTTAATATAAATGATATTATAATATTTTCATTAATTTAATCATGATAAATAGTTATGTTAAAATAATTGGTAAATACCTCGAATCTTTAATTTTAAGATATTTGCTACCACAATATTATTCACTACATGACTTTGTTTAAGGTATTTGTTTAGTTTTGACCATTTGTAGGTCGAGTTGAATCTTAAATTTTCGACAACGAAAATAAAATACTCATTTTTAAATATAAATAATACTCAATTTTCTAATATATACTGCATGAAATCATAATAGATTTTTCCCCATTAGGCATCCAACAGATTACATTGCAGCATCAGTACACTAAAGTCATCAAATAGAAAAACAATAGCCTCTCCGCAGGACACTACAAACTGCATGCATGATCCGTTATTGTTCAGAACTCAAACACCAAAAATAATATTATAAAAATGAAAGAAAAAAGAGTTGTAGGAAACTATTTATGTAGTAAGAATTGGTGGCAAGTAGTCGGACTTGGCACCAAGAATACGAGCCTGAGTGTCAGGGAAGAATTCAAAACCTTGGAGTTCTTGGACTTGTCCATCACTGGAAACCCGAACAGGATAACGCAGCAAGTGGCCAGGAAGGTCGTCTTCGAATGAGTCATCAGAGTATAGTTGCCAGTACTTTTCAGCCATCTCGTTCACCTTCTCGACGCATTCTTCGCTTTCTGGGTGGTTGAAGGACTCGTGAAGCATCCCAAGGTGCTCGTACCACAGTGCCATTCGGAAGCCATGGATCTGACCTCTTGCAGGCTCCCTGTTGGTTGCTAAATGATAGGGTTGATAAGCTCCCATGGCTATCTCTGAGTCCCTCGCTCCATCCATTGATCTCTGGTTTATGTTCGCTGATCCAACGATTATGTACTCATCATCCACTGCACAATTAAAGAGGCACCTCTAATTATGAAATCCTATCATCAAAGAATGCGCCATCTTTACCTTAGTATATATGCGGATGAATTTCACGATACATAATTTAAGATGTTTGTGTTCAATAATATCACTTCAGATTCTTAGAGGGACAAAGACTGAACAGTTGCTAATATTAAAATTAAGTTTCTCTTTCAACTATCTTGTTGGAGAAATGATGGCCTTATGTTTGTGGGTTAACAAGAAGATCCTAATTTAATATGCAAGTATTAAACTTTCAAGAAATATAAAATGATGTCATAATGCACAACAATTATAAAAATATTAAGTTTATAAAATTATAGATGTTATTTTTTATAATACATTAATTATATAATTTTTATGTTGGTAGATAATATGTTAGTGAGAAAATATTACATCAGTGCTACCAATAAATGGGGAAGAATAGTTAGAGTTGGGCCTAACTGTAATAATTATACTCATTGTTAAGGTCCAAGCCTGGTTTGTACAAAAAAGGCCCAAGTCCTAACCTGTTCTAAAAAATTTATCCTTCGAGGCTATCGGCAAAACTTGGTGTTCGATCTTAATATGAAGTCCAAGCTCCAATGAAACAAAATGGGCCAGGTAGTATAATTGGCCCAACCCAAAGCCACAACAAAATATCCCATAAGTAAAGCTACTCAATTTCTCCATGTCCACCAAAGAATTTTCTTAGAGAATATTAACCAGAAAGAAAAATTGGAAGTAAAAGGTGATACTCAAACCTTAACACGTAGGGGTTGCAAAGTCAATCTCATCATAACTAAATTTTGAATTAAAATAAAATATAAAATTACAACTGATTTTCATAATTAAAAAACTTGTTTGAAACTATACGTGAAATTTTTTGTGCAAGTCAAATGTCAAACTAAATCAAATATCATAAAAAATTCCAATTAATGTGGTGACTTACCTATCATCATCTTGGTATGAACATAAATCATGAAGCGACGTGCCTCCTGGGCTCTCGCATAACCTGAATCTGCTTCTGGTTGTTCTTGAGGTTCATACTCTCCATCTCGTTTCACTTCCCTGTTTCCCAGACAGAAGAACGTTAAGTACTTCCTAGGATCTTCCCTTATTCCCTTCGCTCTCAGAGCCTCAACAATGTCTTTGTACATCGTTTCCATCGTCCTCTTCTGCCAGTCCAATATCGCCTGCACCGACCCGCTGTCCGGTATCCCCTCCGGCCACATGGGCACCACCACGTACACCGTGAACCTTTCTCCTGCTTCAATCTTACTCACAATCTTCAGTGATAGTTCCTTCGGTATAACATGCAGTGCATTAATGTCCTCTGGCTTTATATCCCCATCTTCAGCACTCCATGCATACGAGCTTCCTAAAAAGTACTGATTCTCTATGTATATAAACTTCCTCGCTCGTCTTATGGCATGAATATAAGCATCCTGGATCCCTCTGTCTATGATATTATCCTTCCCGCTCACAAGCCCCGCGTCGGCTGCTTCCTCCGGGCTCTCCGGGAACCCGAAGGCGGCGCCACCGTCGATCGATCTGAACAACTGAACATTCCACGTCTCGTGATCCTCCGGGAACATCACCGGCGACGGCGGAATAAACAACTCCTCGAGCTCTCCACGTGACACAAGAATATCTTTCCCGCCTTGCTTCTTCCATCTCTGTTCAAAATTAAACAACACATCCCAAGCAATAGGTCCTTCAAGACGCGAATGAATGTCGTGCCATGGCTCCCTGGGCCCACCTTTGGTGATATCAGCACCGGGGAAGTTAGGTTGGTGAAAGTCATCGCGATGAACCGTGTCCAGCGTTCTGAAAAGTGAGTGAAAAGCAGTGTCGTATCTTCCATCGCATAGATCAAGCCCTCCGACGAAGCTCACTATTCTTCTCTTATCCGACCCTCGTCCTGGAAGCTCGCTGTCTACAACGACAATCTTTTGATGATGAGTGAACATAGTAGAAATTTGCATGTCCTGAATTATACTTCCTCCATTATCAGGATCACGTGGGCATAAAACGCAGTTCACTTCAGTGTCTTGGAAATATATCTCAGTTTCTTCATCATGTGTTGCCATTAACCCATCTTTCTTTAACAAACTGACAGAAGTTCTGTCGTCCCAAACAAGCATTAAAACCTTAACACCCTCGTTTGCTTTCTTCTTCAGAAGTTCTCCCAATGTCACGTGACCCCCATCCTTTGGTCTATTAGAATCCCTCACTAGTTTAATCTCAGTGTAAACGGACCAACCAGTGATGTAAATCAAGTGCTTTGCGTTACTAAGTGCGTCAAAAACATCCTCCCAACATCTATGAGGCTCGTAGGTTTTCCCTCCAGAGAGGGGTATTCTGGGGATGAAATCGTCGGGCACGTGAGCGTCTTGGTACAACGTGACCCTACAAGCTTTTCTCTGCGAGAAGAAAGTGTAGGGTACCCCTGGGTATTTAGGACTCCTAATCCCACGGTTCCAATTTTTGTCTTTTGTGACATCAAAGTATTGGAGCCTAACGTGGATTTTTGAGCCGATTGGTTCTCTGTCCTCGTTTAAGATTTCGAGCCATTCGTCGTAGGGCTCGCCGCCGATGATGTCGTCCACGGGGACGTAGGCTCGTCCGATTAAGGTTGCACCAATCTTATTGACGCCTTTGATGGTGAAGATAACGTTGGATGCCACGTGGGCGCAGTAGATGTGAAAAGACTCTTGCCACCTTAGACTTGAATTAGTGTTTTCTAAAACTCTGGTTCTTCCCAGTCTTGCTTTCTCCAGATCAACGGTTGCGTAGATTTGTGATGATCCCTGTCCTACGCCAACTGTGTCCTCGATTTTTTGCTTGAGCTACAAAATTAGCATTAAAAGAATCAGTAAGTGATTTAATAAGGGTAAAAATACTTTTAGTGCCATATTTTTTTCAGAGCATTTACTTTTATGTTTTAATTTCATTTTGTCTTATGTTTTATGTAGTCCAATAATTTTATTTGGTTGTAATTTAAAGAATAAAATATCATCACTTTTATCTCTTAAATTTATTTATTTATAATTTAATTTTTTAAAATTTTACTTAAAATTTTATTTTTTCTTGTTTTTTTGGTTTCAACTAGATCTTTAATTTTTTAAATTATTCATATTTCTTTTAAACATCATCAAATTAAAATGCTTTAAATATTTCAAACTGTATATGAATTAAGAGATAAGACCACTAGAAAATAAATTGAGCTGGTTACACCCAAAAGAGGGAATCAGAGATAAAAACTAATTCGGATGCCAAATACAAATCAATTTAATTTGTGAAAGAATAAAACATATTGTTTAATCTCCAAATTAGTTAGATAAATGTAGAAACAAAGATAAAATGAAAAAAATACATGAGTAATTTTTTAAAATAAAGGGTCAAACTGGAAGAAAATAAAATTAAGGGATAAAAATAAAATTTGAGATTGAGTTAAGGAACCAAATGAAATTAAGAGATGAAAATAAAACTTAAGATAAAAATGGACAAAAGTAAAATTTAAGATGAAAATCGACGAAAGTATAATTTAAGATATAATTAAGAGATTAGATTGAAACTAAATGAAATTAAAATATAAAAGCAAGATTTGAGATAAAGTTAAAAGATAAAAAATATATCACTAGATCTAAAAGGCAAGCATAGAATTAATGAATATTAAATTACCATGCTGAAAATATTGCCTTCATGTTCAGCGCCTAGCTTATCCACCTCGTAGATGGTGGCATGGAGAGTCCCATGAAGATGAGTTTCTACCATTATTATTTCCCACCTGCAACACAATTCAGAGAAACCAACACAAACCCATGTCATTAATTGACCACTCTTAAGTATAGAGTAACATACACAGCTAGAGAGAAACATGCAGAGAGGAGACAAACTTGAAGAGACAGAGATCCGGAAATCAAAAGGAAAGTAAGGAGTTGAGAATCAGATATAGTAATTACAAAATAATCATGTGGTATGGTATTTACCAAATGGCAATGGCAGATCCTACAAAGACGCAGATTTTCAAGTACTCAGTTTTTTCCAACTCAAAGATCACGTCGTAGCTTCTTAACAAAAATTATTTTCATATATCCTAGTTTTATTAAAAATGCTAGAGTAATTAATAAATATACCTAAAGAACATACAAATTTGGATAAATTATATATAGTTTTTTTCCTGTAATTTGATCCAAGTTAATTTGACCTCATGCGGTTTAAAGTATGTCACGTGATTTGTTTAATTATCCTTAAACAATCATGTGGTATTTTTACATTCAAATTTCAGCAAAAATAGCATGCAAATGTTAAACACAATTATCAGTGTATATTATTGCATTTGTTGTACATAAATCGGTAAACATTTGTTGTACTACATATATTTTGCATATTTTCACAATATTACAGTTGAAATTAAATTGACATTTTCAACTACAAAATACTAATTTAATTTCAATAATAGTCTTAAAAAATTAAAAAATTATTGTATCTACAACAATGAAATTCATGTTCATTTTAAATTTAAGTGTTTTCTTTAGTGCATTTAAAATTGTGAGTGCACCATTGCATTCAGTTATGATATAGGGGCATAATTGTAATAATATTAACTCAAAAATAGTAATAGTACAATTATATCCCTATATGATAATTGAGTGTCTTGGTGCACTCAAAATTGTGAATGCGCCTAAAATTTTATCTTAAATTTAATATTATTATTTTAGTTAAATTTATAAGAAAAATACAACAAGACATTCAAATACCAAAACAAATTAAAGCGAATTAAATAAAAAAACTTTAAATTAAAATGAGATGGGTCAAATTACTTCATGGGGCTAAACTGTAATTTTATTTAAATTTTGGATTGACAGTTAAAACTGAATTTTCCTATAAATTTAGTGAAAAGAATTGCAAAATGGATAGCTATCCACTTCATAATTTTAATCCATTGAGTTAACATTCACACATCTATAATCATAATTATTTGCATAAAACTTCTTAGATTAATCTTACGGATCAACATAAATAAGTCCATCCTCCTCTCTCACTCTGCCATTTCTTTTGCATTTTCTGTCGAAATTTGGCCGAGTCTCTAAATTTTCGCTGAGGCCTAGAAAAATACTAAGTGTGATTGTGGGGCTGCGAACATTGCACAAAGCTATTTCATTGAATTAAACCCTGAGTATGTGTTTCATACTATCAAATAATTTACATCATTTACAAGAAAGGACCATATATCAAGACTTGGGTCTGTTTTGCATTATTGCCTATAAATTTACCTTTAACTAACGCATTAACAATTGCTACTAATAACAATTGCTACATATTATATATCTGACTAAACCTATACAAAATGTGTCTCCATTGAAATAAATATTTGATAGATCCAAGACTAATTTGCGTAGACTGGTAGGTCTTTTGAGTGAAATGTTCAAAGTCTTAAGCCAACGCAGAATGATCAGAGGACAGAAATTGATGAAGCTATGTAATATGTATAAATTTTTTTGTAATCTTTCTTCAGAGTTTATGATCTGATGATGGGTGAAAGAGATCGATCGCTGTTGGATTAATCACCCATCAAAATCAAAATTTAGACCAGACAAATTGTCAGGCCAAAATAGTCCAAACAAGCCAAATGACCCTAAAAGATTGTCTCTATATTTGCCATGTAATTAATTTTTATGTCAGAGTTGTATCTTAATTATTGAGTAGTCAACACTTATCCTCCAAATGCAAATCCCCCAGAGCAATAAATTTTTGAAATTGGCCCACTGATTTATTTATCTCATTGCAATTCTCATTTTAAATTGTACATTATTATCGAGTACAAATACGCTGCCCCACATGTGCGAGGGGGCAATTACACTTGTTCATTTTAACCTTAATTTCTCTCCAATTGCTGTTTTCTTTTAACTGATTAACTGCAATGAAATAGATAAACAAATTGGTTAATTACAAAACTCAAATATTGATTAAAGGAAAAATTGCAATTGATTGGAATCAAATTATTATTTCTTTTACTTAACGTTAAGCCAATTAGAGATAATAAATAATAACTTTAAATTATACTACAAAAAAGATTTTGCAACGGAGCAAATAAGTTAGAGGATCAGTTACCAAAAAATGTAAAAAATCAATTGGGATCAGAGGGAGAGGGAGGGGAGGAGGAGATTGCAATTGAAGATAAATTAAAATCAAAGTTGGTAGTCTTGGATCTGTCAAATTTATCCTCTACGAGGACACTTAATTTTTCTATGAAATTGTAGACGTAACTTTAACATGCTTATAATATATATATATATATATATATAGCCATCTCTTTATGTCTTGTTTTGTTGGAATATCGTAGAATTTCTAGGGTTAAATATATTAAGATATTATACAGTGTCCATCTATAAGGGGTGCTAATTAAATAAGGGTAAAATAGTTATTTCAGAAATTACTACTAAACTCTAACTCTAGCTAACCCTTTATAAAGAGGGGTTAGATTATTATACGATAAGAGAAAGACACAGACTGATAAATCAAGAGAACAATCTATAGAGATATGAAACGCTCTAAGAAAAATACCTGTGAATATTCTATAGTTGCATTCGAAATGAGATTTAGGTTTTGAAAACTTGAGATACACCCAATACACTGTGGGTATTTCATTTGATCAGTGATCCCAACTAAAGTCCAATCAAGCTTCTGCAATCAAGAGAAGTATGTAAGTCTCCTACCCTAAATTATCTATGAATATGTTCATTATTTAATTTTCTTCATTAGTATCAAAGCTCATATGTTGGTTTCCTGATCAATTTGCATGTTTTATTAGGATATAAAAAAATTAATTGGGGCCTTATTAATTAGGGTTTTTTAAGGTAAAATTTGTTTGGAATTTTTTTTCAAAATTTCCATTCTTTCCAAGGACCTCACCCATCCCTACCTAGATTTCTTAAATTTGGGTTTCAAAATTCACAACAAAAAAATTGATTTTTTTTTTACAGACTAAGTCTCTCTCTATTTTAAAGCTTCTCCCTTCACTCTCATCATTGGCATCGGTGACAGTGGTCGCTGGCACCCCTTGACAGGAGGAAGCCACTAGCGACAACCCTCCTCCAGAGTTGAAAATGTAGGTCGCTGACAATGACAAGAGAGGATCAAGCCTTGATCCGTTCGAACGAGAGAGGTAGAGAGAGAGTGTGACTTTCTTTGCCTCGTCGCCAGCGGTAATGGTTGCTGATGATCCGCCCTTCCCAACGACACTCCCACTGAGACTGAACACAATCACTGGTGTCCCTCATTGTTGGAAACGACTGGCCACCACGTTGTGCAACGCAGCATTGCCAGTGAGCTGGAGAGGAGCGACGACGGTAGAGGGAAAAGAAAAGGAAGATGAAATTAAGGTTTTTTTTGGTATTTTAAAAAAAAATTGAAAACCCTAAACCTTTTTTTGGATTTGAAACCTTAATTTTTTTTTTTAGTAAATAGGTTTTATAGGGTTTAATCTGGGCTTATTACTAAAAATTTTGGTTTTAGGCCTTTTTAAAAATTTTGAAGAAGAAATGGGCCTTTAAAAGAGTTTTTTTTTGGCCTGTTCGTTTTTTTAAGACTGGGGCCTTGTTCTTTTAATTGGGCATGTGACCCTTCAAAATAATAATTAGAGGCCTAATTACTAAATCTCTAATTAATAAACATCTAGATATGTTCAATAATATAAATTGTGCATTTATATTTTAGACCCAAATAAATACAATTAATTTTTTAGTGAAAAATTAATTTTTTATATCCCAATAAATTTCAGTCAAGTAATATATGATTAATTGTCATTATGTTATTAGTTTAACATTATTTTTATTAAATTGTTTTGTCAATTTTCTACTTATAGAAAATTTAGAAATATAATGTTAATTAGCTTAACATTATTTATTTAAAAGTGTTAATTTGTTTAACATGTGTAAGGCCTTACACTTATATTATTGCTCTTGGGATTCGTATATCAGTTGGAAACCTAGAACTGCGGGCTGCTGATCCTAAGAGATTTATTTTCTTGGTCTAACAATGCCACGTATGGGATCTGCTCTTTGTTAAAAGCATTAAATGCATATATTAAATATGTTGATTAGTTTAACATGTTTATTAATCAATGTTAATTAGTTTAGCATTACATACTTGATTTATTAATGTGTTAATTAGTTTGACATGATAGTTAACGAATGTTAATTTGTTTAATATTTAAAAAATCATGATTTACAATTTGTTTGTAGCATGATTAGGACACTTAGTTGTGTTTTAATTTCATTGATTTACACCTTGCATACAACTTTAAGATGATGATTGACACGTTGTATTCTTTTGACTCCAGGTTATGCATGAGTTAATTAGCTTAATCATACGATACTTAGTGTCATAATTTATAAGCATGGTGAACATTAAATCTTGCATATTTTTTTTGATTATCTGATCCTGATTCATGTCTATCTTTCTTTTTATGTAAAGAATGACTACAGTTTCTAAAAGTATTGTTGTTAAGCTTAACAAGGGATTGAAGCTAAATGGTGACAATTATGAGATCTGAAGTATGAAAGTCCAATATCTCCTGGAAGAGTAAGAGGCTCTCAATAATGTCATGGAAGAGCAAGAAGCTAGAAACACGGCACAGCATAGGCAGGACTGTGAGGCTTATGACACTTGGAAGAAAAAGAACTCCACTGCTCGTATTACATAGCTAAACACTCTGGAAGATGACATCCTAAAGAAGTTCAATGACCACCAAAGCGCTATGGGGCTTTGGAATGCTTTGAGAACAAGGTTCGAAACTACGTCTGTATCCAAATTGTGTTATCTGATGATCAAATTTGACTCATATAAGAAACGCCCTGAACAATCGATGAGGAAACATATGAGGTTGATATCAAATATGATCGTTGAACTTAAAGATGCTGGAAATGTCTTAACAGACGAGCAGCAAATCCAAGCCATCATTTGCTTTTTGCCTAGTTCGTGGGAGTATATGAGATGCATCTCACTCACAATGACAGAATCATAACTCTAGAAGATGCCCAGAGGCACTTTAAACTCAAGGAAGAAAGGCTTGAATCAGCTAAGCTGATACCTGAGTTGCATATGGCAACTTCAGGTGGAAGACGTGAAGCAAAAAGTAAGAGCTGGGGAAAGAACAAAGGACCAGATTAACCTAAGAAAAAGCCAAAGACTAATTAGTAAGACAAAAAGAAGCGGCGAAAGGTGAATACGGTAAAAATTAAGTGCGTTAATTGTTAAAAAAAGGGACACTATGTGAGTGATTGCCCTGAGCCTTTTAGAAAGGTAACCTATACTGCTTATGCTAGTGAACTTTGTGTTTTTAGCTCCATTATGCTTATTGAATCTTGTCCTATGTGGATTGTAGACTCAGAAGCCATATACCACATAGCGAGGGACTGTGAAACCTTTGTTGACTTCCGACAGGTTCCTTATGGAGCATTTTGAAGGTTGCTATCAAAGGGATCAGAACATGCAAGTTAGTCTTACGTGTTGGTTGAGACCTAATCTTATATGATGCCCTTTATGCGCCTTAAATTCATTGGAATGTTATTTCAGTTTTGGTTTTACATAAACTAGGCTATGATTTATATTTCCATGACAATTGTGTTAAATTAGTTACGAATTAGTTTTTTATGGTTTTGGTTATGCAACCGGAGGGTTTATTTCTATGGATTTAGATGAAGAATCTTACATTAATAATAATATTAGTTTTTTCATGTTTGCCTCTACACATAATTATGATCACGATGTAAATATATGGCATGCTAAACTTAGTCATATTGGCCAATAGAGAATGCAACGATTAGCAAAAGAGGCTTTGCTTCCTGGCATTGAACGAGTAAATTTGTCTACTTATGAATCTTGTCTAGAAGGAACATCTGCATGAAAACCCTACGGTAAAGCAACTAGAGTTGATTTTCTATTGCAATTAGTTCATTTTGACATCTGTGGGCTTATGAATGTCAGGGCCAAGCACGGAGCGAATTATTTTATCACATTCATTGATGATTATACTATGAGCTTCATTATGTGTTTTTCAAACATCAAATTACATTCCTTGAAATCAAGTGTTTTTAAATTGGGAAGGGTCATGGCCCTTTTCAAGCTATATAAACCTTATCTTTAGTAGGTGTTACATATTTCATTGTTATTCCCATTAATGCCTTCTTTCTCACATACATTCTAATTAGCTGGTGTCCATAGTTCAAGAAAGGCTTTTAAACAATGGAATTGTTACTAAGTGTAATAGGTGTATCTATCTCAGGGCTATGGCTATTGATGCAATTGTTAAAACACATTTTTAGGAACTTTTGAAGTTATCATAGTTTGTCCTACTAAAAGATTTTACTGTTGATAGTTACTGAATACAAGAGCTAAGTTAATGAAATTAGGAAACATTAATTATGTGTATACACATAATTATAAAACAAAGTTTCCTTAAAAAAACTCAACTCATGTAAATATTTTCATTATAAACAACAAACACCATTTAAGGGTCTCTAATTACAATAAACTAAGCAAACTCATTCTACATAAAAAGACATATACAACTAAATGTCTCTAATATCTCTATATTGATAAGGTACGAGAAATATTAAGACATCAATTCAACTAAATCTCATTAATATCAAATGACATTATTAGTGCTACATCAATAGGGTATATCTACTACCAATGGAATTTACTTAGCAATAACTATGCAATATTAATTTAAAATGGATGCCTAAAGTTAACCAACAAACACCTTACAATTGGTTTTACGATAGATGAGCTCACAATTACATGGTATCAAGTGCCAAAATGATATTTACAGCAAGTAAAATAACTTAATCATGCTTAATAGCAACATCAATAACTTGGATGTCATGTTATCTAAAGACACAAGATTAATTGTCAAATTATAAAACAAATTGTACTTTAAATCTTCAATTTGTTTAAATTAGAGAATATCTAAATAGACAGAATCAGGCTTTGTATAGTTAACATTCTTGAAGGCAAAACTAAATATAGTCTTCATTTGGCTTTTATATGAAGTAATTAATAAAGTTTACTAAAAGAAAATGAAACATCTAAGTCGTAAAAGGCTAAAAAATAGAGTATGTCAAACCATTTAAGTTAATTCTTTGTATGAAGCCCAAAACTAAGTTTGCCAAGAACCAAAATCCCCAAAGTTAATGAAAGGGATGGAATTTGGTCTTGAAACTGGATCAAATCCCCTTCAATAGTTTGCCTAGGCATTGGGTTCTGAATGAGCTTTTGAGAATGGTAGTATAAACCTAAAAATCCAATTGCACTGAAAGATATGACTATTTAAAGTTAGGTTGTCCATTTGGGCTTAAACTTGACCTTTTGACAATCAATCTAGCCCAAATTACTCAATTGTAATAATTCATGTCACCCACAATAAATGAGTATATTGCTAAATATTTTGAAATAATTAGGATGATAAGTTTCGTAACTAAATTTACAAAATCCATATGAAAATTGGTTGAAAAATTAAATTAATCACAATATTGAATTTATAATTACTTGATTTCTCTAAAAAAAAAAAATTTTACATACCAAACTACTTCACCTTTGAGAGTGTGAGAATATTATAATATTTGGAAGCACTTAGAATATCCACAAAATTCAAGAAATCATTTTTTAGGCTTTTAAAGATTCTAAAAAATTACTAATAAATAGGAGAATACCTACCTGTGAGTTGGCTTCGCCCCACACGTTGTGTATCACCTTCAATCTTAAGCAGGTCTACCAAATGGTTGTTTTTAACCCATAATTCAACCTAATGTTTCTTGAAGCTTTAAGAGGCTAAAAGGGTACCAAATTGATCATCTTTACACAATCTACAAAACCCCTTAAGTAATTTTCACAATCAACGCAACATCTAAGAGAAATTTTGATCAAAGAAGCTAGGGTTTCACTCAAGTTCAATCAACAATGGTGGCTGAGTGTTTTGCTAGTTTAAAGTGTGACAATAGTCTCATTTTGCTTTAAACACTTAAACAAAGTGAATCCCTAAACTTGTTTCAAAAAACTCCCCTACAATGTTAAGTATTTAATCATTAAAAAAAATTGGGTTTTCAAAGCTTCATGCGCCTCTCTCAAAGATGCATTAGATGAAGTATTAAAGGAGATAAGCCAATACATATATTTCCATAAAAAAATTTGAACGTGAGAGCACCATGGAAAAGGAAGAACGAAATTTCAAATGGGGCGCTGATACTAATTGCTATATAAAATATTATAACACAATATATCCAAGATGAGAGATAATAAGAACCGTAAATTGACCTGAAGATAAATAAACACCAATTATGATTTAGATCTATAAAAGACAGTAGATATAAGTAATTCACAATACCCAGTATTTAGAAGAGCGAACTATTTTGAGAGAGATATAGCAACATAAACTAGGGTTTTATAAGTGAGTTGAAAAAGTCTCAATCACAACTATTTAAATGAGCCCAATCTCTCCTTCAATTAACTCTCAATCAGTAATTTGATAGAATAATTATTAATTAACAATGGACTGTAGATTAGGATCTCTATCCAATGTGCATATGAATAATCTAACCTATAATTGATTACTCACAATTAATACGGACCAAAGATATAAGATTAATTGTTTAATTAATAATTATTAAAAATTGTACTAATAAGAAGATTAATAGTAATTCATAATATGATTTAAAATTATTCCAACACTAAAGTATATTGATTAATTTAGTTTAAATATTAATTAATTATGTTCAAGGTACGGCTAAATAGATTGGACACGTCTTTAAGGTTAGAATACTTACCGGCCAGTTTAGAACTATATATATCGTTCTGGGAGTTTATATTGAACTATATAATTTATAGATATATCCGTATTTTTTTTTTTTTTTATGAAAAAACACATAGACATGGTGCAAATGGGAAAGACCAATGCTTAGTAATAAAGGCATCGCACGCAGCAAAGTAAAGGCATGAGGAAACATGCACGTTTAAGCATCACATGAGCTGTTCCTTTTGCTATTAATACTTTCATACCCTCTCACGCCGTATGCCACGAGTTCATGAACTCATTAAGCAAAACAAGCACGTCTTTTAACCTAATTAACTATCAAGTGTGAGAAGTTAAAAATTTAGAAAGTTAAATAAATTTAAGCGATTATAATTTTTTATTCTAAGAGATTTTAAACCTTATTACATATTCATATAGAAAAATATATTTCAGAGTCCATCAAACTTCACTATTTTGCGTCTTCTTTTCTTTTTAAAGTTTAGTTGACTAAATCTCAAACTACAAAAATAGAAACTAAAATACCTCTTAGCTTAAACTCATCAGTGAATTTTTCTTTCTAATTAACTTGACCAGAACTTATTCATATTTACAGCAACTCCTAAATGAATATATTTATACTTGCTTTAATGCTTTTACAGTATCTGTTTTTGAGAAATGAAATAAAAGATAGCAATAAGCAGTTATTCATATTCCACGTATGCCCTCGTCCGCAAGCTGTGGTACTACTGCGTAAGAATAATTATTCTATTACATTATGGAGAGGATAAAATGTATTTAATAAAGTCCAGATATAAATATCATTTTGACTGACAATAATGTTTGGTGAGTGATGGGAAATTCAACCTGAATTAACCAGTTAGATTAGTAAATTGGTTAGTCCGATGATTTAGGGCTCATCTAATATGTCGTATAAAATAAATTTAAATAAGATAAAATTTAATTAAATAAGGCCTAATTATATAAGATTTGATAAGATAAAAGCAAAATTAATAAAATTTTAATATCATGCATGAGTAATGTTAAAGGAAAAAAAAAAAAAACAATGTAGACTTAAAATATATTTTTTCATTCATACTTTATACAATATTTAGGTGTAGTGCAAAAAAGATTTGATTAATATTATAATAATAAGTCGTATAAAAAAAAATCTATTAAAGTTGACTATATAAATTTATATAACATAATATATGGATCAAACACTTAATAGAAGTGAATAATAGAAAACGAAACAAATTAGCAAGAGTATAAATTATGATATGTAACCTATTGTACATAGCGTAGTTAGATAGAGGTAACAAAAAAAAAAAAAAACAAAGAGAGTAATAAGTATAAATATAGAAATGGATTTATACAAATTTTAATTTACTTGTATTATTTTCTTTTTAACTATAGTCATAAACAAAACAATAGTAGGCATAGAAAATTACAAATTTATATATGCACAGTTTGAAAAACACGAGGAATAAATAATTATCTATGAATAAAAAAAGTTCTAAGGCGTCTTTTATACTTCTTTTAACCTTAGCAATTGGAAAAGAACACTCAATGCTATTCATAAATACCAAAAAGAAAAAAATCATTTAAAATAAAGGTCAAATTATTCATGAAATATTTAGGAACATTCAATGGATGGATGTGGCATTTGTTATGAGTTGCAGGATAGTTTTAGTTGTCAATTTATAAGGAGAATAATTGATTGTCAATCTAGTATATGGAACAAAGTGTCTTTCGAGTTTTGGGACGTAATGGCTTCCACCTTGGCGTAATTGAACATCACTTCCATATAATGTCGTAGTAATAGAATAGGACGAGCTATGTAATATTTCCTTCATGAAAAATCACAGCATTATTGTTAGTAAGAGTGTACTAGTAACATTTGGACCACTAGGTTTACACTTATGGACTACCCTACCAAAAAATACAAGTGCCCTTGAATTGATATGGCCTTAAATTTACTCTATAATAATAACCCCATCGCTATGACTTTCCATGACTTCCTCTAAAACTCGTTTCCCACACATCTCTCTGCTTTGCTCCATCCTCTAACAGAAATGGTGCAATCAAAGAAGTTCAGAGGTGTCAGACAACGTCACTGGGGCTCATGGGTCTCTGAGATTCGCCATCCTTTGTTGTATTTATTCTCTTCTCAGGATTCTAACTTGCATTTTCCTTTGGTTTCCCCAGAATTTTCATTTTGGGAAAGAAAGAGAAATTACTACTTATTTTTTTTCGTATCTGCGTTCTCTGCATTCCTGGACACTCATGCTAGTGTCATACAGTGTCTAATTCTTATAATTACATTTTACATGAATTATTTTATATTTTCTTCTCTAACCAAACTAACTTGAGTTTTTGCTTCTTTCTCCTGATGATTCATAGGAAAAAAATGGTGCTCCTCTGTTTTTTTTTATACTATCCTGCAAATTCCCCTGTTCATGGCTCCTTAACATATGAGCTCCTTTTATTGTTGATACTTTGTTACATTAACATACGAGTTATGTCCTTCACACGAACATCGAATATTTATTAGTTTAGGGCTAACATACTTTCATATTTCTGGCCCAGAAAATTGATACAAAGTAGAAGCAGTCCTCTGTTTTTTATTTTCCTCAGTTCATTTCTGCCCCCTGTAAATCCCCTGTTCATCCTTCTTTAATTTATAAGCCACCCTCATTCAGCGCTACCAAGTTGGATCTTCCAAAAAATATTTAATCTACATGTCATATTTTTATCAGAAATTTACAGTAACTATTCCTTAAATTTTATGGACTTTGATATTTGTGGTATTTAAATAGGAAAAGGAGGGTGTGGCTAGGGACGTTTGAAACTGCAGAAGAAGCGGCTAGAGCATATGATGAAGCAGCCATTTTGATGAGCGGTAGAAACGCCAAAACAAACTTCCCTGTGGCTACCAATAATGACTATAATAATAATAATAATAAACAGATGGGAAATCACAATTCTTCTTCTTCTTCTTCCACAACTTTCTCAGAAGCTCTCAGTGCGAAGCTTCAGAAGTGCTGTAAATCCCCATCGCCATCTCTCACTTGCTTAAGGCTTGACACAGAGAACTCCCACATCGGAGTGTGGCAGAAGCGAGCAGGGCCTCGCTCTGACTCCAACTGGGTCATGATGGTGGAGTTGGAAAGGAAGAATCTTGGAGGTTCCAAGAGCACGTCGAAATCGCCGGCGCCGGACACGTCACCGGAGAAGGCGAAATCAGAAGAAGGGAATGGTGAGTTGAATGAGGAGCAGAAGATGGCCTTGCAGATGATAGAAGAACTTCTGAATAGGAACTAAGCTTGTTTCTTTAACATCTCCACGTGAGGTTTAGTTAAAGCAGCAAGAAGTCCCACTCCTACATAAGTAATCCTTTTCATTCATTTAGGAGTTAGAAGTGGATGGTTATTGGATATTTGTTATCAAGTTGTTCTTTAGTTGAACGATAGTGTTTTTATATATTTATTAAATTATTTGATTATAAATGCCAAAAAAAAAAAAATCATGTAAGTGATGCGTGTCTTGGTTTATTTGTTTGCCTAAATAGGAGCTTATGTTGTATTTGGTTGTGTTACCAACGCATATCTTGTTTTAAAGATAACATGTTCTCTCTATATTTTGTCTTAAAATAAAATCATTTGACTGTTAGTCTTGTGATAGAATTTAACATTGATTTAATTATTTTTTTAATTATATATTAGGAATAAAATTACAATGTTGTGTCGTGCAACATAATTTTTATAATATATATATATATATATTAAGGGAGTCAAACATAATTTTTCAATAAGAAAAAATATAACACTACAAGGAAAATAAGTTTTAGCGGTTGTGGCAAAACAGCAGTTAAGCAAACCGCTGCTAAAACTTTGTTATTGGTTCTTTTGTAAATAAACATAATCTACTAAACAAAAATTATATACAATTTTAACTTCCATAAGAGATTAAGAGAAACCTATAAATAAGTACTGTGCTGCATTACCTAAACAAAAATGTGAGAAAGTGAATCCTAAATTTACTACAAAGATAGAAACCTATAAACCACTCAAAAAAAAAAAAAAAAAGGCAAATTTCTACATTCTCTCTGACAATTGAAAGTTATATCCTTTTATAGGCTTGAGTCCTCCCCTCTAAGTGCTGGAAATATAACTATAGCCCCAGTTATCACACTCTAGAGAAGTAACTACTAACTAGAAAGCAATAAGAAAAGAACTTCCTAGTGAAAATGGAAAGGTAATATATACATACATACATACAGAGTTACAGACATATATGTATATGTTTTATGTATTCTATAAGAAGCTAAACATCGAAAGCTGCCTTTTTCGGATATTATGAACAGCCCATAGCTCCATCATCAGAACCAGCACTTATGACAACTTTCATAGTAATGGTTCGTGTTCGGCTACACCTAACTTTGGTAGAAACATTTTACAAACATGTCTTCTTATATATATATATATATATATATATATATATATATATATATATATATATATATGTATATATATATATATATAAAGTGGAAAGACGACATGAAGGTAATTCACGACATTATCTATATATGACAGAAATTAACAATATCAGGAGTTCTCTCTACGTAAGTTCATGCAAAGTTATGTAAATTTTCTAATGCGCGAGAATTGGTTTGTTTTTTTAGGTGTTTATTATGAAGATTTTCAATATATATAATTTTTCAAAAATGAAGTTATGTATTTATATTCAAAAAGCTTTTTCTAAATAAAACTGTAGCAATTAACTAGATGCAATTTTATTTTATATTAACTCATAATAGATCAGACATGAAGGACCTCGATTCGAAGTTAAAAAATAAAAATTTGATGTATGCTGCATAATTAACCTTCCAGCTCCTATATATATAATTATCTTACATTGATTAAAAATTTCATTATTTGGTTTATCTTTATTTGTAAATGCTTATATGCATTGATACACATGAATGAATGGAAGAAATTCTGAGACATCTACACAAGAATCAATGGAATAAATGTCCTGATTAATGCAATAGAAACATCTGCATATGCATCGATCTAACACACACACTATAAGCATGTTATGTCTGAGATCAAACAAACATGTATATATTAAAAAGAAGGAAAAATTAATCAATTAATCTCTATACTTTACATTAATTTGTAAATTGGTCTTTACACTTTATTTTTATTTTTTTTCAAATCACTCCTTACATTTTCAATTTGTTACAGCTTCAGTCTCTATTGTTAAATTCACTCTTAACACCTTTTGAAATTTCAGTTGACATAGACAATCAAAAGAAAAATGAAAAGAAAAAGGAAGGAATCCCATTGGAGAAACAAAAGCTCAACGTTGACTGAGATACGATCAAAATTATACAACAACCTATCCCGCTTTGCCTCCTCTTCTTATTGTGTAAAGGTTTGTAGGTGCGTATGTGTAAGTTGCTGGAGGAGTGCAACACTGAACCACTGCACCACCAGGAGGGCACTTGCTCCGCCAGCCGCTGAGGGGGGCGCACAGTAGATGAGTAGCCGCTGGAACTTTATAAGAAAGTGGTGGAGATGGTGGAGGAAGCTACAGACACAGTTGAAGTCATTTAATAATTTATTCATGATACATGAACATAGAATTGAGAAATATTAATATACAAATATCTGATTTGATGCTGAAGATGACGTAGTACAGTCTTACAGAGAAATATCAATTCACAATATCTAAGAGAGATGTCTCAGAATAGGTAACTACCGGAGAGAATTATTGTCGTGATTGAAATTATGACTTACGTCAAAGTAACTTATAGAGTTTTATTTTAATAATAATTAATTAATTATAATATTAAATTAAAATCCTTAGATATACATTAAAATAGTTCCCTATTTCATTATTCAAAAGAAAGGAAACATATTAACTCTCTCTTAGTAATTAATTCTTAATTAGCAATCTGATGGGATAATTACTAATGTTGTTGGGCTATAGGTTGGGTCTCTGTCCAGTGGGTTTGTGGATAATTTAACACATCACTGATTACCCATAATAAATATAAACCCAATCCATTCTTAGTTTATCAACTATAATATTAATTACCTAATTAGTCATAACAAGAGATTAATCTAATGATATAATTAATGCTAATACATATAATATTAAAATATTCTAACAATCTCCCACTTGGATAGCATTAATTAAGTTATTAGATTGATCAACGAATATATAATTAAGCAATCAACATTCACATAAACACATGGATGTGTGTAATTTATAAACTATACAAAATTTAGAAATGAAACCACACACAAAGATCACTGAATCTAAATAGGGAAATAAGTGATATTAACATTGTCATAAATTAGTTTTAATATCCGAATAGAATGGAATACAAAATGACATTTGAAGCATCATATTACAATGTAAAAGTCCCTTAAGGACTCAACTCAAAAATTTGGCATGAAATTACACCACAAAAGCCCCTCAAGGACTCAACTCATACTCCTATTAGACTAAGGCTACATCAAAATTCAACAAGACCCATATAAGTTATACGATTTGAATTACTCCTATGGGTAGGCCTTTGGTTATAGATATATCATCATGCATTCATTGCAAATGTGAACCATGCGAGTCTGAGATAATGAAAATTCAAAAATGAAATCATGAATAAAGTATATTGAATCTGATAAGGAAAACATTGTTATAAATGCCAACAAAATTTTAATTCTGAATTATATCCAAAATTTTAGCATAACCAAAAACATTAAATTCGATAAAGAAACAAATGTTATAAGTGTCAAAATATACCAAAGTGTTCCTTAAGAATACAACTTAGACTCTCACCAAACCAACACACCCAAAAATTCGAATATATCCAAGAGTTATATGTTTCCAAAACTCTAATAGGTTTGTTTAGTAAATGGATCACCCAAAATGAGTATGAGATTCATAGATCTTCTCTCCAACAAACAAGAATTAAGTATCAAAATTTAATTTTACTAAAATTCTTGTAACTTTGTGAGAAGCACATAATAAAGTCATATCGCAATAAAATGGCCAAGACTTAAAATATGCATATAACGAAAATTAATTTCCTTGACCATATTCCCTAACAAGTGACAATCACAAAACTAGCGACATACTCTTCACTTATATATGAGGTAACTGTAAATGTCCATTTGACACTTCTCAATAAAATAACTCTTTCAAAACATCATATAGATGTAATCACAAGTAGATTCAAGATCATCAACAAATGATGTATAGTCTGAATCAGAATATTGCATTATTTTCAATGATTTAGATTACTAGATAGTCAACATACAATGTTTTATACCCTGAAGGTACCTCATAATTGTCTTTGTAGCCTTCCAATGACCTTACCCAGAATCACTTGAATATCTGCCAAGTACACCAACAGGAAAAAAATGTCCAAACATGTGCACACCTAGGACTATATTAGGTTATCAACAACAAATTCACATGGAACTTTGTCCATTAAAGTTCTCTCATAGTCATTTAGGACATAACAATTTAAACAACCTATTACAACTCTACATAAGTGAAGCACAAGGAGTGCAAGAATACATATCAAATTTCTTCAATACTCATTCAATATAGGTTGCCTAAGACAATCCAAGAATGCCACGAGATCTATCATAGTGAATCTGAATTCGCAAAATAAAAGAAGATTCACCTAGATCTTTCATATCAAAATGGCATAATAATATATGCTTTGTCTCATTTAATAAGCACACCAAGTTACTGGCTAATAGGATGTCATCCACACACAGAACATCTTCATGTAAGTCTTTATCCAAGGTTTCTGTCTGTTTCAGTATACCTCCCATAATATTCATTACCTCTGTCTGATCTTACACTTTTAATTGTCTTCTCAAACTTTAATTCAATAGTAGCCTTAAATACCTTAAAGGCATCGATTTAGATGTTTCATGCAATAAATCCACCCATGGCAACAGGTGTTATAAGTCCACTAAATTTGTGTGGATCTAATCCGAAATATTCTTATATCTATTTCCCCTTTTAAATTTGAGTTATGCTAAGAAGTTTTCCCATAATACATACAACATAGGATTCAAAATTTGAGATATCTAAGTAACGAAATATTCCCTGTTTGGCCATCCTTCTAATTTCCCTCTGAAGATATGACTCTAATGCCAATGCCATAACATAAAAGAATTTTCTTCAATTCTTCTGCGCTTGTGTCTTATTACTGCATTAATAGATGCAGCAAGTGTAGAATCAAGTGGAGAATTAGGACTAACATTCATATTCAAATAACATAATCCATCCATCAACGAAATTGACCCAATAATAACATAATCAAGGAAAATATTAATTCTTTCATTTCCTTGCTAAGAACCAGATAATCATGTCTGTTTAATATAGAACTAGAAATCAAATTCCTCCTTGATGAAGGAGTATAATCTACATTACATAAAGTCAAACAATGTCCAGAATACAAGCTTAAGATAACAGTGCCCATATAGCTAACTGTAATCAAACTTCCTTCCACTCCAAGGATGGTTATTTCTCTTTCATTTAGGCTCATCTTGTCTTTAAGCCTCTTCATTCTCACGCTTATTCTTCGACTTGAAACAATTAGAGATTTTATAGCTATGCCTCTTACAGTAATGACATTCATCCTTGAATGATTTCTTCTTTTGACCATTATTATTCTTATTGCTTTTCTTAGGTCCAAATGGTTTCTTGCCATAGGCCTTGCCTTCACTTTTCTTTCGTTTCAACGTCACCTTTCCAGCCTTACTGGATGAACTATGTGAAATGTAGTTCACTGATTGTATGTGAGAATTCATCTTCTTTATCGATTCTTCCTCTTAGGCCACTTTAGACATCATATGATTAATAGACCACTGTAGCTCTTAGGAATTATAAGTGGTTTTAGGACCTTATATTCAACAAGAAGGGACTAGAGAACTCTATATACCAGGTAGCTCTCATCCAAGTCCACACTATAGGATTTCAGCTTGTTGTAGTAGTTAACAAGCTTCATCATGTGCTCACACACTCTCGACGCTCTATCATAGTGAGATATATGCAGCAAAGAGAGATAATAGGCCTTTTAAGTCTTATCAAACTTCTTGAATTTCTCACTAACTGCTTTCAGATACTCAACTGCGGTGTCTTTCTCGAGAATACTTTGTTTGATAGTCTTATCAATCGTATACTTAATAATAGTAAAAAAAATCTTATTAGACTCATACCATTGCTTATGGTAAGCCTTGTCGACAGCATTAAACCTAGCAGAAAGATCTACTGGCTTAAGCTATCTTTTAGCCAAATCTTCCTTGGTAATTATCAGATACATATCAAAAGACTCAATCCATTTATCATAGTTTGTCCTTTTCAGAGTTTTTACCACAAACATTTGCAGGAATAGAGAAGCTGAGAGAAAACAAATAGGAAACATATAATTATGTCTCAGACACATAATTATAGAACAAAATTTCCATAACATGACTCAACTTCAGCAATCATGCAAATCCTGCCTAAGGGCTCAGACTATGATAAATAAATAAAAAAACTCATACACACAAAGGAAACATATTATCAAGAGAAACGACACAAAATGCACCCATAATTTCCATATCAATAAGATATGAGAAACCATGAATACATCAATCAGTAAATTGCCATTGACATGTCACAAACAGACCTTATTCATAAAATTATATTGACAATATCACATCGATAGGGCATGTCCATTATCAACATAATCATACTCTCTACTGTTGGTTGCCTCAACAGTAACCTCTCCCTCAATGATTCAGTGCATGCTTTCTTGAGTAAATAGACAATAACGAACACAATGGGATTTCATTAGGCCAACACCATTATGATTGGGTCCACAATAGGTAAACACATGACCACTATATGCAAATGGGCCATTATGGCCCAAAACAGAGTCCGTTCGCTAATTTCATCATTTTATGCACTGAATTAGGAATAAAATATTCACATATTATGCAAATAAATTTTGTTTTAATTCCACTGGGTATTGTTAGGGAGAGTCACCAATGTATATTGTGTCTTATCATGTATAATTATCTCATAAATTTTTTCAGATCAAAACAGTGTCACTACACTGCATTTTGAGGCCCTAAATCTCCAAGAAATTTCAAAAAACATACTTCCAAGCTTCTAAAATTCTAAAAAAAATCTCCAAAAAAATAGAAAATGGCACGTGGAGACAAACTATAGAAATTTGGGGTCAAGAAAGTGAGCGTGTGAGACATACGCGCTCACATGTGTGTCAAATGCGAATAGGCTTTGACTTACTTATGCGCCAAACCTTCTTCTTCCTTCAGTAGGTATTTTCAACTCGTCACTTAACCCAACAAATTCCTAGCTTTTAGGAAGCATTTTAGGGATCAAAATTTTTTAAAAATTCATGATCTACAACTTCCTTATCTTATCTTGGCCAAAACACGAAGAAAATGAGAGATAAATGGCACAAATTTTTCAAGTTTTCAGACACCTCCAAGGTCCCATGGTAGACGTCGATTTCATGAATGTTAGGGCTCAAACTTGATGTAGTTCTTCTTGAAATTCCTTAGTGAAGAAAACCCTTAAGCTCATTTTGTCCAACTCTATTTGAACATCGAGTAATTTTGCTCAAAATTTTCAGGTCCTTTGGGCAATAATGGGTTAAAATTATTAATCCCTTTTCAGGTTTCATACTGGGCATCATTTTGTTCAGAATATTCATATCTACAAAATCCCTAATTTTATTTTGAAAGAATCCTTAAGGTTTGCATTAATTTCATCCAAAAAGAAATTAAGGTTCATATTTGTTCATACAATATTCAATACTGCACTCCCATAATAGCCAGTAAAATTTTAATCTTTTAATCTATCCAAGCTCTGATACCAATTGAAGCCATGTAATAATTTATTCACAATAAATGAACACAGAATTGGGAGATATTAAGATACAAAGATCTGACCTAATGCTGAAGATGACGTAGTGCAATCTTGCAGAGAGATGTCAACCTACAATATCTAAGAAAGAGCTATCAGAGTAGGCAACTACCACAAAGAGTTATCATTGCGATTGAAATTAGGGCTTACGTTAAAGTAACTTATAGGGTTTTATTTTAATAATAATAATTAATTATAATATTAAAATAAAACCCTTATATATACATTAAAATAGTTTTCTATTTCATTATTCAAAAGAAAGGAAACCCATTAACTCTCTCTTAGTAATTAACTCTTAATTAGCTATCTGATGGGATAATTACTAATGCTCTTGGGCTATAGGTTGGGTCTTTGCCCAGTGGGCTTGTAAATAATCTAACTAATTACTGATTACTCACAATAAATGTAAACTCAATTCATTCTTAGTTTATCAATTATAATATTAATTGCCTAATTAGTCATAACAAGAGATTAATCTAATAGCATAGTTAATGCTAATCCATATAATATTAAAATATTCTAACAGAAGGCTCACACTTAGAGGGAATTACATCATCCCCGTAAGCTTCTTCAGACACTAACAAAAGTAGTGCTACTGCAAGAAGAAGATACTTTGCAGGAGACATTTTCTTTTTTGTTTCTTCTTTGAGAGCTGAAAAAGCAAGAAAGAAAAAAGAGGAAAAGGAGGATGGGAATGAATGACGAGATGAAGAAAAAAGAAGAGGGTTTATTTTTCAGTGTGCCAGGGGAAAGAAGAGTGTTCTAGATGAGTGTCTTAGATCAAGATTTATTATGAAGAGTAAGGAGGTGTTTATTTCCTCTTATGATGCTTCCTTCATCTTCCTATTCTGAATTTGGCTACTTTCTTTTTTTATTGTAATAACCCAAGAAATAATTATAATAATATATATATATATATATATGTATGGATTTTAAGAATAATATTATAAAAATAAAATAAAATGTTATGGACTAAAATGAAAGGAGAAAATAGTATTTAGAGTACAAATTATAATTTTAACTTTTTTAGGGACTAAAATGAAAAGAAAATACTTTTAGAGATAAAAATATAATTTTAACTATTGCATAGTGAAAAATGTGTGGTTACTTTGTAAATTTCGACTAAAAACATGTGGTTACTATTTGCACAGTACAAAATAATAACTTGAAATTTGTTATAAATAGCACAAACATTTCTTAATTTTCTTATTGAAATTGGAAAGAGAGATTGTGGAAGAAGCATTCATATTTGTGTGAGAGATAGTTTAGTAAATATCTCTTCAATCAGGGTTGTGCTTTGGGAATAGGGGGTCTCTACTATCGATTCCTATTGGTGAGTGTATAATTAGCAAATAGCACTTTTCATTTTATCGAATATTTTTAATTTCTTGTCCAACTTTCAATTTTCTTATTCTATGCTTTGCTCTGTATCTTATAGGGAAACAAATCTATGTTCTTTTGAACTTTTCAATTGCATATTTATCATCTAATATGTACAGATATAAATAATATTACTAAATTATATGAATTATTGCTATTATGAAAGACACTTGGTATGTGGGAAATGCAAAGTGAAGGTTATATTATATTATATAAATAAAAAATATTATATGAAAAGAGAAAGGCTATAGTAAAACTCTTAATTATAATTGCTTCTTTACTTTATACATGTTTTATGTTGGCATTTTATTAAAGTTTATTTTTTGTGATTATTGCATTATTGTATTTTCCATTTTGACACTTTATATTATTATCACTTCTGTCCTCACCACTCTTTATTTTATTTTTTTCTTCAAGATTATTTTATTTAAATTAATTTTTAGTAATAAATATGTTTAAATAAAATTATTTATTTATGTATGCTGTTTACACAATTTATTTATATTTAATGGATTTTATAATTTAAAGGATAGATGAGAATTTATATAAGAACCTCGTAGCTATTAGCAGGGATAACGACCTTGGTGCACTTTGTTAAAATGAATTATTGAGATGTATCCAATGAAGAGATATGGATATGAGATATTGAGATGTATCTAATAAAGGGATACAAATATGAATTATTGAGATATATCCAGTGAAGGGATACAGATATGAGATACTGAGATGTATTCGGTGAATGGATACAAATATGAATTATTGATACGTATCTGGTAAAGAGATATGGGTATAAAATATTGAGATATATCTAATAAAGGCATACAGTGTGAATTGTTAAAACATATTTAATAAAAGAATATGAGTATGAGGATCTTTGTTCTTTTCTTTATACAAAATCATAAGATTTAGAAATCATGTTTTTATTTTTATAAAAAATTATTTCTTTACTTAAATAAATATTTGTTAAAAACTCTAAGGCCTCTATTATTTTCCTTCCCGCTTACTTTGTGATTTATGTATTCACTAAGTCAGTGGCAAACTTATAAATCTCTTTTTAACATTTTACAAATTAGGAAGTGATAAAATAAGTTGGTACTTTCTTATCACTTAGACATTTTAATATGTCATTTTGAGTTAATTATCATGTATGTTTGACTCTAAGGTTGTGACTACTAAATGTCGAGTTGTTTAGGTTTATGAATATTGAATAGTATTGTAAGCCTTGTGTAGGCTATTTCCATACTATACTAAATGTATAAATTGAAAGCTTATTAAATTAATTTATTGATATAATTGTAATATTATTGAAATATGACTAATTATATAAATTTAAAAAACATTGAATTTTGGATAGGTGTTGTCAAGTTTTAAACAATCAAAAATTTTTTTTGAATTATATTTTAAAGCGTGTTTAATACATTTTATTGATATATTATGAACTTTGTAAAAATATTTTAGACTTATTAGGGTAGGTTGGATTAGCCTATATACCAGTTATGACTAATAATTTTGTATCATGACATTCATCATCTAGTTTATGAATCAATTTTTATCATCAAATTAATTAGATACATAAATATTGTAATAGTTACCGTAATAGAAGGTTTGTTAACCGCTATTATAAATGCTGCTATTAAAATTCAATATTTTGGTCCGGGTCATAGTTCTTCGTAGGAAAAACAGACGAGAAATTGAAAAAGTGGGATCTGGGTGTCTGGGAATTCAAAAAAAAAAAGAGGAAGACTACTTGAGGAATTAAGCAACGTCACTTGTTTGTGAGGCGAAGATTTTCAAGAGTTGATGATTTGTTGGGGTGTTGGAGACGCAAAGAGAGATAGGAGATTGCAGATTCTCCTGATGGTTCCCAAGAATACTTTCATGAAGGTTTCACTGCTCAGAATTAGAAGAAGAGGCAAAGCTAGTATAATCTTGATCTTATCTCAGTCTCAGTCAACAGTGAGCTTGCATTTTTCCAATGGATTCCATTTTATTTTACCGTCCATGTGTCAGCCCAAATTTGTCACATCAGTCAAATTTCACACGGTTAAGAGTGAATCTAATGATAGGGAGCAATGTTATAACAAATTGAAAATGTAAGAAGTGGTTTATTAAAAAAATAAAATATAGGGACCAATATATAAATTGATGTAAATTGTAAGAATTATATAATTAATTTTTTAAAAAGAAACACAATAATGGTTGATTTTATATGAAAGCAAAAGAACCAATTAAAAAGTATATATATATATATATATATATATCATTAAGTTGATATATTGACAATGACAGGGCTTTTGTTACAACGGTACTTGTATATGCAAATTGATACTGATGTGTGAAATATTGGATCTGGCTGGATTTGCCAAAGTTTGAAGGCTACACTGAAAATTCCTGCCGACAGATATGCTAAGCATATATATGAACATCAAGTGTATTTCGATCTAATATTTGTTTAATTTCGGGAAATAAAATTGACAAACACCCAAATTCGGTTCTCAAAAAATGGTCCCAATTTTAAATTCTAAGAAATTTTTTTACATAATTTTGATAACCAACACGAAAGTATGATTTTATTTCATTTTGATTATTTCAAATTGTTAAAATAATATTATATAATTTTCAGATGATCAAGTGTACATTAATGCAAATTTTTATTTTGGTGGCATGCATTTCAGCAAATTGAAATATGGCCCAAGTCTATAAAGTGCTTATATTACGGAATAGGGTATACCATGAGACCTTAATTAGAACACAATAATCATTTTATAAAAAATACATATTTTCTCCGTTTTATTAAATTTATTACTATAATTATAATAATTAATACCACAAAAATTAAACTAACCCATAATTATTATATAGTAATTAATGTTTATATTGTATTAAAATTTATGTTATTGTCACTCAAATTTAACGATGTGTTGTTGGGATGATTATTGATCCTATATAAAAGCCAGCACTGCCCACAAAAATCCCATCATAATTTAAGCGAGTCACAATGAATTCATGGGACCTTGAAGTTCAGAAAAGGAAAATGGAAAAGCAACCCATCTGTTTGCTATAACTATAAATTCAATGAAAATTAATGGAGAATTTTTAATGGGTGACAAAAATCCCCATGTGTTAGAGATTTATAAGTTCTTTAGGTTAGGCATGGGTGTCTATATATTATATATATAAACAAGCACATGGAATATTAAATTGACCCTCTTTAGTGGGTACTGTTTGATTTGTCTCATTCCATGAGCTGTTATCCATATGACAAGGCTGTGGACATATATAGTTGTTAACTTATTACAAGCTTTCATGGATGATATTGCTAGCACTTGTCATCTTTAATTATCACTCTCAAGTACATGTACTCCTTCAGCTTTAGCCTCTTTAAGTTTCAGAGCACTCTCATGAACAAAGATATTTTGATATGCTGATAGGTTTAACAGTTTTTGATGTTTTGAAATTAGAGAGAAAGAAAATTATAATATTAGAAACGAGTCTTAGATTCTCAAACTTGATGGAATACAGAACATGGAAGATCTAATTTAAAGTTGTCAAGGACTGGACTGGCTTGAAAGCTTTTAAGCAGTACAGTACCTACACTTCGTCAACTTGATGAGATTCTTCACTATATAATTCAATAGCTGCATGCTGTAGGTGTAAATTTTAGCTAGCTATAGGTTTGATTTCCAAATTGCGAGCTGATCTGAAGTCATATAGTATTTGGGTTAGTTAATACAACTCTTTGCTCTAAGGTGGTCATGGTTTTATTTTTTCAACAGTTTAGGATTTAATTAGGAGTTCTCCAATTCGTACTAAATATGAGGACTTAATTAATAATGAGAATACTTAAGAAGGATAAATACCCTTGCAATGAGATTAGCTAAAGAAGAGGCAGAAATATTGCCCCAACCCCCAAGGTATATCAGCTCGATCACGTATTTATGAACTAATTCATCTCGTATCAGAATTAAATTGTAATTTGTAAAGAACTAGGATTAAGTTTTATCTGAAAATATAAATTATGATATGAAATTTTGGAGAGAGGATCCTCTCTTGTTCACGCTTATACGGAAGAGAATCTTGTTATTATTATTATTATTATTATTTTAATATATATTTTAATTTTAAAAGTTATTATATATATATATATAATATTTTATAATTTTTTAACAAATTTTAATAATGATTTATTTTAAAAGATATTTTTAAAAAAAAAATCGACTAAATAATCGTATTTTGCAATTTACAAATTCCCAGGAGAGGATCCACTGACAATTTTTATGAACTTAGGCCATTCAAACTCATTAGCTAATTTTTATAATGAAACTCTTTATATCATGACTGATAGTATTATAAACTTGTGTAAATATTATCATATGTTTAATTACGAAACAAATTAAATATAAAATAAAAATTATGTTAGTAGATTTATTATTATAAGTGTATTAATTAGTTATATAACAATGAAATTAATTCTATTAAGAATTATTAATAATTAACAAATTTTAATATTTTATATAATTATTTTGATAAAATATTATTTTTTTAATTATTGAGTCATAATTAAAATACATGATATTTTCGCATTTATAGTTACTCTTACGTCATTCACCAATCAAAGCTTTTAAGCAGTACATAACTTACATCGTCAAACTGATGAATTATTTACTGTACGATTCAATTCGTGTTAAATCATAGCATCTGGCTGCGTGCTGTAGGTGTAAATTTTAGCTAGCTATTGTAGAATAAAAGAGACAAGAAACAGGGACTAAAATAAAAAAATAAGATTATTTTTCACAAAAAGTATAATATTTACTATTTACTTGACATCTCACTAGCTCACTCTGCCGCACCTCGTCACTCTCTCATTTCAATAGTTAGTACTACAATTGTTTTGAATTTTTTCACGGTGCTCCACACTCCTCCTACGTACTTGCACCTATATGTATAGGGTTAGTCACTTAAAGATCATCACGCACCGCCTGCACCATTTGTCGCTTCGTCATTTTCTATCTTATTTTCCCCCGCCAAATTGCTTCATGTAAAATCTAAAAAGAGCTGAGCCGATGCCGCTTCAATTCTTTCCCTCCACAACTAATCTCTTGCTTTTAAGATTATGCCAAACTCTTTTTAGAATTATTCAAACTTGACTCCATTTACACTCTTGATAAATATATTAGCAAATTTATGTCAATATATTTTAGATCAATTTCTATTTGTAGCACTTTTTTTTAAAATAGTAATAATACACATTCACATGTTTCATCTTAGCATGAAAAAATTTTTTTTTTGTCAAACGAATTGTCATCGATATATTGTCACAATATAACTCCACGAAATACTTAACTAATTGATTTGAATCTTTTAGTAACTATATTAATCACGTGTTATCTTGTGTCGATGTTGCTACGGCTCTGTACGTGGATTCTATGCTTGATAAAGCTATTATAGATTGCCTTTTACTGCATCAAAATACTCCTCTTGATCCCAAGTTAAACGTAACCAATAGTCAAGTGACGTATATTATGATCACTAGTATAATTGGCATCATAATATCCTTTCAACTTGCATGAACTTTCCTTTTTGTAACTTATACCATAATCTAGAATTCCTTTGTCATATCTCAATATTCATCGCATGACTTCCAAATGTGGTTTTTTGGGATTTTGCATGAATTGACCCATTACTCCAATTGCATGAAAATGTTTGGACGAGTCATCATTAAGTATAGTAGACTTCCCACTAGTTATCTATATATGGTGGTATCTTATAAATTTTTTCCTTTTGATGAGCAAAATTTTGCATTTGCTTTTATCAGAGTCAATATAGGTTTGCAATCTAGCATTCCAAACTTCTGTAAGATATCTTTGGCATACTTCTGTTAACATAGGAATAGTCCTTCTTTAATCCATCCAATTTCGAGTCCCAAAAAATGTCTTAACTCTCTAAAATCCTTCATTTGAAAGCATATTGATAGATTGACTTGAATTTGACAAATTTTTATTTCATCATCTCTAGTGATGATCAAATCATTCATATAGACTACAACTACTGTCAATTTCTTTTCTCAAACTCTTACAAACAAGTTTAAATCTGTTGTGCTTCTAAATATTCACTTTGTATTAGAAACTCAACAATTTTTCCATACCAAGCTCTTGGTGCTTATTTAAGTCCATATAATGCTTTCTTCAACTTGCAAACATAGTCAGAATAAACTCTACACTCAAATCCTTTTGGAAGATTTGTATAAATATCTCAGTCTAGTTATCCATGCACAAATGCATTTTTCACATCTATTTGCCATAACTTCTAAGACTTGTTTATAGTGAGTGCTAATAATACTTGTATGGTGGTAATTTTAGCCATCGGATTGAGTGTATCATTATAGTCAAATTTGTACCTATGGGAAAATCCACATGCTTCTAATTGAGCTTTATATCTCTTAATCATTCCATCAAGACGAGTCTTTACTTTATATACCCATTTGCATGAAATAAGTTGCACGTCTTTAGGTTTTGACACTAACTCCCATTTCTGGTTCTATTTCAATGCTTTGATCTCTTCGTCATTAGCTTTCTTTCGTTGTTTGCTATTAAATGCCTCTACATATGTTATTGGCTCATTAAGTCTTTCATCTTCTATTCTTATTGGATTTGCATACTTTGGATATGGTTTTCTTTGCCTTTTTGATCTCCATAATTGTTGTGGTTAAGGAATTTCTTCTGTGTTTAAATTTTCTTAATTCTCTAATTCACTTGGTCTTTCCTCCTTTGGTGTTGTATGCAATTCTATCTTCCAAGGGCTCTTTTCCTTATGTTTGACTCTCAAACTTTCATCTTTAACCACTGGTTCTATCACAACTTCAGAGGTTGTTGTACACTACTATCACATTCTAACTCATTGAATTTTTCTTGTAATTTTTCCTCAGTCTCCTTTAAATAAGGAAGAGTTGTTGTTTATGGTGACCACTATGATAATGCTTCATCAAATACTACATTGTGAGAAGTATAACATATGCCAGTGGTTGGATCACAACATTTCTAACATTTTAGTTGATTATCGTAACCCACAAATATGTAATGAATTGCCTTCTTGTCAAACTTACTACATTGATGGTTAGATGTGAAAATATAACACACACAACCAAACACTCATAAATGACTTACAATGGGTTTGATAATTTAGAACTTCTTATAAGGCGACATAAAATTAGGCTTCGTTTGGCAGCCTATTGGTAATACAAATAGTGGTCTTCATATATTCTGCTCAAAACCATGGCGGTACATTCTTAGCACATACTTTAACAGGTTTCTACCAAATATTGATTCTTCCTTTCTGCAACCCCATTTTGTTGAAGTGTTCTAGGGCACGTCAATTATTGCCATATTTTATTCTACTGCAAAGACTCATTAAATTCCTCATATATATATTCTCTTCCATTGTCGATACGTAGGCACAAAAAAACTTCCCTTTCATTTTTCTCTTTAAACAACTTGAATCTAAATAATGCTTCTGACCTTTCTTTTATAAGATCTACCCATACCCATACGTACCTCAAAAAATTGCCAATGAATGTGCTTAAGTATCGATATCCACTGGTATAGGATTGCTTGACTGGTCCATAAACATCAGAGTGCACTAGCTCAAATAGTCTCTTAGCTCAAAAATTGGACTCCTTGTGTGGTAGCTAATGTGCCTTATCATACTGGCATCACACACTGACTATATCATCTCAAACTTCAAGCTTTGGGAGTCCTCTAAGCATTGCCTTCATCATCATCCCCTTTAGCTTATAGTAGTTAATGTGGCTGAGCCTTGGATGCCACAAATCCTCTGCCTCATTCTTTCTTGTTTTCTTTTTGTATGCGGTTAGAGCTAACATTATAGATACAGACTCTACACGCTTGACTTCCATAATTAGTGCACTAGTTGAATCCAAAATTTCATATACTTCGACATCTTTCAGCCCGAACACTACATAGTTGCCTTTGGATGCTAATTGTAACACTGATAAAAGGTTTTTCTTCATTCCTAGTACATGGTAGACATATTGCTGTTGTACTTTCATTGTAATATGTCAGGGGATGATTACTTTATTACTAACATGGGTTATTGGTAGTCTCGAGTTATTTTTGGTTACAACAACTCTACCTCCTCTGTATTCTGACATTGTTATTAGCTTTTCTTCATCTCTTGTCATATGGTTAGAGCTTCTAGAATCAATTATCTAGTCTTCTTTATAATTGACAGATTTGCCACTCGTCGTGACTAGTGCCACCTTTTCTCTTAGTTTTTCAACATAAGTCAATGCAATCTCTTTTCATTCTTTATTGGCTGCAAATGATGCTCGAAAATCTCATTATTCTTTATTGTGTTTCGTTGCAACATTTCCTTATTCATGGGATGCTCTGTAATTTTTGGAAATTTGACCCTTTATGCCACAGTTGTAGCAGTTATTGCCTCTCTATCGTTCTTTCTTCACTTTTGAGTTTAGTGGATCTAGGCGAGCTTCCTCTATAAGCCTTTCCCACGATGGGTTTTTACCAACCATATTGATGCCTTTTATTTTCTCCTTTCTTTCTCTAATTAGACTTCTTTTGTCAGTCTTTCTGTTTACTAAAGAGCTTTTTCTTCTTCTTTCAATGAAACTTTGGACATTTGTGAATCTAAAGCCTTTTAGTTAGTCAGTATACTTTCTAACTCTACCAAAGTTGGTTCCTTGGCCCAGCTTCTTGTGGCAGTGACAAGGCTATGATATTTTAGGTTTAATTTTGTGACAATAATTCTTTGCATTCTTATGTCGGTAATAGCATTCTACAGATCTAAATTTAAGATCTCATTGCAAATAGATTTAACTTTTGAAAAATAATCACTTACTGATATATCATTTTACCAAATTGACATAAACTCATTCTTTAACCACTGTAACTTTGCTTCATTCACCCTCACAAATAGTGTGGCTAGCATATTCTATGCCCCTTTTGGTGTCTTGGCTTCTTTAATATATCTAACAAATCACGGTTTTACAATAGAAATTAATATGTAAAGAGCCTTTCTAGCTCTTACTTGCTATTTCTTTAATTCATTTGAATTTATTAGTTGAACCGCTTCATCTCCATCATTAAGGTCCTAAAGATCTAGAAAGAGCTCAAACCTGATAGTTCTCATTATTTAACTTATCACCAAGCATACATTTGTTGACATATCAATCGTAATGATCCTGACAATGTCTAACACTTACACCAAGTTTCCTTGATTCATGACAGAGTTTCTTCACAATCCCTGAGTGTACTTCAGCTAAATCTCCTCGTACAATGATCATGAATCTCGTACTTGAGCATAGAAAGCTTTTGGCTTGGACACTCAGTTGACCAGACTTGCTGTTTCATCATTTTCTATCTTATTTCCCATTACCAAATTGCTAATGAAAAATCTAGAAAGAGATAATTTGGTGTCACTTCAGCTATAAGTTTTATTTTCAAATTGCGAGCTAATATGAAGTGATAAAGTAATTAGGTTAGTTAATACAACTCTTTCCTCTAAAAATATGGTCATGTTTTTATTTTTTGATTTTTGACTATTTAGGACTTAATTAGGAGTATTCTCCAATTTGTACTAAATATGAGGACTTAATTAATTATGAGAATACTTAAGAAGAAAAATGCCCTTGCAATCAAAGTAGCTAAAGAAGAGGCAGAAAATTGCCATAATTCCCAATATATATATATATATATATATATATGACTGGTTTAGTTATTAGAAACAAATTGGTAAAAATGAGAATAAAAATGAAAGTAAAAATTGAGTGTAATGGAAGTGACTATTATGTTTGATTAGACATGGAAAGAAAAGAAAAAATGTTATTTTTACAATGTTTGGTTATACACTGGAGAAGGAGGAGTAATATGATCCACTGACAAAAATATTCCTAATTCCAAAATATTATATATTATTTTATGATATAATAAATTATTAAATATAAAATTGTATTTACTTATTTTAATGCCAAAAAATGCTTCAGAAAGCATAGAAATCGTTGATGTATTCTTTACCAACGGAAGACGTAGAAAGTGAGCGAATGCAATGGGTTTTCAAAAGTGGGCTTTCGTCTCTTCCTCTAATCGTTCTCTTCTTCTCGGTGGTTGTTGTCGCTATTCGTGATCTGTGGGTGGGCGTCGTGCACTAAGGGGGCTATGTACGTCAGAGTCGTGGTCCTTATCGTTAGCGTTGCTGGAGAATAGTGGGGTCACCTAGGGCAAAAAATTGGGGATTTTGGTAGAAAATGAAGATTGGTGTTCTAGCTACTGGTGTCTTCCATTGAGTAGTAATATGATGATTTGGAGGGCATATTTTTGTCCAAAAATTTGGATTCCGGGGAGACGTCTCCCTTTCCACTGGTCCCCTAGGGAGAGTTAATTACCTCATTTGAGATAATAGGCACTGCCATGGGAATCCAGAGTCACGTACGGCTACTGCCACCAAACCATGGAGAGGGTGTAAGATGCTTTCTATCTCCCATTCCATCAACTCAAAAACGTGAACTAAAGAGCCAGATATATCAGCTCACTTATTTATGAACTAATTCCTCTCGTATCAGAATTTAATTGTAATTTGTAAAAAACGAGGGTTGAGTTTTATCTGAGAATATAAAATTTTGAGATGAATTTTTTTATGAACTTTGGCTGTTCAAACTCATTAGCAAAATTTTAGAATGTAACTCTTTATATCTATGAGTAATAATATTATAAGCTTGTAAATCTTATAATATAGTTGTTTAGTTACAATAGAAATTAAATATTAAATGAAAATTATATTAGTAGATTTATTATTATAAGAGTATTGAATAGTAATATAACAATCAAATTAAATCTATGAAGAATTAATAATTATTAATAAATTTAATATCTTATGTAACTATTTTAATAAAAATATTATATTATAGTTATTATTAAGTCATAATTGGAATACATCATATATATTTTCCCATGTATCTCACTCATGTCATTCACCAATCGAACCTCTTTTAATTAGTTCATTTAAAAGGAAAGTTAATTTTATTAACGGGTTAACATATACTCCTACCAACCCAATTTAGCCCACAACTTTAAATGAGTTAAACCAAGATCTAAAATAGTCTAAACTTAAAACTCATTTAATTTACAAGTTTCTTGACTTTCCGAAAAATAAAAGTATCTGTTAATTTTAAGTTACCACCATACATTCTTCATAGTTTCAAAAAATGAAAGTATGTTATTCAAATATCACTCTTTAAGAGTTCACTCATTTCGTTTATTTTCAATAATCTTATTAATAAATATGTTATAGACTGTCATTAACGTCACCTATATTTTTATTTTACTTTAATTAAAATAACAAAAATGGCAAGATGATAATTAAAGGAGATGGTTTTCTTTTCATATTATCTTTCTGTCTTAACTTATTTATTACTATTTTTTAGTGTTTTAAATCCATAACTTTATTTAGTGGTCTGAAGTAGTCCTTGCCTTGATAGATGCAATGAGAAAGAATGAACACAAAAGTTTCCTGACAAATTATAACAAGGGAGAAAAAAAAATCATATTTAAATAAATTAATTAATTAAGGATAAAATATGATAATTAAGTTTTTTTTTCTATTTTTAGTGCATATAGGAAATTTGTGTATTAAAATCTTCTCGATTTTAAATATTGACATTTTGTAGTCATTTCAAAAGGATGAGTTCTCAAGATTATTCTTTATCTAACTAAAAAACATTTAGTCCTTTTATATATTCATGACATTATGTGATTTAAGATTACTCAAACTGGTTGAATTCAAATTTACCTTGAACCTGGTAACATTTCAATTCAATATCCAGATCGAATTCTAAAGCAACACTAAGTCGCTACAAGTCTTACTTAAAAGCATGTTTTGAATAGGAAAAATTTTAGTATAGGACTAAGCTGAGATTAATTACTCTTATAAGAATCTTATATTATGTAATTATACAAAGGACCCAGAATCATCTTATGACCTTTTAATTGACAAATATACCCTTAAAAATGCATAAAGTTATATATCACAAAAGTTCATACATAAAAAACCAATAATAATTATAGTTGAGTTGATACCAATGTCGTAATAAACTTGTATGTTAGTTGTGCATCAAACTAAGTTAAAACTAAAATCTTGGAGGTAACAAACATTAAAACTAGTGGTAATTATAGCTAAAATTATTAATTAAGATAAACTAGAGTCATAATAAAATTATAAATTATTTATGAATCTAACATAAGTTAGAACTAAAATTATTGTGTTAATAAGCATAAAAACTTGTGATGACTACAACATAGTTGATTTATAACTAAGATAAACAAGAATATAATGAAATCATAAGTTACTTATGTATCTAATATAACTTAAAATATAGTGAAGATAAAGATTGAGATTTCTACATTTAGTTTAATTATGACTTACGTTATGGCAATGGGAATTGCAATAAGCCGGTAACTCCTAATTTTATTTCTTTAAAATATCCCAACCCAAACTAGCAAGATATATGCTTTGGCACTAAATTATTCATTATTCCATTCATTTATACTTAGAATAAGTTTTATCCTACTCACAAATTGCTTTTGAATTTACTATGTCAAAATGTAAAAGTATGTTATAATGTTGTAAACAATGCAACATTATATCGCATACTTTAATATAATCAAGTTGATTATAAATAAGACATATTATGCTTACTACTTTGATTTAAGTTTGTTACCACCTCACCTTAATTCATTTGCTGCAATATAAATTTCTTACCATTGGTTCCTTGGCCACCAAGTGGATTTAACTAATTTCACTTGTTTAATATAATCAATGATGACTTCTTTTTTTCTCCTTTTGACTCCTATATTAAACGGTGGAAGTATGTTAGAATGCTTTGAATAATACGATATTATATCATTCATTTTGTTCAAATCAATTCCTCTAATCAAAACACTCCACTTTCAACCAAGATTCATGTTTACTTTATTACTAGCTTCATTTGTTAACCTTATCTTGCTTGTTACTATTTAATATGATGAAAATTTCTTACCGTTGAATCTTCCTAAGCTAATTAATGGGCTTTTTAATTTCTTTATTATTATATGTTTAATGTAGTATATGGTGAAAGTGTTGTTTCTTAGTTTTTCTTTCTTTCACAACAAAGGGTTTTCCATAGTAAGATAAAAATGACCCTTCCCACTTCTTTAAAGATAGAGATGGTGGGACTACAAATAGTGAAATTCCATATGCAAGTAGAAATTACAGTACAACTTTATCCAAAAAAATTGTGAGACTTGTATAAATCAAAACGTACTTCCTTGAGCGTATTTCTTGTCCTCAGACAAATGATGAAACTTTAGAATGTGAGGAGAATGTATGATGGTGGAAAGCATTCAGACTTGTTGACAAAACATATAGGGATATTTTTGTCTATTAAAAAGTCATAAAATGACTTTAGGCTTTAGGTTCTTTAATGTAATTACAAATTATAAAGCCTTTAAGAATAATTCATTGCATTTTATATTTTTAAACTAAAAATTTTCTTTTTAAATATTCAATTTTTATTCAGCCTCAGCAATGTGTCTGATTTAAAATGGGTGGGAGTTAAATCTCATTGAATTTAATCTCCCATTTATAAAGCATTTTTTTTTTATTCAATCGCTTATGAATTCATTTTAAAATTTAATCCTTCATTGATAAAAAAATTTTAATGTATAATCTTTTACACATTAATATTTTTATATTTCATCTCTCGATAAAACCATTATTAATAACGTGTTCAAAAATATGTTAATCTAATAAAATATAAAAAATACTATTAATAACAATTTTATTGATTCAAAAAGTAATATATATATATATATAGTCCTTATAATAAATATTATTAATATATATATATATATATATATTAATCCTTATACTTTAAAAGTTTGTAATAAAATCATAGTTTAAATAATTTTTGGTTTGGTTTCTTTCTTTATATTTTTGTCAGTATTTTATTATATATGTGAGTTAATTTTGATTTAAATGTCTATTTTTATCTCTTTAGTTAGTTTAATTTATACATATTTAAAATATTAAATCATATTAATTAATTATATTAGCAAAACTAAGCTAAATACCAATTGAATTTCAATAAGGGTTAAATTAAAATATTTATAAACTACCTTGATCAAATCATAAATATTTAAAATATAGGAACTAAATTAAAAAATGTATAAAACGATAGGAAGCGGAAATAGAATTTTTCCTATAAATTTACCCAAGGTGTCTTCATTACAAACAAAATCTGTCCGGTTGTTGCTTGTGCGGAATGCGTGCAGGCACAACACGCTGCGTGGATTATTAAAAAAAAGTATAGCGTGTTTGGCGTGGGAAAATAAAATATATGTTCCAGTATGGTGAAAGGATGTACTTTTTTTTTTTTCTTAGACATATTAATTTTTGTAATTTCTTTTTTTTTTTTATACTAAATATTTAAAATATAAAGAGCGTACTAAAAAAATGGCCGTTCATAAAAAGCTTTACTTCCATATACTGGTAATCAAAAGTTGATGTTTTATACATAAAATTAAACCTCCACCCATATAATATTTCATATATCAATATTAAATCCAAAGAAATGGCTTCTAATTCAATGTTATAGGACGGTCACGCTAGTTTTATTTTGTTTTTTGTTTTCTTCATGTTCAAACATAAAGAAAGGATGATCAAGAATGAAGAAGATCAGATATCATATTTGTATAAAATTAATTTTTCATAAATTTAATTTTGTGTAAAATTAATTTTTTTTATTTAAATTAATGAACGATTAATTTCACATCAAACTTTTTTAAAAATAATTGATTATTAATTAATAAAATATTAAATTATCATAAAATATAAAAGTAAGAATTGATGTAATACTTTCTCAATTTTATATGTCTTAAACAAGAAGAAGTAATATTAAAAATGGTTTTTTTTCCTTTTGGTTCTTTCGACTATATATAACTCTACAACTTCAATCCATGTCGACGACGTCAATCACTCTCTCATATCTCTCTGCAAGTAATGGACAAAAAGATGAAAGCTTTGACTTCAATTCTGACGTTCGCTGTCATCGTTACCTTCTCACAGGCAGAGACATTATTCCCTCAGGCCCAACAAGCTCCTAAGTTCTTCAATTCCAGTGAAACCCAGCAAAAGGTAAGACCTTCTGAATCTGCAACAACATATATATATATATATATATATATATATATATATATATATATATAATCAAAAGGGTGCTCAAAATCCTACTAATGAAGCATTAATTCATTTTCAGAATCTCTCACAGAATAGTCTGGGGGGTCGCTGTTCTTACAGAGTAACCATAACCACAAGCTGCTCTTCACCCAGACACACAAGGGATCGTATCAGTCTTGTTTTTGGCGATAAATATGGCTATGAGGTTATACTTTCTTCCTAAAATAACTCTTTAATAACTAACTCGATGAACTACATAACTGATTAATGGTGGGTTTGGTTAATGATAAGGTTTATGTTCCGAGATTGGACGACCCTTCTACGGGAACATTTAATCGTTGTTCTAGAGATACGTTCAGGATAAAAGGGCCATGTACGTACCAAATATGCTATTTGTATCTGTACAGGAGTGGTAGAGATGGTTGGAAACCAAGGACGGTGACAGTATCTGGCACTTACTCTAGATCCGTCACTTTTTACTATAGTACTTATGTTCCTTATCGCGTTTGGTATGGCTTCAACGAATGTGAAAGTTCTTCACTTTCCTCTGCAACTGCGTAGTGGAACTGTCAATGCAAGTCGATTGTGTATGGCTGAACTTGCGAGCTTCATGTACTCCAGTGAATCTCGATTTTATGCGATCGAGTATGAACTTCGATGTAGAATAAAATACAGTTGAAATCAAGTCCCTACCTCTATCAGATTGTTTTATTATTCGAGTCATGTGATTAACCGTGACGGATTGGAAATAAATTTAGTGAAGTTGAAAATTCAAAGTGAATTTAATAAAATTTAAATCGTTAGATAAAAATTTAATGATTTAAATTTTTAAGAAATGATTGAAAAATTGTTTAATATTTATTAAAAATTGAATTATTTGATGAAAATTTAATAATCCATTAAATACAATAAATTTGAATTCTCAAGATGTAGAAAATATGTAAGAGACTAGTAACTCAATGATATCTAAATAAATTACTCTAACATTATCATGTAAGGCCTTTGTTGGATATCCTATAAAATTTACCCATAAAGGATGCTCAATCAATAACACTAGCAATTATACTGTAAATGAGAGAGGGAATTTAGGTTGTGAAAATTTTGAGATATCTTTAACATATTATGAGTATTTCATTTGATTAGTGATCCTAATCTATATAAGATCTGATTTCCGCTACTAAAGAGAAATCTGTAAGTCTTTTTCCTTCATTAGTATCAGAGCTAGAATTAGACTGGTTTCCTGATTACATTTGTATAATTTATTAGGATATGAGAGAATTATTTTAGGCTTTATGAATTATGATTTTGAAATTAAAAATTTTGGAAAATTTCAAAAATTCCCTTGCTCCCTTTGTTTTTATTTTCTAAACAAATCCTAACAGAGAAGAAGAACCTTGGCCGCCTACGATGCTCTTACTAGCCAGGAAGCATCCGTTGCCATCAACACTGACTGGCTAGATAACACTAGCTGACAATTCAAGAAAGCTCCAAGAAGAAATCCAAAATCATGTGACCTAAAGCCCCTTTGATGGAGGCATTTGTTGTCGCACTCCATCGCTAGCCACTGTGCCATGCTAGCCCATGAGTGGGTGGCTGGTGAGCTGCAGTGAGTGGCGATGACAAGAGGGAGGAAGAAGGAATCTAGGGTTTCTTCTTTTGTGTTTTGTTTTTTTCTAAATAATTAAAAGTTTTCAAATAATTGAATCATAAACCCTAATGTTTTTTTTGGAACTTATACTTTTTCTAAAGGTCTTGGGCCTTATGTTTTTTTTTAAAGAATTTCCTCCTTTAATTGGGCTTATGGCCCATTTCAAATAATACTAAGGGGACTAACCTTTTTAAGTCCCTAATGAATGAACACTTAGACATATTCCAAGATATAATTTGTGTATTTATATTTTAGCCCTAAATAAATACAATTATTTAAATTTTTTTGGTGGAAAATTAATTTACATGTCCCAATAAATTTAGAATAAGTAATATGTGATTACTTGTTATTTCTATATGTTAATAAGTTTAACATCATTTTATTAATTTGTCTTATTAATTTTCTTTCCATAGAAAATTTAGAAATTAAATGTTAATTAGTTTAACATTATATGTCTAATTTATTTATATGTTAATTTGTTTAACATGTAATAAATTTATTTGTTAAATCATGAAATGCATATTTTATTAATATGTTAATTAGTTTAAGATGTTTGTTAATAACTGTTAATTAGTGTAAACACCATATTTTGTCTTGAAATCTCTAAAATTAATAATTTGGGGTCACCTTTGCCTAGATTTTTTAATTAATTTTTAGTCATATTTTTGCTTTGTAGTTTCAATTAATTTTGTTACTTTTGGGTCCTTTTAATTTAATTTTGATTCATTATAATAATGTGTTTTTGTTTTAATTAATTCTAACATTTTTAGTTGATTATTAAAAATTAAGAAAAAAAATAAGGCTAGATATCTTGCTCATCCTTTATTGAGAAGCGAGGTAAAATGAGATAGGACACTACTAAAAAAAGTAAGGATTGAAAATAAGCAAGGAAAGATTGGTGATTAAAAAAAGAAAGGAAATCCAAGTTTTTTGGTTGAAAATAAGCAACAACAAAAAAAGATTGAAAAAGGAAAAAGAATATATAAGGGAGAATTTCCTTTCTTGAAAACTAAGATACAATGGAAATAGAAAACTCTTGCAGAGGAAAAATTAGAAAGGATTAATGGGTAATTTAAAAATTTATTAAGGAAACCCTAATTATTTTTTTTATTGTAAAAAGATAGGGAAATAGTCTAAAGAGGATGAATATTGGATAAGAGAACGCTTGATAGAAAAGAAGGAATGAGACATCAAAAGGAGAGAAAAAAAAAAAAGTGGAGGCATGAGTGAGAAGAGGAAAAGAGGTGCTAGAAAGGACAAGAAGGGAGGAGGAAATCAAGCTAAGGATAAGGAAGAGAGGTAATATCATTCACCATCCATTCCATCTTGAAGATTTGTGTTCCAATTTGTATGCTTATTTCTCATGCCTATATTTTCTGCCTTATCGCCTAATTGTCATGTGTTTCTCCATCTTTTGTAGCTTCTAATTTTGCTAGAATTATGTCTAATTGGGTCTTGCTTAAGTGTTTGGTGAAATGTTGTTATGAAATTTTGTATGGAATTTTGTTGCCCTTCACCTTCATCATATTAACATGAATTGTGCTATATTTTTGTTGCCAATTTTGGTGATTATGCTATCCATTTTGCCTAGTTTTTTATGTCATCATTTGAGCACTAATTTATATGTTTTGGTGTGTTAAATTGGGGCATCTTGGTTGTCCATTTTGCCTAAGTTTTTATGCCACCATTTGAGCATTAATAGGTGTGTTTTAATGTGTTAAATTAGGGCATCTTGATTGTCCATTTGTCCTTTTTTTTTTATATGACATTATTTGAGAATTTATAAGTGCGGTTGAGTGTTTCAAATTGGGGTGGCAGTGTTGCACAATTTTTCTTCTATTTTTCAGCATTGTTTAAGCCTTTTGAATGTGTTTTAGGTGTGTTATAATGCTTCAAAGTAGGGTGTCGTTGTTGGCCAATTTTCTCCTAAATTTTTCAGCATAGTTAAGGCTATTTGGATATATTTTAATGTGTTGAAAATTGCTTCTAATTCAAATATCTTGGCTCTCCACTTCGGCCAATATTTTTATTGCATGATTTATGTATGTTTAACATGTCTTGTGGTTAAGCTAAAGGTACATGTTGTAATTCTTGGTTGATTGTGCTCTATGGTGGTGAGAATTTAGGGCATAGAAGGTGTTAAAAAGCTTGTTAAATGCCATGACAAAGTGTCTTTCTAAGCCTAAAACAAAGAGCTAGCAAAGATGGGTTGCAATGGTTGGTATGAAGTATTGTAAGGTTTATGTTTATTGATTGGGGAAAAAATTGTCGCTTGTGTTATTGCAAATGTTGTAAATAATATATGGTAAATTTTAATTAGACACTAACACACATAAGCACCAATGTATGCATTTATTAATGGTATCATTTGAGGTCCAATGCCTCCATAGGCATATTCGTTTTGGTGTTTGTCATGTGAGGTCCAACACTTTTGTAGGTACTTTTTATAAGCAATTTTGTTTTCAATATTAGTGTTACCGTGTAAGGCCAACACCTTCATGAGTACATGATGAATTTACCAATGGATCCATATGAGATTCAATGACTCCATAGGTATTACCAAATACTGGACACGTACATTTAAAATAAATTTCAAGTTTCAACTGTAATACCCAAAAGAAAAAAAAAATGTAATAATAATGAACTAAAATTAAATAAAATAATAATTTATTTTATTTTAAGAGTTGTGGAAGGGAAGAAATTCACTTGAGATAGGGCTAAGATCTACATACTGATGGAATACTCACAAAGGAACTTAAAGAAGTATTAAATGTAGATGTAGATGAAATTTTATCTAAGATAGCAATCAGTCTGAGTACTTAAGTCTTATCATATGCATTTCTAGCACTTATAACTAAAGAGAGTTTGGAAACTAAGTATCATCAAAGGAAAAATTTTGATTTGATAATGCAAAATACTCCCACTTAAATTACCAACATGCCTTAATTGAGTTATTTTACCATCAGATCTCTTATACACATAAACATTTTTACCTCTCGCGTATTGTCACTATGCAAGGGAGCATTTTCCATTATCATTCAGTGTTGTTGGAGCTTGCCCAACATCGCAGCATCACCACCGGCCTGAGTACAACCTCCGTCAACCTCCATATGGCCGAAAACAGTACGAAATTCTGATGGGGTGAATAATAACTAAACTCTAGCTCAAAATCAGCGAAATTAGGTGCGTTTTTGTGAACACCTTATCCTTAATTACTTAATTATTTAATTAATTGATACACCAATTAATTAATAATTAAGCAAATAAAGGAAATAAAAATGACAGAGGCTCAAATGACATTCTTAAATGAAGATAACTTGAAATTCAAAATGAATAATGGGAGAACTATAAGTGTCGTAACCGACCTTTCGGCGAAATAGAATAAAAAGTTTAAAACTGATTCCCAAAAATGGAATTTTGAAAATCAATTTATTTGGAGTCTCCACAAAAATTTTTAATGGAAAACTTTGGAAAACCAATTTAAAACAAAACGAAAAAGGTGAAATGGTCTGCGAAATCAGAGATGGGTTCGGGAGTCTATTTGAGTGTGGGGAAGGTGTTAGGCACCCCACAACACCCGCCCATAAGGATGGTTACCTTAAACTAGTCAGTTGAAATAGAGTATGGCCTTTAATTAATCTCAATTACACTTTTATTGACATGGATGCATGTTAGACATAGGAGACAAAAAAGCAAGAATGCATGCAAACAGATAGATATTTACAAATGGCGGACTTGACCTAGGATGAGAGCCTAAGGCCTACGTACCCTGCGATAGGGATCAAAGTCCACGTAGTTCGACCAAAAGGCATGTTTTGCGGGTTGGTGGTTTTCTTGATTTGTGATGAGAATAGAAGGATTTTAATTAAGACAGATCGTTGAAAACAAAATGGGATTGAAATTTGGTTTGTATGTTTTAATCTACTACAATTTGATTAACCTCGTTCTCCTGACCTCTTCATATTTTCTCTTTTAAAATTTTTTTGCCGATTTTATTATTATTATTTTTTGAGTTTTGGGAGTTTATATTTCGGGAATTAATGCATAATTTATAACGAAAGAAATATATATGTTTTTGAATTTTTGAATTTATTGTTGATTATGGAGACTCAAGTTTCGTATGTCATTTTTTATCAATTAAATTTTATGCTTGACTTATTTAAAATGTTCATTTTCACATTACGATTGATTATTGGTAAATAATTTAATTCAAGTGCCATTATTTATTTGTTTATTTGTTTATTCTTGAACGAATATATGCTAATTTTTGGGTTCTATGGAGATTAAAATCTCACACGAGCCCGGGAAGTCGAGGAGAGAAAAGTATTCTCACACGATTCATTTTGTATAAATATTTAATCAAAGTTAATATTTAATTATTGTCCATTTATTTATTTTTTGTATTGTTACTATTATCATTAATATTATTATTATTTCTGAATTAATTATAGGGATTTAAGGAGATTAGAACCTCACATAATCCCACACAATCGAGGAGAATGATATTCTTACAGATAATTTCGTAAATAATGGGGAATGTTTAATTAAAGCAAATCTTTTAATTATTTATTATTTATTATTCTTTTCTAAAAAATAAAGGTATGCTAACTTCAGGGATCTAAGGAGACTAAAATCTCACCCAATCCCAGGTAATCGGGGAGAACAGTATTCCCATACGATAATTTTGCAAATAATGGGAAACAGTTCATTAAAGCAAACATTTTAATTATGATTATTATTATGATTTAATCAAAATTAATATTTTATTATCATTCATTTATTTTTCACCATTCATTCATTAATATTTCATTAATATTATTATCACTTTTTCAATTATTCGATCAGTTGTAAGGATTAAGGAGATTAACATCTCACATAACCCCCGGTAATCGAAGAGAATAAAATTCTCACACGATAATTTTATGCATCATGACAATATTTATTAATTATCATTCACTTATTTTTCACCATTCAATCATTAATATTTCATTAGTATTATTATTGCTTTTCAATTATTTAATTCATTGAAAGGATTTAAGGAGATTAATATCTCACATAATCCCCGGTAATCGAGGAGAATAGAATTCTCACACGATAATTTTATGCGTAATAGCAATATTTCTTAATTATCATTCACTTATTTTTTGGCCATTCATTCATTAATATTTCATTAATATTATTGTTGCCTTCCAATTATTTAATTAATTGTAAGGATTTAAGGAGATTAACATCTCACATAATCCCCGGTAATCGAGGAGAACAAAATTCTCACACGATAATTTTATGCGTGATAGCAATATTTAATCAAAGTTAATATTTAAACAATGGTAATAAACAAAATTAAAATGAGTTTTAGCAAATGAACAATAGCATCTTAGAACCAAACGCATGAACAGTGCAGAATGCATGAGATTATCTTCGAGCAACTCGTATGAACAGTAACATGCATGCAAAAAAATTGGCCGTGCAGCCCATGCAGCCATACCTGTGCGATTTTAGCCTCTCCCTTGTGCTCCAATGAAGAATGGCCTTCTCCTCCTCACTCACCTGTGGTAGATGGTCCTCCAACAGTCCCGAAATGGTTGGTCTCGGCTGGAAGCAAGCAGAAATGGCAGACAGCACTTCGTTGGGCAGCGTTGGAAATTCTAGCTGGAAGTGCTCACATGTCCCTGCTCCTCGGTTGGAAGACAAAAGCTGAAAGCTTCCCTTCCTCTCTACACTTTCTCTTATTCCTTGTTCTCCCTAAATTCTCCTCTGTTTACCTCTGTTTTCTGGGCTCAAAACAGAGTTTTTTCTCCTCCATGGTTCAGCCTCTATCAATCCTTTTGCTGCCACTTTGTTTTACATTCAGGCCTCTTTGTTTCTGTTCATCATTTTGGCATCCAACTCTCCATTTTCTGCTCCTCGGATTGTCTGAACTTCAGCTCCTTTTCTCTCCACGGTTTGGACGTTGCTTCAGCTTCTCTCCCTCTCGGTTTCTGGTTTCATTTTCTCTTCTGTTTTTTGCACCATGACTCCCTCTCTCTTCCTCTCAGTTTCTGCCTCTCGTTTAGCTTCTCTCCCTCTCAGTTTCTGGTTTCGTTTTCTCTTCTGTTTTCTCCCTCACGTTGCTGTCTCGTTTTCTGGTTTCGTTCAGCTCCCTCTTCCTCTCGGTTTCTCTCTTATCCTCTCGGTTTCTGCTTCTCCCCTTCAGCTCTCATTTTTCTCTCGGTTTCTCTCTTATTCTCTCCCTCTTTTCTTCAGCTCCTTTTTCCTCTCGGTTATGTGGTTCTCTCCATCTTCTCTTCTTTATACTCCAGCCCACCTCTCTTTTTCTGCCATGTTGCTCCCTTTTCTTCTTACTTTTCCTGCAACTTCCAGCCACTCCACTTACTGCTCACGGTCCCCTGCTTTTTCTGCCACTTCCAGCCACGCCACTCTCTCCTTTCTCTGCACAAGCCGCTCTACTTTCTGCCTCCTCTGAAAAACCAGCTCCCTCTTGCTTTTTTGTCCTCCTTGTCCTCTTGTTCCTTAGTAATGCATGTGTGTGCATGAGTGTATGCATGTGGGAATGAGTGAGTGTGTGTGTCCGTGGGTGAGAGTGTGTGAGAGTGTGAGTGTGAGTGTGTGAGGTTGTGTGTCCGTGAGTGAGAGTGTGAGTGTGTGAGAGTGATGTGTGACATGTGTGTGAGTGCAAGTGTGCATGTGGGAGCAAGTGAGCATGTGGAAGCAAGTGAGCATGAGCAAGTGAGAGTGTTTTGCAATTTTATTTTAATTAGGTGGCCTTATTCATTTTATTTCTTTACAAGATGATTACCATGTCTCTTCTTCAAACATATATTTTGAGTTTTTCTTTTTAATATTTTGGTTCTTATATTTGGTTTTTTTCATATTACTTCTATTTTTTGCCTTTTGCAATTTTGTTTTAATTAATTTTTTTTTTGAATTTTTAATTCCATTTATTATTATTACCATGACTATTATTATTGTTAATTCAGATGGGGTGTTCACAGTTGCCTCTCTTTGCTTGTCTCTTAAGTTAGGGAAGTGAATAGTGAAGAAATGACCTAATCTTAAGAGCAAGCAAAGACGTGAACACACCATCTTCCACATCGAGGGAAGACAGGGGAAGACAGGAGTAAATTCGTGCTTAGAAAGGATGGTGAATATCCTGAACTGGCTTTCGACATAAATGTAAATTGCCTGGACACAATGCAGGACTTTTGCAGAAATGTAAATTGCCTGGACTTGATGCAGGACTTTTGCGGAAATGTAAATTGCCTAGACTTGATGCAGGACTTTTGCAGAAATGTAAATTGCCTGGACTTGATGCAGGACTTTTGCAGAAATGTAAATTGCCTGGACTTGATGTAGGACTTTTTGCAGAAATGTAAATTGCTTGGACTTGATGCAGGACTTTTGCAGAAATGTAAATTGTTTGGACTTGATGCAGAACTTTTGCGGAAATGTAAATTGCCTGGACTTGATGCAGGACTTTTGCAGAAATGTAAATTGCCTGGACTTGATGCAGGACTTTTGCAGAAATGTAAATTGCCTGGACTTGATGCAGGACTTTTGCAGAAATGTAAATTGCCTGGACTTGATGCAGGACTTTTGCAGAAATGTAAATTGCCTGGACTTGATGCAGGACTTTTGCGGAAATGTAAATTGCCTGGTCATGATGCAGGACTTTTGCAGAAATGTAAATTGCCTAGACTTGATGCAGGACTTTTGTGGAAATGTAAATTGCCTTGACTTGATGCAGGACTTTTGCAAAAATGTAAATTGCCTGGTCATGATGCATGAGCGAGGTAGGTGTCGAACATGGACAAACATGTATGCGTGAGAAAGGCACATCCTTAAAGGATAATGAAAATTTTATTGGTTTTGATACATGTTAAAATGATACCTATTCCCTTTGTGTTAGAAGTAATAAGACTGTTTGTGAGCGTAAAACCTCCACCTTTTATTTTGGAAATCGGAAGGGTGACATGTTAGATTATGATTCAAGTCAATTGGAAAAACGTCAATATTGCCCAAAGTGAATGAACTGTCTAACCACGCTTCCTTCATCGCGACCCTAAATCTATCGTTTCAACAGTCGACAGTCCGCATACTTTGCTTCTTCAGTTTAACTACAAGCAGTCTTATACTCTCTTCTTTGCAGTAAGCTCGAGGACATTGAAGTTGCTTCTATCTCCTTTTATACAAGGTAAACCGGTAATGAAAATGCCAAATTGCGTATATGCTGCATCCTTTAGGCCTCATCATAGTAATTGCATGGAAACACTTATTTAAAACGCATTGGGGTATTTCTGGGATGCATATCATCAGACAATATTTTGAATAGTGCTATTCACTTGAATGTTTTATTTTGCATATTGAATGTATGAGACAATCATAAAGGCAATATGGTTATGTAGGGGAATGGAGTGATGAAAGGCAAGTTATCTTAAATGAGTAAACAACTAAAGACCCTAAGGAATGTGGGTGGTAAGATAAACGCAAGTACAAAGAATAGCAAAATACAACTGGGATGACTCTGAATTTCGGCTCCAGGCGGCAATGGTTGCTTACACCTAGTGTTGCCATTGGATACACTTATTTCGAAACTGACTAATGAAGACAACCTCTAAGGATCCTTTCGGGTTGGCAATTTAGTCTTCATACCACCTTACTTTGTCCATCCTTTGCCACCCTATCCTTCGTTTGAACCTCCTTCTTGAACTGGTCCTAATTGCGAATTCTCCTTTCTTTCTTCTTCTTTTTTCCTCGTCATCCCCATTTAAGCAAAGTATTTTTTGACTGCGTCGGAATTAATTGGTTTTCCAAGCTCCCTACCATCCATATCGGCAAGAGTCAAGGCCCCTCCAGAGAATGCTCGTGTCACCACATATGGACCTTCGTATGAAGGTGCCCATTTGCCTCTATTATCTTCTTGATTTAGGAGGATCTTTTTCAGAACCAACTCCCCTGGCCTGAACTGTCTAGGATGAACCTTTTGATTGAAGGCCCTTGCCATCCTTTTTTGGTATAGCTGCCTATGACACATAGCTATTAATCGCTTTTCTTCGATCATATTCAGCTGCTCATATCGCGTCTTTACCCACTCGCTCTCCTCGAGGTTGGACTTGATCAACACTCGGAGAGAAGGGATCTCAACTTTAATCGGGGTCACTGCCTCCATGCCATATACTAAAGAGTGTGGAGTTGCCCCTGTGGATGTTCGTACCATCGTTCAATACCCATGAAGAGCATATGGGAGCATCTCATGCCAATCTTTATAAGTAATAGCCATCTTGCTAATGACCTTTTTGATAATTTTATTCGCTGCCTCAACTGCTCCATTCATCTGTGGCCGGTAGGGTGTAGAGTTATGGTGCTTAATCTTGAATTGACCACACAATTTCTTAATGTCAGCTCCATTCAAGTTGGGAGCGTTATCCGTGATAATCCTCTCTGGTATACCATATCGACAAATAATGTTCGATTTCAAAAATCAGAGGAAGACCCTTTGGCCAATATTGGAAAACGAACATGCTTCTATCATTTTGCAAAATAATCAATGGCTACCAAAATGAATCGGTGTCCATTCAATGCCTTTGGGTTGATAGGGCCAATCACATCTATTTCCCACATTGAGAATGGCCACGGTGCCACCAAGTTGTGTAGGGGTTGGGGTGGAGCATTGATCCTATTGGCATATGTTTGGCATTTATGACATTTCCTCACATGGTCAATGCAGTCTTTTCCCATGGTTAACTAGAAGTACCCACATCTTTGAATTTGTCTAGCCATAGTATGGCCATTAGCATGGGTCCCACAGATTCCCTCATGGATCTCTATCATTATCCTTCGTGCTTCTGATGCATCCACACATCTAAGCAGAGTGTTGTCCCATGACCTTTTATATAACACCTCTCCACTAAGGAAAAAATTTATCGCCAATTGACGAATGGTTTTTTTGTCATTCTCCGTTGCCTCAGCTGGATATTGCTGGTTCTGGACATAGTTCTTTATATCATGGAACCACGGCCGTCCATCATTCTCTTCCTCCACGTTCAAGCAGCAAGCCGGGGTGTCCCGGGTCTCAACCTGGATAGGGAACATATTAACTCCACAGTCCAACTTAATCATTACAGCTAGGGTGGCCAACACATCAGCAAACTGATTTTTATCACGGGTCAAATGCGTGAAATTTATTTCCCTAAACCTTGACACTAATTTTGTCAGATGTTTTTGGTATGGGACCAGTTTGGGATCTTTGGTTTGCCACTCCCCATTTACTTGATAAATTACAAGGGCTGAATCTCCAAACACCTCCAGATCTTTGGCACCTAACTCTAAGGCGGCTTGCAGACCATTGACACAAGCTTCATATTCTGCCACATTATTTGTGCAGTCAAAATTGAGCTTGACTGCCACTGGATATTGCTTGCCTTCAGGTGATAGTACTACCGCTCCTAATCCACTACCATGTATATTGGCTACCCCATCAAAATACATAGTCCACTTGATTTCCTTTGGATCATCTTCTTCGAATGTCAGAATATCCTCATCTGGGAACTGGAAGTCTAGCGATTGATATTCATCCAGGGGATTGGCCGCCAAATGCTCAGCTATAACGCTCCCTTTGACTGATTTACTGGTCATATATTTCACGTCATATTCTGAGAGTATTACTTGCCATTTTGAGACCCTTCTCGATACATGAGGACTCTCAAAAATGTATTTGATTGGATCCATCTTGGAGATTAGCCACGTTACATGATAAAGCATGTACTACCTCAGTCTCTTTGTGGTCCACACAAGACTGCAACAAGTCTTTTCAATTAACGAGTACCGCGACTCGCATTCATTAAATTTCTTGCTTAGATAATAAATGGCTTGCTCTTTTCTTCCTGATTCGTCGTGTTGTCCTAACACCGCACCCATGGACCCTGGTTAAATAGTCAAATAAAGGATAAAGGGCCGCCCTGGTATAGGTGGCACCAAGACAGGGGGGTCAAGAGGTACTCCTTTATCTTATCGAACGCGCGTTGGCAGGATTCGTTCCATTCTCCCGGTTGGTTCTTGCGTAATAATTTAAATATTGGTTCACAAATGGCAGTTAAATTTGCGATGAACCTGGCTATGTAGTTCAAACGACCCAAGAACCCTCGGACTTCTGTTTCTGTACTAGGTGGTGGCATGTCGCGAATCGCTCTAATTTTATCAAGGTCTATTTCTACCCCCTTCTTACTAACAATGAATCCCAAAAGCTTCCCAGATGTAGCCCCAAATATACACTTACTAGGATTCAATCGAAGTTTGTATTTTCGTAGTCTTTTAAAGAGCTTTCGTAATACAGCCACATGACTTTCCCCTTCAGCTGATTTAGCGACCATGTCATCCACATACACCTCTATTTCTTTATGCATCAAGTCATGAAACAAGACAACCATCGCACGTTGGTAAGTGGCCCCAGCATTTTTAAGTCCAAAGGGCATTACCTTGTAACAAAAGGTTCCCCATGGGGTAATGAATGTGGTTTTTTCCTTGTCATCAGGGTGCATCAGGAATTGATTATAGCCAGAGTATCCATCCATAAGGGAATACCTGAAGCTTTTTGCTGTGTTATCAACTAAGACGTCAATGTGGGGTAATGGAAAGTCATCTTTCGAGCTGGCCCGATTTAAGTCCCGATAATCGACACATATCCTCACTCACCCATCTTTCTTTGGCACAGGGACTATGTTCGCGACCCATTAGGGGTATTTAGAAAACTTCTAAGAAACCGACATTCCATTGCTTCATTACTTCTTCTTTGATCTTAAGGGACATCTCTGGGCTCATCCTCCTCAGCTTCTGTTTCTTGGGTCCTATATCAGAATACAAGGGTATCTTATGGGCAGTAATTTCAGGATCTATTCCTGGCATATCCTGATAGGACCAGGCAAACACATCTATATATTCCCTAAACAACTTGATCGTATCTTCCCTTTCTGGGTTATCAACTATTTTTAATTCCTTCTTATCATCCTCTGTCCCCATATTGATCACTTCAGCGGTTTCTTCGTGCGGAACAATACCCTTTTCTGCAGACTCTACTATTTTAACAAAGGTTTGAGATATGTCATCATTATCATCAGTTTCTAAATCACTTGCATCCATGACAACACAAGGCTCATTCAAACAGTGCCCTAGTGCTTCTGCTTTAAACAAGAGTTCCAAGGATTCAAATTCCCTAGAAATTGGGGAGAAAAAGCAAAAATAAATACGAAAAGGCAGGATTCAAACAAGATTTTGGCAAAAGATCGAAACAACTGCATTCATTCGATATTTAAAATAAAGTTTCAAGTCGTTAGCTATTACAGAATTTTAAAACACGATATTCAAAACATTACTCTAATGACATAACATCTGATAAAATTTTGGATTCCTAATTGTCTAGAGCTTTTCCTAGCTTGTCCGGTTGGATCCATGCAACCTCCGTATGCTCTCCTTCTTCTTCACTTGCCATTATGACTAAGTCACCAGGATGTATTATCTCAGTGGGAGTAGGAAAAGTTTCTCAGAGGTGAGGTATTTCTACTTTCCCCTTTTGCTTACCCTCCTTCCATCGCGCCTTGTGGGTTTCCATGGAGAGCTCGTATCCTAGCCCCTGTCACCCTGGATTTTCGAGCAACTCAACTGGTTCCCCTATGCCTTGCAGATTTACTCCCAGTCCTTTTCCCTTTTGATACCCACTGTTCATCATGATCTTGGCCACTACCTGATTGACTCCTTTGGTGGATTCCCCCACTCCCAATGGCATCAGGTCAGTGCCCTTTTTAGAATTCCCAACCTTCAATACTTCTAAACTCGGAAAAGAGCTGTCTATGACTTGCTCAGCATTTTCAATGTAAGGTACCGTACTTGACCTGCTAAGAATCATTTCTTCTTCACCTTTTATGGTAATGAGCCTCCTTTCATCGATGTATTTGATCCTCTGATGCACGGTCGATGGGACCGCACTAGCGGCATGAATCCAAGGTCTCCCTAGGAGCATCGTATACGCTGCGTTGATATCCATAACTTGGAACTTGACGGTAAATAAATTTGGACCAATTTCTAAAGGGAGTTCAACCTTTCCAATCACTTCCCTCCTTGTCCCATCAAAGGCTCTCACTACCAGGTCATTGTACTCGATGCATGACTTCTCAACAGGTAATTGCCCTAAAGTGGACAAGGGCAAGACATTCAGGGCTGACCCCCCATCGATGAGCACTTTTACAATTATATACCCATAGCATTTCAGAGTAATATGGAGGGCTTTGGGCTTTTTGACCGACGTGGGGTGCGTCTCATCCTCAGAGAAGGAAATCAAGGTAGAATTTTTTACCGCATTTATCAGGTTCACGACCTTCTCCGGGGTGATATCAGGACGCACATAAGTTTCATTCAGCACACTCTGTAATGCCCTTCGGTGAACCTCTGAATTCATTATTAGGCTCAAAATAGAGATTCGGGCTGGAGTTTTTCGCAATTGATCCACCACATCATATTCGCTCTGTTTCATAATTTTTAGAAACTCATCTGTTTCCTCCCGTCCTTCCTTCCCAGGGGCTTCGTTGAGGTTTGAGCTTTCCTCTACTTCCAGGTTTGGATTCAGAACTCCTCCCACATCTTTGGAGTATACCCAACCACTGCGAGTGATCCCTTCTACAACGTCTAAATGACCTCTTTCCGTGACAGGCCTCTCTTTCGATGCCTTATTGTCAGAAGAACATTCTATCTTTAACCCATAATTCCACGGCACAGCATGATCGCTCTGATACAGAAATAGAGAGGGCACGTAAATAGTGGCAGTCGGACTTTTGACAGGCACTGGTGTGGGTACTACAAGTAAAGATCCTTACGCTATACCTCGTGGGTTACGATTATTTTGGATCGGGGTGGCTCCCTTAACTTCATAGAGTGGTTTATCAACCACCAGGAAGGAGTTCCTAAGCCTTGTGGAGTCGGATGCTCCCTTGGTCCAGGCACCGTCTTTTTCTGTGACGCACACATTCCCTTTAGTAGGCTCTCGAGTTCTTTCAATGGTTAGAACTCTAAGCATCATCATCCTCTGTGTCAATTCCCTGAACTGCTCACAACCTTCAATGTTGTGACCCACTTCTCCATCATGAAACTCACAATACCTATTTTGCGACTCCCCGAGTTTGTTCTGTCCCCCATTCTGAGCAGGGATATAGCTAGTATCCTTCAAACCTTCATATAACTGCCGCATAGTATAGGATGCCTCAGCCAAGTCTTTCAAGCCAAAATCCTCCCCTTCTATCATGGACACTTGCTTTTCCTTATTGTGATTTGGCAAGGGGTTGGTGACGATATTGGGGTCATTACCCATCTTTATGCCGATGTGATTATTGTCTAACAATGCTAACACGTGCTTCCTGAAGGCCTCACATTTGTCAATATTGTGCCCTGCAGCTCCCATGTGATATTCACAAGTGGCATTGGGATCATACCACTCAGGGAATGGCGGTTGAAGTGGCTTGACAGGTTTAGGGCCCATAAGCTTTTTTGCCACTAAGTCATGAAAAAGCTCCAATCAGCTAACATTGAAGTTGGGTAATGGCCTGTCATCGCAGGGCGGTAGCATTGGCCTAAACCCTCGATTTTGGGCTGTCAGCTTTTGCGGCCCAGAATAAGGTTGCGGTGGTGTCGGGTAGCTCGTGTAATTCCCCATAGCTGGGCCTCGCGACTGGTGAGACATGGCTGGGTTCTGACCACGAAAAGGTGCCTGGGGATATTGACTATACATAGGGCGGGGATGTTGGAATGTGGCATGGATATGGCTAATATCCCCTTCCTTCTTTCAACTGTTTGTAGGTTTTCTAGTTTCCATGGAGGTAGCTTCAAATAGCCCATCGCGCACATCAACGTCTATCCTCTTTCCAACTTGGATCAGATCAGCAAATTCATTTACGTGCATCCCTAGCATTATCTTACGGTATGGGTCCCCCAAGGTACGGATAAAATAAGAGCATAATTCCGAGTCCAGAAGTGGCGGTTGGACTTCAGCAGCTGCGGCTCTCCATCTTTGGGCATATTCTTTAAAGGTCTCTATTCCCTTCTTCTTTAGCCCTTTCAGGTGCTCTCGTGTAGGGGCTGTATCCAGATTGAACTTGTATTGGCTTATGAACACATCAGTGAGGTCTCTCCACCTTTTTAGCTTGGAGTGATCCAATTTCATGAACCAATGTAAGGCCGCGCCGGTCAGACTCTCATGAAAGAAGTTTATTAGGAACCTTTCGTCCCTATACCATACCGACATCTTAGTGCAGTATGATTTTAGGTGGTAGTGTGGTTCTCCACTACCATCGTATTTGGTAAACTCAGACACCTTAAAGTTTTTAGGGATGGGGACCTCCGGGGCTAAACATAACTCATCCAACTCAACAGACTTATAGTTAGTCGGCCTCTGCAGAGCTCGCAGTCTGTCTTTAACCTCTGTTATGTCCTTTTCCCAATCTTTCCTCTCATCGCCCTCTTTCATCTTGAAGCCGGTGTTGGCAGCAAGCTGAGCAGGCGCTGCAATTCCAATAGTTGGTTCCCCCCCAGGAATGTCATAGGTGAAAACACCACCTTGGCTTCATTCTGGGTACCCTTGTCCTTCAGCCCCTGAAGCTAAAGGGTTTGGTGGTCGGTTCGCCACTGTCGGTCTTTGTGTCAGTTCGGGCACTCCGGTGGCAGAAGGACTACCCAGAGTTACTCCTGGTATTCCAACACCTATATTAGGGGTGCCATGGTCGGCATTAGTGGGGTTTGACGAAACATGGTTCGCGACCATGCTAGAACTCATATTTTGCAACAGCTTCATCATTTCTACCATTTGCGACTGCATTGCCCCCATTTGATCCTTTAGGGCCCCTACTTCCGCTTCTAACCGCTGCTTAGTCTCTGATGGACTATTTTCAGCAGCCATTGCTCTAGCCTGCGCTCGGGTTATATACGTTCTTCCAGACGGCTGGGCCTGGTTAGACGAGTTCTTCCCCTCTCAGGCAATATTGACGTCTTACCTGTCATTATTGTTATATTTTTTTATATTAACAAAATGAATGTAAATAAAAAAACGATTACCTAGGTTTCTGATTTTCGGTGTGTTAACTCGGCATAAAGGATATAAGAACCACAGACCTTTAAATCCTTGAGGATACATATAGTAACACTCAATGAATCAAAGTTAACTGCTAACACAAGGGACATTTAGGATCCACATGTATAGGTCTATTTTTACACCACACAACCAATTTCCACACAAGATCTCTACTATTTCGAACATATTTGAGGGCCAAAAGATGAAACCGTGCATTATAATAAAGTGTTTAATTACATCAATCGACTTTGAAGTTACACATTAAAGGGACCCCATCTATGAGTCCATCTTACAAAATACTGAAGCTGTCTTTGTTCCTTACTCGTCTAAAATTTCATCAACATTTTCAAATCCTCTATAAGGTCATGACATAGAGCGAGAAACTCAGTTACTGCTATGGGAGTCTTCACGGGGATGGCATGCCCTTCCGCTTGCTTATATGCATGAACGAATTCAGGAATGGCATCATTGGCAAATAGGATCATTCTTTTGAAGCGTTCCAGCCACATTTCTTTCTTGGCCACTTGCTCTTCATGGCGTGACTCCCACAGCTGAGCCTTTTCTGCTTGACGGTTGAGTTGCTCAACTAAATTTTGTATGGCTACTGCATTATCGCTTTTGACACTGATCACCTCCCTTGTATTTTCTTCTAACTGTTTAGTGAGTACATCAATTTCTCGTTAGAGGTTACTATGAGACTTGAGCTCTTCTTCCCGCCTCATTATAGCGTCTCTTTCTTTAGTGGCCTTTGACAATCGAGCTTGATAATGGAGGACCTTCTTGCTACTCTCCTCAGCTCATTTTTTAATCCTTTTTATAGTATTTTTCAACTTGTCATTCTCCTCTTTCAATTTCCTCAACTCGGTGTTTATCTCCGACTCCTTTCTCCTTTTTGCTCTTTCATTTTCTTGTGACTTAGATAAGTTCTCCAAGTGTCTTTTGCTTACTTCCTCCAGGTTTTGCAGCTTAGCCTTTTTATCTTTTAATTGTTTGGCTAAGCCCTCATTAACCTCTCGTGAATCGTTACTCAACAAGGGGTTATGAGATCCTAGGGGTGGATGGATCCCCCCGGTCCTTTTCTGGAGCCAAACCTCATATCGCTTCGTGGTTGCCACGGCACGTTTCCCTAACTCAAACTTCCCTTTACGCATTACACAGCCCCATGCATCCCTTATCTATTGGATCATTTCCACCTTCAGGGGATTAGTGTAGTAGAAGCTGACCCTTCGCACAACCTTTTCAGATGGGATGTCTTGTTCATATGCGAATTGGCAGTGAGCAACCGCGGGGTTATAATTGATACATCCTCTTGCACCCATGAGAGGAACATTAGGGAAGTGTCCACAATAGTATATAATATCCTCGCTCTCCTACCAAGAGAGCTTCCACCAAATAGTGGTATCTTTAAGTTCCCCTATTTTCTTAATCCATTGATCACGACTCATTCTCGCTTGTAGCGAAGCTGACCCTTTGCGACGGGCATAATCTCAAATCGGGTGATGGGCAGTGTCAAACCTTGTGCCAAATTGATATTCCCTGCCATAGATATGGTTAACCCACCATATATTCAAGAGTGGCAAACAACACTTCAACTTCCCTTTCTTTTCTCTATGACAAAAACTTAATGTCCAAAATGTTTCCGCTAGCAATGCTGGTACGGGATTCACGCGGTGATTCTCTACCATCCACAAGACACTTACCGCTGCCAAATCGACTACACCCACTGCTGATGGGAATAATACTAGCCCATATACTGCTAAAGCAAGTACTCTTATGAAAACAACCCAGTTCCCCTTCTCAGCTGAAGCTTCCAACCTTTTCTCTAAATACTTCCTGGATAATCCTTCTGTTGCACCCGAACGGCATATCTATACTCGTGTAGGTTCCTCCCCTAAAATCTGGGCTACAACCCATTTGGAGGGGAGATGTCCGGGGTACAAGTAGACAGGGGTATCCTTGGTAATAGGCATTCTCATCAATCCCCCGTATTCTTCTAACGTGGGCGCAAGCTGGAAAGTTGGAAACGTGAAACATCTCAAGGAATCATCCCAATGTTGAGCTAGGGCTACAAGAGCATTGGGTTGGATAGGAATTGATAGCAACTCCAAAATATCTCCATAGTCCTTTTGAAAATGACGGAGTTGTTCCCCTCTGAGCTTCTCACTCATAATAATTAAGCTTTCTACCGATTCAGCTTCTAACTTCACGTTAACTCTCTTTCTAGATGAGACCATTTCTGTTGAGCTTGTGTCTTATGGTTGTGTGGCGTCCAGTGAGTCCTTCATGTCTCTATGCCAATTAACGAAAATGACAGTTCACTGTAACAAATCCGTGGGTTAGAAACAAAACGAAATGAGCACACAATTTATTTAATCAATAGATTACTAATCACTTTCTTCATTACTAATCGCCAAAGACCTTATTGACCTATTGGGAATAGCAACTATAACTCTCATCCTAAGGAGAAATAGATCCTCACGTGGAGGCTTAAATAAGTGAACCAGGTAACCTATTGATGTATTACTTTCCTCGAAATTATTGATTTTCAAAAACTCCCAACTCTATCAATTAGGCAAATCTTACCACATTGCTGAAGTTTTCAATTGTAGCTCATTTCGCTTGGCTAACAATGCGTTAAAATGGAAATGTTGTGATAATTCAATACCCTATAAAAGTTTTTCTTTTTTCTTAAAAAAATGTAATCATGCCATGAATGATGTGTTGACATGCAAAATATGAGTGTAACATGATCCTTGGTGTCCTAACTTGGGCCAACCCTATGTGTGGGAATGGTACCCTAAAGACGATAGGTTCTAAGAAGATTATCTATTAAGGTGGTCCATTAAGGTGGATGGTTTGGGGGTAGATCTAGCATCTTAAAGTGTTATTGGTCTTCAGATTGTCCCCACTCAAAAGAGTGAGGATCTCGCGACATGAATTAGACTAAAAGAGGATAGAATCCCACTCCAATCGAATCCATATAGCGAGACACAACCTGAGCGAGGTCTTCACAGTAATCTCTAGAAGCGATAAGCTTCACAGGAAAACTGTTATAAACCTCTACTAACCTAGGGTAATTGAGGACCCGGGTATAGAGCCCAAAAGTGTGTGAGGTAGAGTGTCAACGTGCATAAGATGGGAGGGGAGCATATAAAACTCTAAACCGACAGTTTATCCAACCTTTATTTATCAAACAGTCAAATTGCAAGAGAAGACAAGAGCTTATAACATAAACAGAGGTCGTCTATCCTAAAGTTCTCTTCCGCATGTTATCTATCCTGACATACGTATTACAAATAAACTAACAAAATTACATGGTAACTAAGGAACTTTAAGCATGTTATATGATTGAAAAAGAAGAAATACACCTATACAAATAGGAAAATAAATAGCAAATACATAAAAACATACAGGCATATCATATGACCACAAGAGATAAATAAACAAGAAACACCAAAAAAGAATAAACCATTAAACTAAACAAAATACAACAAGGGTAATCAAGATAACAAGAAGCCATATTATTTCAACTAACTAATTAAACAGGCTTGACTCTCGAACAATTTCCCCAGTGGAGTCGCCAAACTGTTGTAACCGACCTTTCGGCGGAATAGAATAAAAAGTTTAAAATCGATTCCCAAAAATGGAATTTTGAAAATCAATTTATTTGGAGTCGCCACAAAAATTTTTAATGGAAAACTAATTTAAAACAAAACGAAAAAGGTGAAATGGTCTGCGAAATCAGCGATGGGTTTAGGAGTCTATTTGAGTGTGGGGAAAGTGTTAGGCACCCCACAACACCCGCCCATAAGGACGGTTACCTTAAACTAGTCAGTTGAAATAGAGTATGGCCTTTAATTAATCTCAATTACCCTTTTATTGACATGGATGCATGTTAGACATAGGAGACAAAAAAGTGAGAATGCATGCAAACAGATAGATATTTACAGAGGGCGGACTTGACCTAGGATGAGAGCCTAGGGCTTACGTACCCTGCGATAGGGATCAAAGTCCACGTAGTTCGACCAAAAGGCATGTTTTACGGGTTGGTGGTTTTTTTTATTTGTGATGAGAATAGAAGGATTTTAATTAAGACAGATCGTTGTAAACAAAACGAGATTGGAATTTGGTTTATATGTTTTAATCTACTACAATCTGATTAACCTCGTTCTCCTGACCTCTTCATATTTTCTCTTTTAAAATTTTTTTGTCGATTTTATTATTATTATTTTTTGAGTTTTGGGAGTTTTGGGAGTTTATATTTCGAGAATTAATGCATAATTTATAACGAAAGGAATATATATTTTTTTGAATTTTTGAATTTATTGTTGATTATGGAGACTCAAGTTCCGTATGTCATTTTTTATCAATTAAATTTTATGCTTGACTTATTTAAAATGTTCATTTTTACATTACGATTGATTATTGGTAAATAATTTAATTCAAGTGCCATTATTTATTTGTTTATTTGTTTATTCTTGAACGAATATATGCTAATTTTTGGGTTCTATGGAGATTAAAATCTCACACGAGCCCGGGAAGTCGAGGAGAGAAAAGTATTCTCACACGATTCATTTTGTTTAAATATTTAATCAAAGTTAATATTTAATTATTGTCCATTTATTTATTTTTGTATTGTTATTATTATCATTAATATTATTATTATTTCTGAATTAATTATAGAGATTTAAGGAGATTAGAACCTCACATAATCCCACACAATCGAGGAGAACGATATTCTCACACGATAATTTTGTAAATAATGGGGAATGTTTAATTAAAGCAAATCTTTTAATTATTTATTATTTATTATTCTTTTCTAAAAAACAAAGGTATGCTAACTTCAGGGATCTAAGGAGACTAAAATCTCACCCGATCCCAGGTAATCAGGGAGAACAGTATTCCCATACGATAATTTTGTAAATAATGGGAAACAGTTCATTAAAGCAAACATTTTAATTATGATTATTATTATGATTTAATCAAAATTAATATTTTATTATCATTCATTTATTTTTCACCATTCATTCATTAATATTTCATTAATATTATTATCACTTTTCAATTATTCGATCAGTTGTAAGGATTAAGGAGATTAACATCTCACATAACCCCCGGTAATCGAGGAGAATAAAATTCTCACACGATAATTTTATGCATCATGACAATATTTATTAATTATCATTCATTTATTTTTCACCATCCAATCATTAATATTTCATTAGTATTATTATTGCTTTTCAATTATTTAATTCATTGAAAGGATTTAAGGAGATTAATATCTCACATAATCCCCGGTAATCGAGGAGAATAGAATTCTCACACGATAATTTTATACGTAATAGCAATATTTCTTAATTATCATTCACTTATTTTTTGGCCATTCATTTATTAATATTTCATTAATATTATTGTTGCCTTCCAATTATTTAATTAATTGTAAGGATTTAAGGAGATTAATATCTCACATAATCCCCGGTAATCGAGGAGAATAGAATTCTCACACGATGATTTTATGCGTAATAGCAATATTTCTTAATTATCATTAACTTATTTTTTGGCCATTCATTCATTAATATTTCATTAATATTATTGTTGCCTTCCAATTATGTAATAAATTGTAAGGATTTAAGGAGATTAACATCTCACATAATCCCCGGTAATCGAGGAGAACAAATTTCTCACACGATAATTTTATGCGTAATAGCAATATTTAATCAAAGTTAATATTTAAACAATGGTAATAAACAAAATTAAAATAAGTTTTGGCAAATGAACAATAGCATCTTAGAACCAAACGCATGAACAGTGCAGAATGCATGAGATTATCTTCGAGCAACTCGTATGAACAGTAACATGCATGCAGAAAAATTGGCCGTGCATGGGCCATACCTGTGCGATTTCAGCCTCTCCCTTGTACTCCAATGAAGAATGGCCTTCTCCTCCTCACTCACCTGTGGTAGATGGTCCTCCAACAGTCCCAAAATGGTTGGTCTCGGCTGGAAGCAAGCAGAAATGGCGGATAGCACTTCGTTGGGCAGCGTTGGAAATTCTGGTTGGTTTCAGCGCTGGAAATTCTGGCTGGAAGTGCTCACATGTCCCTGCTCCTCGGCTGGAAGACAAAGGCTGAAAGCTTCCCTTCCTCTCTACACTTTCTCTTCTTCCTTGTGCTCCCTAAATTCTCCTTTGTTTACCTCTATTTTCTGGGCTCAAAATAGAGTTTTTTCTCCTCCATGGTTCAGCCTCTATCAATCCTTTTGCTGCCACTTTGTTTTGCATTCAGGCCTCCTTGTTTCTGCTCATCATTTTGGCATTCAACTCTCCATTTTCTGCTCCTCGGATTGTCTGAACTTCAGCTCCTTTTCTCTTAACGGTTTGGACGTTGCTTCAGCTTCTCTCCCTCTCGGTTTCTGGTTTCGCTTTCTCTTCTATTTTCTGTACCATGACTCCCTCTCTCTTCCTTTCAGTTTCTGCCTCTCATTCAGCTTCTCTCCCTCTCGGTTTCTGGTTTCGTTTTCTCTTCTGTTTTCTCCCTCACGTTGCTGTCTCGTTTTCTGGTTTCGTTCAGCTCCCTCTTCCTCTCGGTTTCTCTCTTATCCTCTCGGTTTCTGCTTCTCCCCTTCAGCTTTCATTTTTCTCTCGGTTTCTCTCTTATTCTATCCCTCTTCTCTTCAACTCTTTTTTCCTCTCGGTTACGTGGTTCTCTCCCTCTTCTCTTCAGCTCCTTTTTCCTCTCGGTTACGTGGTTCTCTCCCTCTTCTCTTCAGCTCACATCTTCTCTTCTTTATACTCCAGCCCACCTCTCTTTTTCTGCCATGTTGCTCCCTTTTCTTCTTACCTTTCCTGCAACTTCCAGCCACTCCACTTACTGTTCACGGTCCCCTGCTTTTTCTGCCACTTCCAACCACGCCACTCTCTCCTTTCTCTGCACAAGCCGCTCCACTTTCTACCTCCTCTGAAAAACCAGCTCCCTCTTGCTTTGTTGTCCTCCTTGTCCTCTTGTTCCTTAGTAATGCATGTGTGTGCATGAGTGTATGCATGTGGGAATGAGTGAGTGTGTGTGTCCGTGGATGAGAGTGTGTGAGTGTGAGTGTGAGTGTGTGAGGATGTGTGTCCGTGAGTGAGAGTGTGAGTGTGTGAGAGTGATGTGTGACATGTGTGTGAGTGCAAGTGTGCATGTGGGAGCAAGTGAGCGTGTGAAAGCGAGTGAACATGAGCAAGTGAGAGTGTTTTGCAATTTTATTTTAATTAGGTGGCCTTATTCATTTTATTTCTTTACAAGATGATTACCATGTCTCTTCTTTAAACATATATTTTGAGTTTTTCTTTTTAATATTTTGGTTCTTATATTTGGTTTTTTTCATATTACTTCTATTTTTTTGCCTTTTACAATTTTTTTTTAATTAATTATTTTTTTCGAATTTTTAATTCCATTTATTATTATTACCATGACTATTATTATTGTTAATTCGGGTGGGGTGTTTACAATAAGAAAAAACCAAAATTTGAAAATAAGAATTAATTAATTAATTATTATTATTAATAATAAATTAAAATAAAAAATCATAAGAGACACCAAAATAAGAAATAAATCCAAAAAGTAAATATTAATAGTGATGATGACAAAAATTACAAAAAAAAATAATAATAATAAAGCGGTTAAATTAAAAAATAAATTAAATAAAAAATACCAAAATATATGATACAGTATATATGGCAAAACATGACTTATATCTCTCGGCATTTTGACAGTGGCTTTGCTGCAAGTGGACGCTACTCTGCAAATTGTTGTAGCCGCCTCTTCTCTTGCAAGTTACCATAGCTTGTCTAAGGAAGTGACGAGCAGCAGAAGAGTTAATGATGGCAGTGGCCTCCGTTGGACACACCATTTATGGTCGAACTACGTGGACTTCGATCCCTATCTTGGGGTACGTAGGCCCTAGGCTTTCATCCTAGGTTAAGTCCGCCCTTTGTAAATATCTACTCGTTTGCTTCTATCATTGTCATATTTTTATCTCTTCTGTTTAATGGGCATGCGCGTCAATAAAGGGTAATTGCGATAAATTCAAGGTCATATTCTATTTCAACTGACTAGTTTAAGATAAACGTCCTTAAGGACGGGTGTTGTAGGGTGCCTAACACCTTCCCCACACTCAAATAGACTTCCGAACCATCTCTGGTTACATAGACCATGTTGCCTTTTTCTTTTTATTTTAAATTGATTTTCCAAAGTTTTTCGTTAAAAATTTTGGTGGCAACTCCAAATAAATTGATTTTCAAGATACGTTGTTGGGAATCAATTTAAACTTTTTTTATTTCTCCTTGCCAAAAGGTTGATTACGACAGTTTAGCGACTCCACTTGGGAGAATTCGAGAGTCAAGCCTATTTAATTAGTCAGTTGAAATAATATGGCTTTCTGTTATCTTGATTACCCTTGTCATGTTTTGGCTTAATTATTTATTCTTCTTCGTTGTTTTCGTGTTTATTTATTTCTTGTGGTTACATGTTATGCCTGTATGTTCTTATGTATTTGCCATTTATTTTTGCTATTTGTATAGGTATATATCTTCCTTTTTAGTCACATAACATGCTTAAAGTTCCTCTTTTACCATATAATTTTGTTAGTTTATTTGTAATACATATGCTAGGATAGATAACATGTGGAACAAAACCTTAGGGTAGACGACTCCTATCTGTATTGTAAGTTCTTGGTTTCTTTTGCAGTTTATCTGTTTGACAGATTCTCTTACAGTTTATCTATTTGACAGATGAGGGTTGGGTAAACTATAGGTTCAGAGGTTTGTATGCTCCCTTCACACACTTAGCACATTCACGTTGTACCTCACACACCTTTTGGGCTCTATACCCGGGGTACTCACTCGCCTTAGGTTAGTAAAGGTTTATATTGGTTTCCTTGTGAAGCTTCTTATTTCCAGAGATTACCGTGAAGACCTCACTCAGGTTGTATCTCGTTATGTGAATTTGACTGGAGTGGGATTCTATCCTCTTTTAGTCCAATTCATGCCGCGAGATCCTCACTCTTATGAGTGGGGGCAATTTGGGAACTAGTAATTCTCTAAGGTATTAGACCTATCCTCAGAACTATGCACATTAGTTGACTGAACTTAATAGACAACCTTCCTAGAGCCAGTCATCTTTAGGGTAACTTTTCCTCATTTAGGGTTGACCCAGTTAGGACACTAAGGGAGCATATTTCACTCTCGTTTTGCATGTTATCATATCATTCATGGCATAGTTACATGTTTTTAAAATAAATTTTTTTAGCTGGTTTTAATTATCAAAATGTCTCCATTTGATGCATTATTAACCTAAGAAATGAGCTAAGGTTGAAAATATGCTCTATGTGGAAGTTTGGCCTAATGATGCATTAATGGAGTTGGTAATTTTTAAAAATCAATAACTTTGGCAAAAACGATATATCAATAGATTATCTGGTTCACTTATCTGAGCCTCACCCATGTGAAGACCTACTTTTCCTTGGGTTGAGAGTTTATCTATTACTCCCAATGAATCAATAAGGCTCTTGGTGATTAATAGTGAATAAAGTGCTAAATAATCTATTGATTAAAGAAGTTTATGTGCCCATCCCACTTTATTTCTAACCAATGGACTTGTTACAGCTTGAATCATCATTTCTGTTGATTGGCATAAAGATATGATGGAATCGTCGGACACCACACAACCTTAAGACACAAGTCCAACAAGGATAATTTCGACTGGAAAGAGAGTTAAAGTGAAGGTAGAAGCTAAATCAGTTGAAAGCTTAATTACTATGAGTGGGAAACTCAAAAGGGAGCAACTCCGCCATTTTCAAAAGGATTATGGGGATATCTTAGATTTATTATCAATCCCTATCCAGCCTGAGGCACTCGTAGTCCTAGCCCAACATTGGGACAATTCATTGAGATGCTTCACATTTCCAACCTTCCAGCTTGTACCCACGTTAAAGGAATATGGAGGCTTAATGAAAATGCCTGTTAACAGAGATACTCCTGTCTATTTGTACCCTGGATATCTCCCTTCCAAGCGAGTGGTGGCTCAAATTCTGGGGGAGGAACCTACAAAAGTACAGTTATACCGCTCTAGGGCAATAGAAGGTTTATCCAAAAAATATTTAGAGAAAAGGTTAGAGGCATTAGCTGAGAAAGGGAATTAGGTTATTTTCAAAAGAGTCCTCGCCTTGGCGGTATATGGGTTAGTATTATTCCCATCGACAGTGGGGGTAGTTGATCTGGTAGCAGTAAGTGTCCTATGGATGGTAGAAAATCACCAGGTGAACCTAGTGCCAGCGATTTTAGCGGAAACATTTCTAACATTGAATTTCTGCCGTAGAGAGAAGAAAGGAAAATTGAAGTGTTATTTGCTGCTGTTGAATATATGGTGGGTTAATCATGTCTATGGCAGGGAATACCAACTCGGTATGAGATTTGACACCATCCATCACTCGATCCGAGATTATCCACACCATGAAGGGTCAATTCCACTACAAGCAAGAATGAACCGCGATAAGTGGATCAAAAAGATAGAAGAGCTTGAAGATACCACCGTTTGGTGGAAACTCTCTTAGTGGAAAAGTGAGGATATCATTTACTGCTGCAGGAACTTCCCTAACGTTCCCCTTATGGGTGCCCGAGGATGCATTAACTATAACCCTGCGATCGCGCATTGCCAATTTGCATATGAACAGGACATCCCATCTGAAGAGGTTGTGCAAAGAGTCAATTTCTATTATGGTGATCCGTTGAAGGTAGAAATGACCCATAAGATAAGAGATGCATGGAATCATATGGTGTGTAAAGGGAGGTTCGAGCTAGGAAAGCGCTGTGGCAACTATAAAAGGATATGAGGCTTGGCTCAAAGAGAGGACTGGTGGGACCCATCCACCCCTGGGTCCTCGCAATCCCTTGTTGAGTAACAACCTATAAGAGGTTAATGAATGTCTGGCCAACCAATTAAAGGGTAAAAAGGCTGAGCTGCAAAGTTTGGAGGAATTAAGTAAGAGGCACTTGGAAAGCTTAGCCAAGTCACAAGAAGACAAGAGTGTAAAAAGAAGAAAAGAGTCAGAAATGAATACTGAGCTGAAGAGATTGAAGGAGGAAAATGACAAATTAAAAGACACAATAAAGAGGGTTCAAAGATGAGCTAAAGAAAGCAATAAGAAGGCCCTCAATTATCAAACTCGATTGTGAAAGGCTGTTAAAGAAAAGGATGCCATGATGAGGGAGGTGGAAGAACTTAAGTCTCCTAATGACCTCCAACAAGAAATCGAAATCCTCGCCAAATGGTTGGAAGAAAAAACGAGGGAGGTGGTTAGTGTCAAGAGTGATAATACGATAGCAGTACAAAACTTAATTGAACAGCTCAACCATCAAGCTGAAAAGGCTCAGTTGTGGGAGACTCGCCATGAAGAGCAAGTGATTGAGAAGGAAATATGGCTAAAGCGCTTTAGAAGGATAATTCTATTTGCCAATTATGCCATTCCTGAATGCACATATGCGTATAGACAAGCTGAAGGGCACGCCATCCCCGCAAAGACTCCTGTAGCTATAACTGAATTTTTCACCTTGTGTCATAACCTTGTGGAAGATTTGAAGATGTTGATGAAATCTTAGATGAGTGAGAAAGGGAGATGACTTCCATATTTTGTAATATGAATTCGTAGGCTGGGTCACTTTTTGATGTATAACCTTAAATCTTAGATATGTTCATTACACATCTGTGGAGTGTTAGAAATCATGCGAAGAACGAATAGGTTGTGTGGTGCAAAACAAACCTGCGCATGTGGACATTAAACATCCCTTGCGTTAGCCATTAACTTTGATTCATTGAGTGATACAATATGTACCCTCAAGGATTCAAGGGTCCAAGATTCCTATGCCCTTTATGCCAAGTCAACATATTAACAAATAAAAATAAAATAAAATAAAAACCTAAGTGACTACTTTATTATTAAGGTCTGTCATTTCTTTTTTCAAAATGTAGGTAAAAAGCCAACATTGCCTGAGGGGGAAAGAATCCGTCTAACCAAGCTCAGCCATCAAGCTGAACGTATCTGACCTGGGCACATGTCAGAGCTATGTCTGCTGAAAATAATCGATTAGAGTCTGAGCAACAGTTAGAAGCTGAAGTGGGAGCATTAAAAGATTAAATAAGGACCATGTAGGCTCAAGTGCTAGAAATGATGAAGTTGTTACAGAACATGAACTCAAGCGTGGCTGCAAATAATATTTCACCAAATACCACTAACACCACAAATGCGGATCAAGGGGTCCCTAATTCAAGTGCTGAGATACCAAGAGTAACTTCGGTAGTCCCTCAGCCATGGGAGTGCCAAAACCGACACAAAGGCCTGCGGCAATAAGTCGACCCCCAAATCCCCAGACTTTAGGAATGGAAGGACAAGGGTATCAGGAATGGAATCAAGGGGCGTTTTCACCTATAATCTCCCAGAAGGAGAACCAGTTGTCACGTTCACAGGTCCTACCCAGCTCGCTGCTAATACTTACCTCAAGGTGAAAGAGGATAATGAAAAGAAAGACTGGGAAGAAGATATAGCGGAGGTGAAAGATAGGCTGCGAGCTTTACAGGGACCGCGTAACTGGAAGTATGTGGAATTAGAGGAGTTATGTTTATCCCCAGAGGTACCAATTCCTAAAAAATTTAAAGTACCTGAGTTCACTAAGTATCATGGTAGTGGAGATCCACACTATCATCTAAAGTCATACTGCACCAAAATGTCAGTATGGTCTAGGGATGAAAGGTTCCTTATAAACTTCTTCCACGAGAGTCTGACTGGTGCAGCATTACATTGGTTCATGAAACTAGATCACTCAAAACTAAAGAGGTGGAGAGATCTTACTGATGTGTTTATGAGGCAATACAGGTTCAACCTAGATACAGCTCCCACACGAGAGCACTTAAAAGGGTTGAAGAAGAAAGGAATGGAGACCTTTAAGGAATATGCCCAAAGGTGGAGAGCCACAGTAGCTAAGGTTCAACCACCACTTATGGACTCAGAATTATGTTCCTATTTCATTCGTAACTTGGGGGACCCATATTGTAAAATCATGTTAGGGACCCCTGTGAATGAGTTTGCTGACCTTATCCAGTTGGGGAGAGAATAGACGTTGATGTGCACGACGGATTGTTTGAAAATTCATCCACAAAAACCAGGAGGCCTATAAGCAATCGAAAGAAGGAAGGGGATGTCAGTAACGTCCACGTTGCATACCAGCACCCTCGCCCCATGCATAATCAATATCCACAAGCACCGTTTCATGGCCAGAACCCAGCCATGGCCTACCAGTCGCGAGGTCTATCTATGAGTAGTCATATGAGTTACCCAACACTGCCACAATCTCATCTTGGACCGCAACAAATAATGGTCCATAGTAGAGGGTTTAGGCCTACTCAATAGCCTCGCGATGATAGGCCATTACCCAACTTCAATGTCAGTCGATCGGAGCTCTTTCATGACTTGGTGGCAAAAAAGCTTATAGGCCTTAAGCCTGTTAAGCCACTTCAGCCACCATTCCCTGGGTGGGATGACTCTAACGCTACTTGTGAGTACCACATGGGAGCTACTAGGCATAATATTGACAAGTGTGATGCCTTCAGGAGGCACGTTTTGACGTTATTGGATAACAATCATATTAGCATAAAGGCGAGTAATGACCCTAACATTGTCACTAACCCTTTGTCAAATCATGATAAAAGGAAACAAGTGTCCATCATAGATGGAGAGGAGCTTAGCTTGAAAAACTTGACAGACGTGTCGTGCACCATGCGACAGTTATATGAAAGGTTGAAGGACGCTAACTATATTTCCACTTAGGATAAAGAGCAGAACATACCTAAAAGGTTACAAAACAATTACTGTGAGTTTCATGAAGGAGAAGTGGGGCACAACATTGAAGACTGTGGGCAATTTAAGGAGTTAGCACAGAGAATGATGATGTTAGGAGTTCTGACCATCGAAAAGACTTAAGAACCCACTGAAGGGAACGTGTGTGTCACAGAGAATGATGGTATCAAGACCAAGGGATTGTTTGGCCCTATGAAACCTAGGAGCTCTTTCCTAATGGTTAATAAGCCAGTCTACGAAGTTAAGGAGGTCACTCCTGCTTTAAGTAATTGCAACCAGTAAATTACAAGGAAAGGATCTTTGCTTGTTATACCTGCGCTGGTGCCCATTAAAAATCCAACCGCTATCATCCATGTGCCATCTCCATTTCCGTATAAGAGCAATCATGTTGTACCATGGAATTATGGTCTAAAAATAGAATACTCGCATGATAATGAGGCGTTGGAAGAAAGGCCCATCATAGAAAAACGGCATACATAAATCATAGGAGGAATCACTCATAGTGGTCGGGTATACTCCAAAAACGTAGAGGAATTCCAAACCCAAACCTGGAAGTAGGTGAAAATTCAAACCTAAGAGAGGCCCCCAGGAAAAGAGAACGAGAGGAAGCAAAGGAGTTCTTGAAAATTATAAAGCAAAGCGAGTACGATGTGGTTGATCAACTGCGAAAAACACAAACCTGAATTTCAATCTTAACCCTTATAATGAATTTAGAGGCCCACTGAAAGGCGTTATAGAGTGTGTTAGGTGAAGCCTATGTGCATCCTAATATTACCCCAAAAAAGGTGGTGAACATGATAAATGCGGTGAAAAACTCCAACCTGATCACTTTTTCTGAGGACGAGATACACCCTGCGCTGGCCAGAAAGCCCAAAGCCCTCCATATTACTTTGAAATGCTATGGGTATGTGATTGCTAAAGTACTCATTGATGGAGGGTCAGCCCTAAATGTTCTACCCTTATCCACTTTAGGGCAGTTACCGGTCGAAAAGTCATGTATTGAGTATAATGACATAGTGGTGAAGGCTTTTGATGGGATAAGGAGGGAAGTAATTAGAAAGATTGAGCTCCCTGTGGAAATTGGTCCAAACCTATTTACCATCCAGTTTCAAGTCATGGACATCGAAGTGGCATATACGATGCTCCTAAAAAGACCTTGGATTCATGTGGCTAGTGCTGTCCTATCAACCGTGCATCAAAGGATTAAGTACATTGATGAAGGGAAACTCATCACGGTAAAAGGTGAAGAAGAGATGATCATTAGCAAACCAAGCATGGTACCCTACATTGAGAATGCTGAACAGGTTATGGACAGCTCTTACCAGAGTCTGGGGAGTTAAAGGCCAGAAAATCTACAAACGATGCCAGCCAAAACCCATTAGAAGTTGGGGAATCTACTAAGGATGTCAACTAAGTAATGGCCAAGATCATGATGAATAATGGGTATCAAAATAGAAAAGCATTGGGTGCTAATTTGCAAGGCATAGGAGAACTGGTTGAGTTGCCCAAAAATATAGGACGACAAGGGTTAGGATATGAGATGTTTGTGGAGACTCACAGGACATAACAGAAGGAGTGTTAGCCGAGAGGAAAAATGGAAATACCCCACATTTGAGAAACATTTCTTGTTTCTGCTGAGATAATACACTCGAACAACCCAGTTGTAATGGCGAGTGTAGAAGAAAGAGATCACACAAAAGCCATGTGGATCTATCTGGATGAACTAGGAAAAGCACTTAACAATTGGGAATCTAAAATGTTGTCAGATGTCATGTCATTAGAGTAATATTTTGAATATCATTTCAAGAGTTTTGTAATAGCTAACAATTTGAATTTTATTTTGAATATCGAATGGATGCAACAATTTCAATCTTTTTGCGAAAATCTTGTTTATATCCTGTCTTTTCGTATTTATTCTTATCTTTTCTACCCACTTTCCAGGGAGTTTGAATCCTTGGAATTCTTGTCTGAAGCAAAAGTACTTGGGCACTATTTGAATGAGCCACATGTTGTCTCGGATACAAATGACTTAGAAATTGATAATAATGATGAGTTATCTCGAACCTTCGCTAAAATAATAGAATCTTCAGAAAAGGGAATCACTCCGCATAAAGAAATCACAGAAGTAATTAATATAGGGACAGAGAATGACAAAAAGGAGTTAAAAATAATGGATAATCTAGAAAGGGAAGAAATCATCAATTTGTTTAAAGAATATATGGATGTGTTTGCGTGGTCGTACCAGGATATGCTAGGAATAGATCCTGAAATTGCTACCCACAAAATACCTTTATACCCTAGTGTGAGGCCCAAGAAACAAAAATTAAGAAGGATGAGCCCAGAAATGTCCCTCAAAATCAAGGAGGAAGTAATAAAGCAATGGGAGGCCAGTTTTCTAGAAGTTGATAATTACCCTCAATGGGTCGTGAACATAGTCCCCATACCAAAGAAAGATGGGCAAGTGAGAATGTGCGTCGATTATAGAGACTTAAACCAGGCTAGCCCAAAAGATGACTTTCCTTTACCTCACATTGATGTTCTAGTTGACAATACAGCAAAAAGCTTCAGATATTCCTTCATGGATGGATATTCTGGCTACAATCAAATTCCTATGCACCCCAATGATAAAGAGAAAACCACTTTCATCACTCAATGGGGAACCTTCTGCTACAAGGTAATGCCTTTTGGGCTTAAAAAAGCCGGAGCCACCTATCAGCACGTGATGGCATTCTTGTTTCATGACTTGATGCATAAAGAAATAGAGGTATATGTGGATGACATGGTCGCTAAATTAGCCAAAGGGAAAAGTCATGTGGCTATGTTGCAAAAGCTCTTTGAAAGACTGCGGAAGTACAAACTCTGGTTGAATCCTAGTAAGTGCGTATTTGGGGCCACATCAGGGAAACTTTTAGGGTTCATTGTCAGTAAGCAAGGAATATAAGTGGGCCCCAATAAAATTAAGGTCATTCGTGACATGCCACCACCAAGTACGGAAACAGAAGTTAGAGGGTTCTTGGGACGTTTGAATTACATAGCTAGGTTTATTGTAAACCTAACTGCCACTTGCGAACCAATATTCAAATTATTACGCAAGAATCAACCAAGGGAATGGGATGAGACATGTCAACGAGCATTTAATAGGATAAAAGAATACCTCTTGAATCCTCCTGTCTTGGTGCCACCTACACCAGGGCGGCCCCTTATCCTTTATTTGACAATTCAACTGGGGTCCATGGGTGCTGTGTTAAGATAACATGATGAGTCGGGAAAAAAAGAGCAAGCGATTTATTACCTAAGCAAGAAGTTTAATGAATGTGAGTCACGGTATCTGTTAATTGAGAAGACCTGTTATGGCCTCGTATGGACCACAAAGAGACTGAAGCAATACATGCTATATCATGTCACATAGCTGATCTCCAGGATGGATCCAATCAAATACATCTTCGAGAGTCCTCATGTATTAGGAAGAGTCTCAAAATGGCAGGTGATACTCTCAGAATATGACATAAAGTATATGACCAGCAAATCAGTCAAAGGGAGCATTATAGCCGAGCATTTGGCGGCTAGTCCTTTGGATGAATACCAATCACTGGATTTCCAGTTCCCGGATGAGGATATCCTGACAGTGGAAGAAGATGAACTAAAGGAAGTCAAATAGACAATGTATTTTGATGGGGCTGCCAATGTACATGGTAGTGGATTAGAGGCTGTGATAACATCGCCTGAAGGTAAACAGTATCCAGTGGCAATAAAGCTTAATTTCGACTGCACAAATAATGTGGCAGAATATAAAGCTTGTGTCAATGGCCTGCAAGCTGCCTTAAAGTTAGGTGTCAAATATCTTGATGTGTTTGGAAATTTAGCCATCGTAATTTATCAGGTAAAGGGAGAATGGCAAACCAAAGATCCCAAACTAATACCATACCAAAGGTACCTAATGGAACTGATGTCAAAGTTTGAGGAGATAAACTTCACATATCTGACTCGTGACAAAAATCAGTTTGCTGATGCGTTGGCTACCCTCACCGTAATGATCAAGCTAAACTGTGGAGTTAACATGCTACCAGTGCAGATTGAGACCCGGGACACCCCAGCTCACTGCTTAAATGTGGAGGAAGAAAGTGATAGGCAACCATGGTTCCATGACATAAAAAATTATGTCCAAAGTCAGCAATATCCGACTGGGGCATCTGAGAATGACCAAAAGACCATTCGTCGATTAGCCATGAGTTTCTTCCTTAGAGGAGAAGTGTTGTATAAAAGATCATGGGATAACACTTTACTCAGATGCATGGATGCATCAGAAGCACGAAGGATAATGACAGAGATTCATGAAGGGATATGTAGAACTCATGCTAACGGCCATACCATGACTAGGCAAATTTAAAGGTGTGTGTACTTTTGGTTAACCATGGAGAAAGATTGCATTGACTATGTAAGGAGATGTCATAAATGTCAGACATATGCCAATAGGATCAATGCTTCATCGCAAGCCCTACACAACCTGGTGGCACCTTGGCCATTTTCAATGTGGGGAATTGATGTGATTGGTCCCATCAATCCAAAGGCGTCTAATGGACATTGATTCATTTTAGTAGCTATCGACTACTTCACAAAATAGATAGAGGCATGCTCCTTCTCTAATATTACCCAAAGGGTCTTCCTTCAAGTTCTGAAATCAAACATTATATGTTGATATGGTATACTGGAAAGGATCATCACTGATAACGCCCCCAACCTGAATGGAGCTGACATTAAGAAGTTATGTGAACAATTTAAGATTAAGCATCACAATTCTACACCCTATCAACCACAAATGAATGGGGTAGTCAAGGCAGTAAATAAGAACATCAAAAAGATCATCAGTAAAATGACTATCACTTACAAAGACTAGCATGAGATGCTCCCGTATACTTTCCATGGGTATCGCACAACAATACGTACATCCACAAGGGCAACTCCTTACTCTTTAGTATATGGCGTAGAGGCGGTCACCCCAATTAAGGTTGAGATCCCCTCTCTCCGAGTGTTGATAGAATTCAACCTAGAGGAGAGTGAGTGGGTAAGGACACAATACAAGCAGTTGAACATGATTGAAGAAAAACAACTAGTAGCTATGTGTCACGGGCAACTATACTAGAAAAGGATGGCAAGGGCCTTCAATCAAAAGATTTGTCCAAGAGAATTCGAGGCAGGGGAGTTGGTTCTGAAAAAAATCCTCCCAAATCTGGAGGATAATAGAGGCAAATGGGCACCTTCATATGAAGGTCCATATGTGGTGATACGAGTATTCTCCAGAGGTGCATTTGTCTTTGCCAATATGGATGGAAGAGAGCTCAGAAAACCAGTTAACTCAGATGCAGTAAAGAAATACTTTGCTTAAAAATGGGAACGATGAAAAAAAAAAAAGATTTTACAATTGGGGCCCATTAAGTCGAAAACCTGAAAAGGCAGCTTAAACAAAAGTTAAGGCAATAGATGATGAACAAAGCAGGGCTGCACAAGACTAAATCTCTCACTTGAAAGGAGCCTTAGAGATTGTCTTCATTAACCAGTTTCAAAATATGTGTATCAGAGGCAACACCAGGCTCAAGCGACCAGTGTCACTTTGAGCTGAAAGTCAAAGCCATCCCCATTGCCATTTTGGCTCTCCTTTGCATTTGTATCCAATCTATCACCTATTTTCCCTAGGACCATATGATCTATTTACAAAAGTCGCTTACTCATTTAAAAGACTTGCTTCCTATTACTCTTCTTCTTTCTACATAATCGTATCACCTTTATAATTGCTCCATTCATTCTATATGCAAAATCAATATTCAAGTGAATAATGTCGTTCAAAATATTGTCTAATGATATGCATTTTGGAAACACCCACGATTTTTAAATAAGTGCTTCCATGCAATTACTAGGATGAAGCTTAAAATGTGAAACATATACACATCTAAGCATTTCTATTTTTGTCACCGACTTACTTCATAAAAAGAGATTGAAGCATTTTTAACATTCCCTAGTCTACCGTAAGGAAAGGAAACTAAGCTCACTAGGTGTTGGCCCGGAAAGATAAAGTTATGTGGACCATCGACTGTTGAAATGACGAATTAAAAGTCACGACAGAAGAAGCTTGGTTAGACAATTCTTTCGCTCTGGGCAATATGGTTTTCTTTCTAACCAGCACAAACTATGACTTAATATGTCAGCCCTCTAGTTTCCAAAGTATAAGGTAGAAGGTCTACACTCACGTAGCATTCTTTTATTTCTAACGCCTAGGGTATAAGCATCATTTTGGAAATGTATCAAAGTAAACAAAATTTTCATTATCTTTTAAAAACTTGTATATCTCATGCATACATGGTTCTCCACGTTCATCATATATCTACCTCGTGTATCCACCACAAATGCATAATTGATGTTTTAAAGAAAGGAAGAACATATGCACCATGCTTTTAGCGCACAAACACGTGTTATATCACATCTCGTGAATGACCAAGAGTTGCTTCCAAAAGAGTCACACCCCTCCTTGGCACAAGTATTTTTATTGATTCAAGAAAAATCATCCTGGAGTTTCATGAGATAACGATTCAAATGTCAAGGGCAAAAACTCGACGAAATTTGGATTTATTCACTCCTAAGGAACACCATGGTCATAAAGATGACAAGCTTAGCAAGCAGAAAAATCATGCTATAGTCTGAGCATGATGTTATGTATCTCACATAGGTGCATGCATTGCACTATGTGATAGCATATTCCATACAAGGTGAATACCTCTCTTCAGATCAACACCAAAGTCCTGCATCATGTCCAGGGCAATTTACATTCCTGTCAAAAGTCCTGCATCGTGTCCAAGCAAATTTTCTTTCAAAAAAGTCCTACATCGTGTCCAAGGCAATTTACATTTTCTGCCAAAGTCCTATATCGTGTTCAGGGCAATTCATAATTTATATTTTTGTTGAAAGTCCCTGCATCGTGTCCAGGGCAATTTACATTTCTATCAAAAGTCCCTGCATCATGTCCAGGGTAATTCATAATTTTACATTTCTGTTGAAAGTCCCTGCATTGTGTCTAGGACAATTCACAATTTTACATTTCTATCGAAAGTCCCTGCATCGTGTCTAGGGTGATTTACAATTTCTGTCAAAAGGCCCTGCATCGTGTCCAGGGCAATTTTACATTTCTGTTAAAAGTCCCTACATCGTGTCCAGGGCAATTTACATTTCTATCAAAAGTCCTTGCATCATGTCCAGGGCAATTTACATTTCTATTCAAGTCCTGCATCATGTCCAGGCAATTTGCATTTCCACCAAAAAGTCCTACATCGTGTCCAGGGCAATTGTCCTGTATCGTGTCCAGGCAATTTTCTTTCAAATTGTCCTGTATCATGTGCAAACAATTTTCTTTCAAATAGTCCTGTATCATGTCCAGGCAACTTACTACCCCTTTTGGGCTTGGATTTACATAAGGTCCTCTTTTACGAGTTTTCCCTCAGTGTAAGGGATGGTGTGTTCTCGTCTTTGCTTGCTCTTAAGTTAGGTCATCTCTTCACAATGTTTGCTTCCCTAACTTAAGAGATAAGCAAAGAGGGGCAACTATGAACACCCTATCCTTAATTACTTAATTATTTAATTAATTGATACACCAATTAATTAATAATTAAGCAAATAAAGGAAATAAAAATGACAGAGACTCAAATGACATTCTTAAGGTAACTTAAAATTCAAAATGAATAATGGGAGAACTATAAGAAAAAACCAAAATTTGAAAATAAGAATTAATTAATAATAATAATAATAATAATAACAAATCAAAATAAAAAATCATAAAAGACACCAAAAAAAGAAAAAAAATTCAAAAAGTAAATATTAATAGTGATGATGACAAAAATTAAAAAAATTACAAATAATAATAATAATAATAATAATAAAAAGGAGTTAAATTAAAAAATAAATTAAATCAAAAATACCAAAATATATAATACAATATATATGGCAAAACATGATTTATATCTCTCGGCATTTTGACGGTGGCTTCGCTGCAAGTAGACACTGCTCTGCAAAATGCTGTAGCTGCCTCTTCTCTTGCAAGTTGTCGTAGCTTGTCTGAGGAAATGACGGGCAGCAAAAGAGTTAATGATGGTAGTGGCCTCCATAAAGAGAGGCTGAGAGTAGCTAGAAAAGAAAAAAAAAATGAAGAGAGGTGAGTTTGCCGAGAGAAACCAAGAGTGTCGTGCTGTAAAGGGAGAAAGGAGCTGTTGTGAGAAAAAGAAAACTAAGGGAGCTGGAAGGAAACCAAGAAGGTAGGACTGAGTTGCAGGGGAGTAAAAGACGAAGCCAAGTTGTTAACGAGGAGAAACCAAGCTGCAGCCATGACGAGCAAAAAGGTGGATGCAGTAACGAGCAGAAATGAAATGACAGTGACGAGTTGAACCGAGATGGAGTAAAGAAGCAAAGCAAGCTGAGAAAGAATAATACTTTCCCCTTTTCTGAGCAGCGTGAATAGGGGCGAACAGAGGTGAGCTTGCCAAGAGAAACCAACAGTGCCGTGAAGGAGAAGAGAGAGAGAGTAAGCTTCTTTTGCTTCCTGATGCCTTTATGTTTCTCATACCATACTTATATATATATATATATATATATTATATGTGTTTATATATCTATATATATATATATATATGTAGATGTATATATGTATATATGCGTGTGTGTATATGAGTATATGCTTCCCTGTTTCCTTATGCTTGTTCTCCTCTTCTATCATGCTCATATACATTATGACATATGTGTTTATATATATACATATATAAGAATGTAGATGTATATATATATATATGTGTGTGTGTGTGTGTGTGTGTGTGTGTGTGGATATATATAGATATATGCTTCCCTGCTTCCCGATGCTTGCTTTCCTCTTCTATCATGCTCATATATATTATTACATATGTTTATATATATATATATATATATGTATATATATATATATATGTATATATATAGATGCATATAGGTGTATATATGTATATAGGTGGGGGTGTGCATCTTTTGCTTCCTGATGCCTTCATGCTTCTCATATCATGCTTATATAAATGTTATATATGTGTTCATATATATATATATATACGTGTGTGTGTGTGTGTGTATAGATGTGTGTATATATATATATATATATATGCGTGTGTGTATATAGGTATATGCTTCTTTTTTTTCCTAATGTCTACTTCTTGAAGCTTTCTTCTTCTTTTGTCATGCTTATATATATTATTACATGTGTATATATATATATATATAGATGCATATAGGTGTATATATTATTATTATCTTTGTGTCAATATGAGACTAATTTTTGGCTTTATAAACAAAGTTCTAAGAAAGTCATTGAGTGAGAATATTATTCTCCTCGGGTGTTTGGGATCATATGAGATTCTGATCTCCTTATATCCCAAAAATTAATACATACTTGTTATAATTAATAATAATACAAAAAATAATAATAATTAAATATTTACTTTAATTAAATATTCCCCATTATTTATGAAATTATCGTGTGGGAATGTTGTTCTCCTCGATTGCATTGGATCATGTGAGATTTTAATCTTCTTAAATCCCGAAAATCAATACATATGTTTTTTTTTTTTTTAAAAAAAGAGATATATAATAATAAGAATAATACAAAAATAAATATTTTAATATCCTCCATTATTAGTGAAATCATCGTGTGAGAATATAATTCTCCTCGAATACTTGGGGTCGTATGAGATTTTAATCTCCATAAACCCTGAAAATTAATACGTAGCTGTTTTAAAATAATAATAACAATAATGATAATAACGTAAAAATAAATATTTTAATTTTTTTTTGTTTTAACAAAAAGATTAGTTCTTCCTTCATAATCACTTCATTTAAATCACAAAATAAAGATTAAAATTCCAAAAAAAGAGGGAGAGAAAATGAAGAGATCAGGAGAGTGGGAGTAATCGGGTTGTCGTAAATTAAAATACACAAACCAAATTCCAATTCTATTTTGTTTACGAAAATCTGTTTAATTTAAATCTCCCTGTATTCATCACAAAAATTACTAACCATCAACCAATGGACACATCATTTATGGTAGAACTATGTGGACTTTGATCCCTATCACGGGGTACGTAGGCCCTAGGCTTTCATCCTAGGTTAAATCCGCCCTTTGTAAATATCTATTTGTTTGCTTCTATCATTGTCGTTTTTTTATCTCTTCTGTTTAATGGGCATGCGCGTTAATAAAGGGTAATTGCGATAAATTCAAGGTCATATTCTATTTCAACTGACTAATTTAAGGTAACCGTCCTTAAAGATGGGTGTTATGGGGTGCCTAACACCTTCCCCACACTCAAATAGACTTCCGAACCCATCTCTAGTTGTGTAGACCATATTGCCTTTTTCTTTTTATTTTAAATTGGTTTTCCAAAGTTTTCCGTTAAAAATTTTGGTGGCGACTCTAAATAAATTGATTTTCAAGATACGTTTTTGGAAATCAATTTAAACTTTTTAATTTCTCCTCGCCGAAAGGTCGGTTACGACAGTTTTACTTCCATTTAGCTTAGGAGTTCAATCCCTCTATGATTTTCAGCCAATTTTTTGTCCTAAGCATCGATTAATTTGATCAAAATAGCTCAAAATTGAAGAAAGTAAGGAAATTGAGCTTCATTTAGTGTAATCCCATTAAATTGAGTTGAGGTTTCACCTCCTAAATGATTTTCACATCTTTCTCCCTTGAAATCACAAATCAATTATGAGTTTTAGCAATTAGATTGAAAAACCCCAAATTTTAAGTGTATGTGTAATTTTGCAATGGGGTAAAAATTTGAATTTTTGGGCTTCTCAAATATTACTATGCATCTAGGAAGTGATTTAAGACTGCTAAAAGTTTTAATTTGAATTATAAGTTGAATTACTAATTTTCCTTATTTTTCCTAAACTTTTCATAGAGAAAAAAGAGAGGAAATTTGAATGGGAGACCTTATATGGTTTGATTAAATAGCCTTAAAAAATAAATGTGAGATGAATGAAGAATTTTGGAATTTAGTTGAATAATCTCAAATGTGACATTGGTGTTGATGGTGGTTTATTGGAATTTTATTAAGTGCATAATGAAGTATATTAAATAAAATTAAAGGTCATAAGCATTTTGGGGTATTATCAAATCAATGTAAGCCAAAATTTTCATTTATTAAGATTTTGAGAGGTAAGAGGATTGAAGAAGTTGTGGGTTAAAGGTGTACAAATGACTAGATAAATATGTAGGTAGAAGGATTAAATGGTTATAATTATTTATGAATATTAGAGGTTAAGAGCATTTTATTTAATGTTACAGGTGACTAGGGCAATTGTCAACAAGAGAGTTGTAAACAGAGTTAGGAAGAGGTTGGTATAATCCTCTCATATGAGTAGATATTACTAACTATACTTGTTTTCTATATTTCGAAATTTTCCTTTTGTAAATCATTGTTTTATTTCACCCTGATGCCCTAGGAATAGACTTCTTAAGATAAATTGTCTCTTTTTTAGAATTATTTTGATTTCTTTAGAATTTTATCGGGTTGTATTATAAAGTTTCAATTATAACTATATTGAATTTTACATAAGGCTTAAAATACTATCTGATTTCTAAAACTTCTTGATGAAAGTGAATTGTGTTTCATTCTTAGAATATCTGGAATAAACTGGTTATGCTGAATGATGTTGCCTATTATTTGATTTTCTGGAAATTTGGAGTTTTACTATTTAAGTATATTAGTAATGATTTTATGGTTATGAATAAAGGTTTTTTTTTTCTGGAAACTCATCTCACGTAGAACCTTGTAGCTAATGGTAGTAGGCGTTAACCATGGTGCACCATTAATTGTATTACTGTACTGAGGCTTTATGCCATATGATTGACTGTATGTGAGCCAATTTACTCACCGTTGTTACTACACTGTACTGCTATCATTAACAAATTGTTGGTATATGAATACTAATCTACTATTTGGTTCTATGGGACATCTTTCCACGACAATGTTTCAGAAGTTCAGAGTTTATAAATGTTTATTATTAATTTTCTATTTTATAAAATGATTGAGAAATATTCCATCAACCTTGTATGTTCTCCTATCGGTATTGTTAGGGGTATTTATTTACTAAGTGATGATCACTCACCTTTATTTATCTACATTTTTCAGATAGTAATGTCGAGCCTAGACACTCCTTCGCAATACAGCACCAAGTTAGATTCCTTTTGTTAAGCCCTATATTGTCCACAAGGGCAGAAGTATTCTTTTGTTGTAATTAATGTATATATTGCACTCTAATGGTTCCATATGTCATAGGTAGGGTTTTGTAGGTTATATATAAATATACTGAACAGTTTGACTAGAAACTATTGTGAGAGCAGAGCTCTCTATATTTTTTGGGTATGTGTGGCCATCTATGGAAACTTTGGGAGGTCTATATTTCAAGGGATACTCTGTCAAACTTTCCATGTAAAAGTCACGTAGTGTATCAAGTGTGTATCTTCACTTCTTATAGATTACATATGGTGTTTGACTGGTGTGGCTATGTATTTTTTGCATGTTAGTCTGTGATTATTTTTGTTAGGATGTATGATTTTTTATTGGTTCACGAAGGTGAGTTATGTCTCACTCTTCATACTGGTCACACTTCTTGATTAGGGAATGACAAATTGGTATCAGAGCCTGGTTAGGTCAAAACCCTATGACTTGTGGAGCGAGTGTTCCCTGATGACACCGTGGTTATCATTATAAACCTAGGTATAATCATAGCAGTGGTCTCGTAAGGGGCTTCATAAGGTGTCAATGTCTTTGCTTCTGTTTCCTTCTATGTTTTTGTTTACTTCTGTTATGTTGTTAGACTAATCATTTGTTCATATAGAGCATTGAGGAGTTGATTGATGAAGCCTCAATAGGGGCTACTGCCCAGCTTATAGATCTTTCTTCTCAAAGCCATGGTAGAGGACGACCATGAGCCTGAAGGGCCACTAGGGGACATGCTAGAGGCAGGCGTGCTATTGTACCCTCTATTGCTGATATTCGTAAGGAGTCTATAGTGCTCTTAACCCTTACTAATGAACAATTAACAATTAGCCTACAAGGTGTACAGAGGGTAATAGAAAATCTCGCATCATTAATGGCTAGACATGTAGCGGGAAATAATCCCCCCTCAGCGATGGCTCTACCAACAAAACCAATTAGAGCCAAAGAAACCCAAGACGATGATGAAAGAGGTAGCAATGAAAGAATCTTAACATACTTTATTAAGTTTAACCCTCCCACTTTCATAGGTGTTGATAGCTCTAAGGATCCACAGCTATTTTCGGAGAAGACTAAGAGAATAAGTTCCACATTAGATTGTCCAAGTAGAAAGCTTGTGATTCTATTAGCATTTGATTGTGGTTTGAGTCATTTTGGAGAAGTCGGTCAGGGCAGTTGCCTCCTTTAGAGTGGAAGGAGTTCAAAGAGATTTTTATGGACCGATTTTTACCCATGAGCATCAAAGATGCCCAAGCAAGAGAGTTTGAAAGTTTAAGGCAAGTTCCAAGCATGTCAGTGGATGAATACACAATTTAATTTTTGCAACTTGCTAAGTATGCACCAAATTTAGTTCCTATAGAGAGATATAAGATTAAGAGGTTCATCATGGGATTGTTGAGACCATTATTCAAGGTGATGGTGACTCAAATCAACCAATTCTCCTATTTTTTATAGGCTTATGATTGTGCTAAAATGATAGAAATAAAGGATCAAGAGGATAACATTCTACAGAAAAAGAGAAAGAGGAGAGATGACACCACACATTCAAGTGGATACTGCTTAAGAGGTTCATCTAAGAGACCTAGATCATCTAGTCTGCTCAGACCCTTCTGATCTACTATAGGTCGCCAGATAAGGACTCATAAAGAGTATAGAGTCGCTACTCAGACTACTAGGGCCCCACGTTCGCTTTGTGGGAGATCACACACTAAAGTGTGTTAATAAGAAACTGGTGCTTGCTATCATTGTGGCCAAGTTAAGCACTTGGTGTGGGATTGTCCTCAGTCACCTCAAAATTCGAGTGAGGGGCCAGTACAAACCACAGGGTCTACATTTGAAAAGAATAGACCCAAAGGAAATGTTTTTATTTCTAGTAGCAGGGGTGGTTGTATCATCCCAGAATTAGTGATTTTTAATATATGTTAAATTATTTAGGGGAAATCAGAAAGAATTAAACAAAAATAAATATACCCATTTGAATTATTTAAAGAAAACAACCTATAGCTTAGTTTTAAGGTATAAGGGCAAAATTGTCATTTTAAAAATACCACAGGTAAAATGGTAAATTCACAAGGAGGGACATGTGGCATTACCTTACTCTGTAGGGACCACACCATAATAAAATATTAGATATTTATGAGGCCCATACCAAAATAAAATATTAGATATCCGTTAGACCCACACCATAATTATATCTTAAATCTTTATAATTTGATATTCAATTACAACCATTGGATTAAAAAAATGTGGTTAAATCCTAGCCGTTAATTTCTTTTAAAATACCTTACACCCTATCCCTTATCCTCACACCATTCTTTACATTCCTCCCATACTTATTTCACTCACTTTCGCCTCTCCACTCCACACTTAAATCAAGAAGGAATAGAGCAATTTTAGGATAATTACAAAAAAGGAGATCGTTTACAAGTAACATGATTTAGCATATTCTAGTTTCTCTGCTTTTCTTTTCCTTCTTCTTCTTGAATGGTCTTCATAATAATCTCTTTTGGCCTAGGGTCATTTATCTTAAAACTTTGTCACCATGAGCTTATTCTAAAAAGGGTAGAATTAGAGAAGAATGAGGATAGATACATATTTTGAAATATCTATGAAAATAATATGTAAGCCATAATAACTTTAGGATAAGAATTTTGATGTGTGAATTTTGTTGTGCATTATATATCCTTACATGAATATTTTGGTATTCATGCTCTATAATTGCCTATGTTATTGTGCATTTCAACTTTGTATGATAGGGTGACAATATGATTGTTTGATATGAGAACTATTCTTTGTGAGAGTAAATTGTTCCTGTACACTATGTACTTATTGATAGTTTAGAATCGCATTTGATAATAGCTGGCTATATCGCCTTAATATATATTGTAAACCATTAGATAATAGTTGGCTATGCCGCCTTAATGTATATTATGAACCATTTAATAATGGCTAGCTATGCCACCTTAATAAATATTTTGAACCCTATGAGTTCCTTAGCAAGATATTAAATCCCATTAATCCTACAATTTATGGTAGGTTATATAGCCTAAATGATAATAGGAAAAATGGTGTTATTATATTTCTTGGGCCATAACTTGAATTCTAACATCAATGGCAGGCTGTGTTGCTTAAATGGTTGTTTGAATACAGGAGAGGACAAGAATGTATCCTTGTTGGGAACATTTTGAATTTAATTGATACTAAAGGGATTCCTAACCGTCATAAGAACATCAGTGTTCAGAGGATTACAAAAGAAATCTTAATAGTTCTCTCTCAAACTAATACAATATTAAACACATGATGGCTTGGGTGACATTTTAAGATAAAGATTATATTGCCTGACTTTGTCTTAGGTATTCGCTGGGGGACACCTCAACTAAAGGTTGGGTTGCACCTGCCAGTTAGGTGTCATACGTTGGGGTTTATGAGACTCAATCGCCTAGGTATAGTAGTCATATGTTGGGTTTCGTAAGACTCAAATAACTCAAATATGACATCTTAACTCCTAATAGTTGTGGATATTGTCTATCTTTAGTTGCCATATGTTTGCTAAAGCATGTTTGTATGTTGTGATATCTGACATTCATACATATTTCATAAAAATCATAATTTAGTCATATTATATTCCATAGATATTTCAAGTGTAATATATGCCTTTTCATATTGCTGAGAAAACTATTCTCACCACTTTATTAATGATATTTTTAGATGGTGAATTACTAAATTTCTCTTGAAGTCCATGCAAAATGAGTATTTGTCCTACCAATTGGGAAGCACTTGTTACTAAGATTGTCTTTACAAGATGTGATATGGCCTTATGCACCATACCACTTATGTCGCGCCACAAAAGGGTAAGAATCTTACTAGTTTTTCAAGTATTGAATGAGTCCATACTATTAGGCCTAATTTTGATATATACAGACATAGATATAGATATAAGCCTAATACCCCTTCTCCCAATTTTATTAAATTATCTATATGGATATATGAATGAATGGATATACGGACTTTTATTATCTATAATTATACCATTATGTTTTAGATATTCTAATGTATTTTCATAATTCTTGTTTCATAATAAAGTTTAACTAAACTTTATAATAAATTCTAGTTAAATGCAATGTTGATGTCCATGTAGGAAAGGATGGACTATTAATGTCATTGGCACATCGACTAATTAATTAGATTCAATGCAATGTTGGTTCTTGTATGTTCATGCATTAACTTAAAAATTGTAGATAAGAATGGTCAAGAGTAGGTGCCTAACAGTGCATGACATTTGGACACTTTCAAGGGGTGAAAGGGTGATTGTACCATTTAACCCCAACAACCAGCCCTCTAGAGAAGAAGGTGGATTGTTGGTTATCTTTCTTGGGAGCATTGTGAAGGACTTTAATAAGTTACCATTATTATCAAAAATGGAAGTTTGTACCTTTTGAATACAAAAATGACATATTTGGAGACCAAATACATGTAATAATGCATTTGCTATCTAATTTCTTTATTAATTTTTATATCATATTTATATATAAAGATACCTATAATATATATATATATATATATATATCTTGTAGGCAAAGTTTGTTATTGAGGACGTTCATAAGAAAATTATTCCAGAGTCCTTGGGATATAAGTGAAAAGATTTTTGCTCATAGTTATTTACATACGTAGAAGATGGAACAAAAATGAAAGACTAGTTAATTACCTTGGCCCTATAACGCATTCAAAGAGAGTAATGGGCAGCCTTTGTTGATTACCTGTTAGAGCAGGCAACCAACACCCAAGAGGGGGATGAATTGGGTGATGATAGAATTTCAATTCTTTTCATAATTTACTCTACATAAATCTTTGTTATGAATTATGCTTGTAACAATATGATGTAAAGTAACAATTATATGAATCAATTGATGCTTAATGTGGATGCTTATATATATATATATATATATAATATCAATACTGTAAGTGTAATATCAACAATAAATACATAGCATAGACATGATAATCCAAAATGTAAAAAGTATATTGATAGAGAAAGCAAACTCAGTGATTTATCGTAGTTTGGCTTCAATCTAAGCCTACATCCACTCCCCAAACAACCTCTTAAGATTATCTATTATCTCAATAATCAATTACAACAACAACAAGGGAGAACCTCTCCCTTAATCTCAAATCCCAAGAAGAATTTTTTCCTTACATTTAAATAGGGGAACCTCCCCCTCAACCCAAGTACTCCCTTGCTTAACTCCCTCAAGGAATCTCCTTCAACTTCTCTCTCTCAAAGATAAAAGAATACAAAAGAATAACCTCCTTCAAAGAAGTACATATACAAATGAAGCTTTAAGAACTCAAATGGCAGAGAATTTGCAAATTTGGCTCGGTGATGATTGTTTCTCTCTCAAAGAAGATATAACAAGTTAAAGATCATATTCTAGCACTTGGTTTTTCTCTTAAATATGTTTGTAATGTCATATTTATATATCAAGATGAGATATTGCCATTATACACTCAAAAGAGTCATTATTTACTCTAGAAAACACTTTTTAGGAGCAACCAGTTGACTACTGGGGGCTCACAGTCAACTGCCCAGGACTGACCAATCGATTGCTCACTCCAATAGTCATAAATTTCTCATTTTAGATCCAATTTAAGTGCTTGACCTATGGTTAGAAAGCTCTTTAAGTCTATTTTCAAATGAAAGAAGTTTAATATCAAAACCCAATATATTTTTGGAGATATTATTAAATAGTAATTAAAGCTCATAATATAGTTTTATGCAGAATCCATATCTCGTCACTCTAGTTTATAAGGTCATAACTTTTTCATTTGAACTCCATTTTAAGTGAATAACCTATCATTGAAAATAATACTTAGTCCATGATAATTATACCTATTTAATTCATTGGCTATCTTGATACATTCAAGCTTCAAATCCTTAACTTCTTCACTGCTTAGAGCACCTTTCCTTCATGCAATCTTTGTGTGAAACATAGTATTGATATTTCATTCTCTTTATTTTAATGCCAACTCTTACTTCTTTGGATCATCCTACACATAATAGATATTAAACTTGCAAACAAAATAGTTAGTCCAAATGGTTAATCAATTAAGCACAAATTATTATTATATTTGTAACTCATATTTTTCATATATTTGTTATCATCAAAATAATCTCAACACCACTTGGCCCAAAAACTAAGGCACACTAAACTTTTTTTTTTTTGCTAGTTTGTCTTTATATCACTTTTTGATTATCTAATTAATCTACTTTGGTCAAATACAAGGCCACTATCGTAAGAAACAAACAAAATATATGGAAACAAATTATTTCGCTCACAGGTGGATCAAAGAGTATTGCATGGAAAAAAACTGAAATGGTAAGTTTATATTAGTATAAATTATTACGCTCATGTGTTGTATGAATGTTTGATATGTTACATTATGAAAAACAAATTTAGAAGGAAGAGCATGGAGGTCCAGTTTCCTATGGATCGTTCATAAATGAGGATGCTCAAGTTATTAAGGTATGTTTATGAAATTCATCATGTTTTATTGTTGATTTCTTATTCATTCCAAATGGTTTAATGTTGACATAAGTTATTGTTCTTTTGTTTTGAACTAATATGTAGGAAAAGATAGCTGAGTTTGAGGCATCCAACTCTTGTACATAAGAAATTTCCCTATAAGAATCATTAGCATTGGCTTTAAGGACTCATGAACATTCTAGGTGAGTTCACAAAATGGGAATGAGTGTTTGCCCTTCCCAAGTATTTAGACGTTGTGCTAGTGGGATTCCACCACTTAGACCATCCTACCATAAACTACAGAATAAAGTTGTAGCACTTAGAGCTAAAATGGTAGAAATAGACCAAATAATTGCACAACAAATAGCTCAAATTGCTAATATGGTAGCAAAACAATGACAAACAAATGCAATTATGTCATTTCTCCTCAAAAATGTACAAGGGAATTTATTCCCTGAGCTCGCATCTATACTATCTCATGGGGTAATTTTTTAAACATTTTTATTTTGTATAAGTCTTATGTTGTAATGTTCTTTTATTTTTATCATTCAATTTATTGCTTATCAAAGTTTCTCTTCAACTATTAGGTACCTAGTGAGCAAAGCAGTGGAAACCTGCCTTCAAATCCATTGTCAAGTCCTTCTAGTAGGAACAATTAGCTAGTTATGATGACTTATGATTGTTTGTTGTTAGACTTTGTAATTAGTATCTCGTCATGTTTAGAGTTGATTATTGTTTTATAATGACTTTGCATATAATTATGTTTATAGTTAATTATCTAGTAGGCATTGTTGGCCTTGAGTATCTGATTGTGTTATTGTGATTGAAGATAAATTTATCATATTTACAGGATATTGATTCAAAAAAAAATGACACCAAAATTAAAGTACAATATTTTAGAAAAATATCTATCAGCGGCAACTTTATTTACTGCCATATAAGTATACAAGAACCCACGACAGTTTAAATAAACTATTGCAATGACAATACATTACAACAGTTTTTATTGATTGTCATAGTGGCATGTCATTGCAAAGGTCAATAAAACTATCGTAAAACCATAACATTGCAACACTTTATTAACCCTCACAATACTGTGATGACCATAGTAATCAAATCGTGATATGAATCACGAATCGAAAAATATATTTTTGAATCGCGAATCGTATAACATAGCGAATCGTAAGATTCAATAATAAGTAAAAAATAACTTGAAATATAAAATATGACATATGTAATATGCATAAAATACTCAAAATAAATTCATAAGAACTTTATTAATCATATGATTTGTTAGTAATTAATTTTTGAAATAAATTCAAATAATATTTTCTTTGCTTTCTTTATAAAAAGCATAAATTATGCTTACAGCAATATAATACTATCATACCAATTCATTGATTTTTCACATTTTTGAATTGAAAACTCATTCTATTATATTATATTGTCTTGAATCGCATTATTCATAGTTGATTCAATGATTTATTATTGTTAGCTTTGTGACTCGTTGTGAATCGTAAGATTCAATTTGTGAATTGTACAATTTATAATTACTTCCGATTCAACCAGCAATTCATATCATTGGCTTTATAACTCATTTCGAATTATAAGATTCGAATCGTGAATCATAAGATTTTGATTACTATGATGGTGACTTTAATAAGGGTTTCTTGACCATCGTGAAAACATGCCATTGTGACAACTTCTATAAGGGTTAATGAAAAGTGTCATTGTTTCATTTGTGATGGTAGTTTCTGTAATGTTTTCTTTGACTGTGTAGAACCCCTATGCGATGATCAAAACTTTTGCAAAAACCTTTTTTTTTTTTTGTATTGTAATGGCAAAGACATAATAATTTAGGGCATCTAATCATCAAGAATGGTATAGGCTTTTTGTCTTCAGATTAGCTCCACTTTTATGACTATATTGGAGCTTTTCTTTTTGTAAGAAGAAATGGTAAACAGGCTAGTGCTGCGTAAGATACTAGCAAGGATATTCTGAATAACTTTGACTCATGTATAAGGAAGCAAGAAGTGAGTTAAGTGTATGGGAGGGATTATATGCTATGAAGAGTTAGATAAATGGTTAGGAAGGAATTGTGACTTGCTTAGGAGAGACACTAGCATTTTAAATGCCAATGGGTTCTCGTTGCTTTCCATTTTCTCTTGTTATTCACTGTTTCTTTGTTTATTCCTTTCGGTTATCATTTTCAAAGGAGGATCCAACCACAATTTTGCTCATAAATAATACCATACATCATTTTGGTAGCTCAAGTCTCTAATATTTTGGTATCAGAGCCTGGCTTTTAGGCTATGCTCCATACTTTCTTAGAGGTTGTGTGGATTAAGTGAAAATGGTTTGTTGGATGTTTGAGATGATGTCACAACCATGAGGTTAATGACGATGGCGTTAGGTAACGAGATTGACCAGTTGCAATCAACAGTCACCAGAGACATTTGAGGGAAGGCGATTGTTGCAAAAAACAAGGACTCATTTACTGCTGTGTAGGTGATAGAAGTGTTAATCTTACTCGAATAGATGGTGCCAGTGGCAATTTTAGTATGTTTCGACGTACGGAACTTCCCATGCTCGAAAAGGATGATCAAATTGGATGGTTGTTTTGACTAGAACGTTATTTTACTATCTATGGCTTTACAGAGCAAGACAAACTAGACATAGAAGCAGTAGAGTAGGAGGGGCAAGTATTGAACTACTTTTAGTGGCTCGAAGCTACTGCTTTTTGGCGTGAAGTAATATCCCGTTTCATAACAATCAATTTGTGATGTGTATGAGTTGTTATTAGCTTTGAAACAAGAGGGTATTGTTAGTGAATACAGAGAGAAATTCAAACTCTTATCTGCACCTCTAACGGACATCCTTAGCATTGTTTTTTTGGGTACTTTTAAGAATATACTAGTAGATGATATCAAGGCTAAGATTAGGATGTTATAGCTTGCAATATTGACTCAATTAATGAACTTTGATTTCCAAGTTGAAGGGAGAAATATGATGTTGGAGCATATTAAGAAGAAAAAGTATGCCTTAAAGCGGCGTGCCCGTAATTATTCTCGGTGAAGCAATTATAGTGCTAATTATGGGAAGGGTACCACTGCTTCAAAGGTTATTAAAAGTTCTACAAGTAGTGTGAAGGTTAAGAAGCTAGAGAGTAAGCTTTGTGACGAACCCAAGTCGAGCACCAATTGCATAATTCCAATTATTACTACTTAAACCTCAGGTACTAGTGAGTGATTATTTGAATCTGAGATCAACAGGCAAAGGGAATTAGGCCTCTATTTTACGTGTGAAGAGAAATTTGGTCCAAACCGTCGATGCAAGAATAAGAAGCTTCAAGTTATGGTTCATTTGGAGGATGATAGAAAAGTAGTCAAGGAAGCTGATAAAATAAAAATTCCAGAAGAAGTCTAGGACCTAATTATATTGCTTGAAATTCAATCTTTATTGAAGGAATTCTCTTATGTCTATACTCCTGTGGCTTACCTCCTCTATGATTGCATGATCATACAATTTCTATTAAATTTGGTGAACAACCGCCAAATATTAGGCTCTATCACTGCGCTCATTCTCAAAAGAATGGGATTGAAAAGTAAGTGGGTGAGATGTTGAAGGAGGAATTATCCTGACACTAAATCACAGGATTGGGCCGCAATGGAACGGTGTTGTGGCTGCAACTCCGTTCTGTTGAGGTGCTAGTATTACAAAAAATTAAAAAAAAAACACACACACACACACACACACATACACACATATTTCAGCCAGAAAAAAGTGAGTTTTGCATTGGGGAGAAAGTAGAATTAGCCAGCCTTAAGTCCAAGCTTCAGATGGGCAAAGATATAGCAGAAATCAAAGAGAAGGAAGAGACACCAGATCAGAAGAGGAAGTAAGGAATAGGGATAGTGAGGAACCTGAACTCCTGAAGAGAGTTGAGTAATATCATAGCACCGATCTCAGTTGTGAACCTGCGATTTTCTACTCCAAGGTAAGCTCTCTTCCTCATCCATGGCTTGATTTGAATGTTGTCGCAGACTCGCAGCAAAAGGGAGAAAACAAAAGAGTGCGGATCTATCGAGTGAGAGATGGAGACTGAGATGAACTCTACAAGGATTTTGTGTTTTTTTTTTTTTTTAATATAATATAATTCAGAATTTCTACCGATTAAGTTCCTATTTTAGATCAATAAGATTTTTTAATAATTGCAAGTGGTGTGCGCTGTGAGCTAATGTGTGTGCTGCATCAAAAGAAAAAAAAAAAAAAAACTTCAATGTGTATGACGAGAGGCTACATTTGTTTTTGAGTCAAAGGTCAATTTTTTAATATACATACATACATACATACATACATACATACATACATACATATATATATATATATATATATATATATATATAACTATCTTAAAATAGGTGTATTTGCTATGATTTGGCGTCATTTTTTCTTGAAGGGAATGATTGAACAATATGCTAAGAGTTTTTAAAATTAAACTACATATTTAAAATCTGAAATTCAAAAATCAAAAAATATATTTCAAGAACCAAAATATACTTTTTTCCAAGAATTTATTTATCATGATATATATATATATATAGCTTTCGAGTCTAGGATAAATTATTAAAAATTATGTAGCTATCTTAACAAATGTGTATTTGCTATGATTTGATCTTATTTTTCTTTGAGGGGGATTATTGAACAATATAATAAAAGGGTTTAAAATTAAACAATAGATTTAAAATATGAAATTCAAAAATCAAAAATTATATTTCAAAGAACCAAAATATACATGTTCTTTAAAATTTATTTGTCACTATACATATAGTGTTTTTGAGTCTATGGTAAAAAAAAAAATTATATAGCTATCTTAAAACATTTGTATTGGCTATGATTTGGGCTCATTTTTTATTGAGGGGAGTTATTGAACAATATACTAAAAGTTTTAAAATTAAACTATATATTTAAAATCTGAAATTCACAAATCAAAAAATATATTTCAAAACAAGTATATAATTGGGTTTTATTTAAATATTATTTGTTTTATCAAGCAAATATTATTGATCATTCTTTTTATTTAGTTTTGGGTTATCTTGAAATGAAAATTTGTGATTGTGAACCAATTCCTATTTTTAAATATATTTTTTGTATTTTTTGTGAGGAGTAAGAATATGAAGCAACCTAAAATTTCTAGTGGTTTGATGAAAACATTAAGGAAAAAATTAGGAGAAGTGGTATCAAAGTTTATTATTTATAAGCGCTTTTATATGAGCATATTTGATTCTCCATGGTTGCATAATTTAATCACTGCAGCTGCCAAAATTGGTATAGCAGGGTTGAAGTTTCCTATACCTTATGAAATTTCATATGTGTATTTGGAAGCTGAATTCCAATCCATGAAAGAGTGGATAAACAAATTAAAAGGTGCATGGAAAAAGTATGGAGTAACAATAATGTGTGATAGTTAGACAAATAGCATAAATCACATGCACATAATGAATTTTCTCGTTTACTGTAGTAAGGGAACAATTTTTCTAAACACAATTGATGTTTCTTCTGTTGCTAGCAGAAATACTAATTTATACTTTCAGTTACTTAATAATGTTGTTGAAGAAGTTGGAGAAGAATATGTTCTCCAAGTTGTTACAAATAATGAGGGAGCTTTAAAGGTAGCATGTAAAAAAGACCACATATTTATTGGTCACCTTGTGCAGCTCATTACCTGGATCTATGCTTAGAAGACATTGGAAAGAAGTCAAATGTACAAAAGGTATTATAGGATGCAAAGATGATAACATCCTTCATATATAACTGCATTTGGACTGTGAATTTGATGAAAGATTATACTGGAGGTGGGGAAATTATTCGTCCAACTATCGCTTGCTTTGCTACACAATTCTTGCAACTACAATCTCATCTGAAGCAAAAGCAATCTTTGAAAGCCAAGTTCACCTTACAAAAATTTCGAAAGTCTAAATTTAGGAAGGAAAAATCTGGACTAGAACATAATGTGAGGAACATAATGCAAGGCCGCACTTGTGAGGTACATTATTAGTAGGGCCATGCCTTTGTATCAAGCCATACTTTTTCTGCATAATGTCCCTCAAACAAGAGCATTAATACAAGAATTTCATGCATCTCCTCTTGAAGGGCACTCAGGCTACAATCGTACCTATAAAAGATTGTGTGATGTATTAGGAAGGTACGAAAAAGGATATCTAGTTTTTTTTTTTTTTTTGCCAAGTGTGATGTCTAACAGCATAACAAGTACTTAGCCATGAATTCTGCTAGCTTGTTACAGCCTCTTCCATCCCTCATTATGTATGAGAAGACTTTGAGCATGGATTTCATTTCTAGTCTTCCAAAGTCATACTAGCATGATACTATTCTGGTTGTCATTGATAGGCTCACTAAATATAACCATTTCTTACCCTTATCTCATCCATGTTCAACTAAGGAGGTGGCAAAATTACTCACTGGAGAGGTAGTGCATTTATATGTCTTTCCAAAGATCATGGTCTCTTATTACAATCGTGCTTTTCTATGCCAATTCTGGAGAAAGATGTTCAAATTAGCTAGTACCACTTAAATACAATTTTGGCTCTCATCCTCAAATGAATGGCCAAACTGACATGGAGAATCATAGTACAGAGACATACCTATGCTATTTTGTGGTTGACCACCCTAAGCAATGGTTTTCTTGGCTATGTTAGGCAAAATTCTGGCTTAACAACTCTTTTAATCGCTCTATTGGGATGACCCCATTCAAGGCTCTATATGACAAGGATTGTCCAATATTGTTCCACTGGGTAGATGAGACCTCTTCTGTTAAGGCTCTAAACTTTGAACTTAAAGGGAATATGGTTCTGGATTAATTGAAGTCTAATTTGGAGAAAGCTTAGGCTTATATGAAGACCCAAGCTAACAAAAAGAGGTAGGATGTGGAGCTAGTAATGGGAGATAGAGTTTTCTTTTGTGTTCAACATAAAGCTCGCCAAGAAGCCCAATAAAAAGTTAACTCCAAGATTTCATGGCCCTTATTGAATATTAAAAAAATATGGTCTTGTGGCTAACAAGCTAGAACTACCACCTACTTGCAAGATTAACCATGCATTTCATACTTCGCAATTAAAAGTATCCAAGGGCTAGGTACCCTTGACTGATGATAAAGTTTCCCGAGGGCTGTGAATCCTCAACCGATAAATTTATATTCCAAAGGCTATGTACCCTTGACCGACTTGATTTCCATGGAAATGAATCCATGACAGTTATTGTTATAGTGCATGTAATTAATGCTGGTTTATGACTTACTATAGTAAGGATTTAAATGTTGATTCACAGAGTACTGATCATTTTAAAAGGATGGTGCCAACAGGTATGGTATTAGACATTTGAGAAGTTATTATGCATTAAATTACACAGAGCCCTACATACTTAAAGGTATTGTAATGATTATATTACTGGAATGCTACCCGTTTATATTTTATTTAATTTTAGGTAACCTTCCAGAATAGTTTCCTGATTGTGAGGCCTAGAAGAGCCCTACTAGTACTACAGAGGATTTTATTTCTTGTTTTGCTAGGGTTTTATATTTTTGTAATAGTGTAAATTGTCAAAAATGTAAATAATTGTAAATGAGTATGGATGACCACAGGCTCATGTCCCACTCCCCTATTTTTTATTTAGTTTTATTAGTTATTAGATGATTTAAGAGCTTAGCTCTCTTTCTGGATTTTGTTGCTATGGGCAGATATTTGTAGTAATTTCAGGAAGTCTCAATTACAAAAGAGACTTTGCCGGAATTTCTACGAAAATGTATGAGTTAATCTGCTTGGTAATAAAATTTCCATGAATTTACATTATTGTATAATTTGTAATTCGATCAAGAAACAGAGTGATAGGCTTAGAGGAACGGGTTATTCCTGTTATCTGTGCTGGTTACACTCCAAAAGTTTAGGGTGTGACAACTACCACCTACTTGCGAGATTCACCGTATTCCATAACTTCACAATTAAAGTAGTCTTTTGGGCATACATCAGTAGTGCAACAGCTGCCACCGTCTTTGACCAAGGAGTTAGAATTACTGATACAACTTGAAGAGGTCTTACAAGCACATAAACTCATGAATGGTACGACCGAGGTCCTCATTAAACGGAAGGATTTGCCTGCTACTAAGAACACATGGGAGCATACTACAGTGATTCAAACGCAATACCCAGATTCCACCTTGAGGACAAGATGTAGCTTCATGGGGGGAAAGTGATTGGCCTGAGGGAGTGGGCCAGAATGCTAGATTCTATGTAATGATGAAGGGTAAACGGACTAGTGCTGGGCAAGATACTGGCGCGAGGATATTCAGTATAACTAACTTTTGGGGAGGCGAGGAGTGAGTTGAGTGTATTAGAGGCATTATATGCTACGGAGAGTTAGTTAGAAGCTTAGGAATGAATTGGGACTTGCTTAGGAGAGATGCTGCCTCTCGAATTTTTCATGTTATTTGCTGTTTCTTGGTTTGTTCCTTTCACTGATCATTTTCAGAGGAGGATCCAACCATAGTTTTGCTCATAAATAATACCATACAGCATTTCAGTAGCTCATGTCTCCATCAGTACCACCATCAAGAAAAGGAAAGACGAAGAAGGGTCTTACCCTCACAATGCTTCGATTATATAATGTTTAAAGTTTTGATTTTAGGAGCAATCAAGGTTTGAGGTTGATATTAAGGAGCTACCTGAACAAATTGACACTTCCACTTACAGTAAGATGGTCTTTCACCCTTTCTCGTTGCTTACTTTGGATTTATCTTACTTGTAGCTAATTTATGACCATGCTTATGAACAAACCAGTGTACCAGAACTGCGAGTAAAAATGTTCTCATATAATGGTTTTAAAACACTCCTTTTAATATATGAAATTTGAAGCAGAAAAGAATTGAGATTTTTAATAACTCAGATTACATTTATTTGGTTGAATCAGATGCTTTATGGTTAATACACTTCATTTTGGTGGATCTTAATTTAATTTCTTTTCCATTAATTTTCTGCAGTGTCAAACTCAGTTCTTGGATCAATTAGGAGTTGCATCTCTGCTGTTCCTGAGTCTTCTTTTAGACTTAGGTTATTAAACAAAAAATTGTTATTTTTTAATAAATTTCTTTTAAGTTCGTTCTTTAGATTTAGACGTAGTTGATGCACAATGGAAAGTTGTGGTAGCTTATACATAAACTGTGTACATCAAATAATTAACTGAATGTTTTAAGTAGTTGTCAAGTCCTATAATTTAACGTAGTTGTTGAACGTAGTGCTTCTACAATTGGAGTTGGACAGTCAATTAATTAGGAAATCAAGTATTGGTTTAATAATTTGTTTAGTTTAGTGATGGAAGGATTGAAAAGTTTATTTGTACATTGTTAACAAATAATTTTATTTGGTTTAACATTAAATTTTTTAAAAATTATTTTGTCTTAGAATTTTTGTTTGCGTAAAAGTCAAAAAAAATTATTTTTACATTAAATAAACTTTATTTATGGCTAAACTTAATTTTAACATATAAGTTTTTAAACATAAATTATTGGCATACAAAAATATGTTAGATTAAAATTAATTTACAAAATACGTTGATTTAAAATCAAATTTGCATACCTAAGAGCTTTAATTACTAGTGACATAATTACAAATATATATTTCAAAATGATTATATCAATATCAAAGAAAGTATATAATAACGCAAAAGCTGAAATTTAAAACGTAAAATATTATGAAAAGTAATATTATCATTTAACTGGTTTATTTGTATTTTGGAAATAAGAAGATTGGGTCGCAATTTTCAGATTTTCGATCCAAGTAAAAGCTGTCACATAGCTAGCTAGTAGCAATGATAGTGGCTATTGAATTAAGTATTGGAATTTGAAAAAGGGTTTTTACCAGTAGCGCCATTCCGATCTGAAAAGAAAAAAAATTTATTCTACATTCTAAAGATACTTTAGTATTTACCTGAAACAAGAATCGCATCTAATGGTTAAAGCCAATGATCATGCTTGTTAGTGATGCAAAACTGAGACAATTTCTTGCTTAACGAAGGAGAATTGTTCCACCTTTTAAACTAAATTAGTGAATACTTGGTAAATAATCCCCAACAAAAGTAGAATTCAATGTATTTTGATCCTTGCAACTCAAGTGAGAGTACGTGGAGCAAACCCGCGTAGATAATGAAATGTTTACTTCACTATCAATTATCAATTATTTAGCATGGTGTCTTACTGTGGAAGAAAGTGATGACAAAAAGTGCGTAGAAATCTTGAATAAGCAAAAGGACTTTTCTCTAGTGCTAAAGTGCTCCCATGCATGATGAATTTGTTGGAATCGAAGAGAACGTGCTTGCTTTGAAATCAAAGTACGTAGAAGATGTTTCCCAGCCAAATCGGATCATGAAATTTATTTAGGGAAGTTTATCATTGAGTGTAAATGAAGAAGCAATTAAGGGTACGTACCACAGCTTATACATAGGGATTTGTGTATGCTTCATGTGCTTACTGCAAACACGAAGCCGTCTGTTTCCATTAGCCCATGTGTTTACAGCTATGCCTCTTTGCACCTTAACCTTTCCGCAATCACTTTTTCTCTCTCTCAATAATATATTAGCGACTAAACAAAGTACAAATCTGGGTACGACGTAAGATGCAGTTTTAGAACATTATATATATAGAGAAGAAGAAGGATCACAAACAAAAGACTTGCAGGTTGTGAGAAGTGAGAACTAAAGTCATGTGGCTCAAGAGCACTCCAACGTTTTCTAAGATGGTCAGGATCTCTTGTAGAGTCCCTTTTTTAGTTTCTTCATACTAATGTTTCTCGATTAATTAAAAGAGATATTAGAATATAATTAGTGAGAAATGTACTTTTATGCATGTAGGAGCTTTTGTTTACAGCGTTGATGATTTTAAGTGTGGCGAGGCCTGGATTGAGCACCACGAGTAGTTTCAATGTGATGCAGTATGGAGCAGCTGGAGATGGAAAAACCAACGACTCTCCAGTAAATTAATTAATACTTGTTTTCAATCTTCATATTTTGAGAAGAACATGTTTTAAAAACAGACATTATTATCATTTTGTTTTCATTGTTTCTTAATTTTTTATACATAAAGTGTTTGGATATTGGATAGGCGTTTCTGAAAGCATGGAAGGACGTATGTCAAAGTAGCTCACAGACTTCTCGTCTCGTCATACCTGCAAGGACATTTATGCTCAAACCTGTTATCTTCAAGGGTCCCTGCAAATCTAAATACATCTTCATTCAGGTACGTTATTTTTTTCCGAGTGAATTCAATATGGATCCCCTAATGATACACACGTTTTTCAATTTGATCCCTCAAAGTTTAGTTTTCTCATTTCATTCATTTTCAATTTCATCCCATTTGTTTAAGTTTGCTACAACTGATAATTAACAGGACGAGTGACATGACTTATAAAGTGGTTAAAATGATCGTTAAGTGTCCAATTATCGTAGAAACATATCACGACAAGAAAAAAATCACTCGAAGTAGTCATAGCATTTTACCTTTAGTACTTTGGTCATAACATATTTCAATAATAATTGATTAATTTAATGATCATATATATCAGCTCGGTGTTGGCCCGCGTCACTATCTTCGTCAAGTTCAACGTGAAAAAAAAACTACGTATATTGAAGATAAAATACTCTTTAAAAGATTGAAATATTATGTTCAAACTTTAGGGGAATGAGACCATCTTTATAGATCTTTTAAAGGCCAAAATGTCAATTCAACTCTATTTTTTAACAATATTGACCAATATTATATATTAATACTAAACCCTTAATTTTTCTTATGGTTGCTGTCAAAAACATCAACCCAGAAAGAGATGCAGTCCGATCTATACTGATGAAAATTTTGAGATAAATAAGAGTGATTAATAGTTGGAACTACTTCAGTTTTCAGGGAACATAGTAGCACCTAAAACAAAAGGAGAATACAGTGGATCCCAAATAAACACATGGCTTGGCTTCTCTTACGTAAATGGTTTAAGTATCAGTGGAAAAGGCACCATTGATGGTCGAGGTTCTATCTGGTGGGATCAACCTTGTCTCGGAAATGCAGTATCTGTAAGTACATGCATAATGTAGTTTCTTATGTATTTGTAATCAAGTTTTGCAATTAAAATATGACATGTATGAAAAATCATACACTTATCGTGCTTTAATTAAAAAATCTTGGTAGAAATGATAGCAAATATTTTAAAAAAAAATATTTATAATGGTATTTTGTTTATACAGTTTTTAGCTTTCTTTGCTTTTTCTGTGATCATTTTCTCATAAATTTCTGGTTTGTTCAGGGAGCAAAATGCCGTCCGCCAACGGTACGTATAAGCTGTTCCTTACACTTGACTTGTTCAATAAGAAGAAAAAGAGAGAAGAGCTAGCACTCATGAAATGAGAGATATATAATCTTCCAAGATATGTATAATTTGAATTAAATTTTGTTATAATTGAATTTACTAAGATATGGTTCATTTAGTGATGCATGTTTCTCAAGATGAATATGTACATAGAACCAAAAACTATAAGAAAAGAGCAAATGTTCTTAAACTAGACAAGTTGAAATGTGTAAAGATGGAGCTCCTAGCTTTCTCGGAGGACTGAAGTCTGAAAGCATATAATTCTTATAATATAAATTAAAGAGCATGCATGCATATTAAAATGTCAAAACAAATATAAATAGTGATGCTAAGTCAAATACATTAAGTGTGCACTAAGGTGAGGGTTTTGGATAATTTACAAAGAAATCTTAGATTTAGATCTCTATATCATTATAAAAGAAAGCAAAAGAAATATGAACTAAATGATAGTTTTGTGGTTGATTATGTATATATAGGCATTGTCACTATATAGATGCAATGGGTTTGCTATAAAAGGAATAACACATGTGAATCCAGCAAGAAGCCACATAACTCTTACAAGCTGCAAGCATGGCAAAATCTCTAACCTCCGTATAATAGCTCCTGGAACAAGCCCCAATACCGATGGCATTGATATTTCTGGCTCAAGTGACATTCAAGTTCATAATTCTTATATTGCTACAGGTAAATTAATCATGATCCATTATTAATTTTGATTCTAAAAATGCCGTTAAGAAATTTGCAAGTTGATTTGGTAAACTTGTTGTGTCATGTCTTAAGTAAAGCATGCTACCACCTCTTTCACTAAGTCGTGAAGGATTATCAATCATTATATGCCTCACGTTTTATATAAAACTTACGATTCGAATTTTATTTTGACAAATGGACAGCATGAAGAATTGAACTTGAGACTATTAAGATTTGCTAAGGTCTTTGTTCCATGAATCATCTTATGCTATATAAGTAACAAGTATATTAATGTTTCATTGAATACCATAAATAATGATAAAATCCATATAGAACTTTTGTTATAATTATATTATCTTATATTTTTAAATACGCGCAATTGAATATTCAAGTTATGCATGCAAAATATCTCAGCGAGAGCTTCTAATCTAAGGCCGGTAAATTTTCACTCTATTTGTTATTTTAACACTTTTGCTTGGTATAGTTTTAAATAAATTTCTTATTTTGACTATATAATTATATATTTCAATTAAAAAAATTTTTACAAGTATACATTATGAATTCATCGTATTGATTACGAATTTACCTCGTCTCAGGTGATGACTGCATTGCAATTAGTGCGGGGTCCTCCATTATCAATATAACAGGTATAACTTGCGGCCCAGGCCATGGTATAAGGTAGGTTACCTTCTTTGGTTATGCTTTGCTTTAACAAATCCCATGATTTTGTTTTGGTTTCAGGTACATTCAATTTATATGTATTTACTGACCAAATTAATCATAAATACAAAATTTTAATATGTCAAATATTTACCGTGATATTACTGAAAATATGTGCATGAGATATTCATGTATTAATTTATAGATAATTGATTTAATCTACCTTTTTGTAAATTAATTTTACAAATAATTTTTCAAGCGAATGAGTTTGGATTTTGAATAATTAATGGAGTTGAGTTGACAAGCAAATTTAATTTACAGTTAGAGGGCTTGAAGCAATTAGTAGAATCTCGAAAGAGTAAAATATTTATGATCATTACTAATTCTTAAAAGTCAACTTTGAATTATGTTAACATTACAACTTTCCTTAGGCCATGTTAGTTATGAAGGACGGAGGCGTAGAGATTACATTTTTAGGATATTTCTTGTAATGAAGGTAAAAGGCAACCACATATATGTATATTATTTTTGCAGCATCGGATCGTTGGGGACACGTGGAGAGGTCGATAATGTGGAGGATGTACACGTAAGCAATTGTACTATAACGGAGACTTTAACTGGAGTAAGAATTAAGACATGGCAGGTATAATTAATTAATTAAGCGATTTGCTTTCTATTTCTTGCAATTGTTATATGATAATTAAGAACATATATATAATTATGATTTGAACTATTCAGAATTTCATTCTAATATCTTTCTTTTTTGAAAAAATTGAATTATATAATGCAGGGTGGAGTTGGATATGCTAGGAGGATTTCCTTCGAGAAGATCAGATTTGTTCGCGCCAATAATCCTATTATCATTGACCAATTTTATTGTCCAAGCGGTATAAACTGCAAAAACGAGGTATCAACAAATCATCAATGCAAAGACCAAAAAAATAATAATAATAAAATATAATTTTAATCCTTCACTTATCATAAGATTACTATTTAAATCATAGACTTTAAATTCTAAACTCACTTATTGAAAAGTTTAAAATAATTTTTTACCAAATAAAAAATTTTACATTTAATCTCTTACTTTTTTTAAAAAAATATCAAATTAAATCTCTTAGATTTAAGGTTTATTTTCTAAAAATAAAAGATTATGTGTGACATTTTTTTAATAAATAAAAAATTATTTTGAACATAATATAAAATGAAAAATTAAAATGATAATTTTGTGATAAATAAGGTATCAAAATGCATTTTTTCTCAAAAGAAAAAAACTGAGTCTCTTTAATTTCATGAAATTTTTAATTTAGTGTTAATTATTTAGGTTTTGCTAACAAGTACTCTCTAAGTACTGGCTAATAATAATTTATTATATATAATACATAATTCTTAACTAAGAATCATTTATTATATTCATTAACAATAATAATAAATACTTACGAATTAATTTTATTGATTAAAATTTATTTATTATCTAAAATAAATCATTCTTATTCTACTGACACTCGTTCAGTAAAACCCTAATTATTTTGGGAAGCAAGAGTGTAATATGGAATTAAATATGGACAGACGAAAGCGATAAGAGTGAGTGAAGTGACATACAGAGGAATAGTGGGAACATCACTGACAAAGAAGGCCATAAATTTGAGCTGCGACCAGAACGTAGGATGCTACAACATCGTATTGGATCGAGTCTATCTAACATCCGCAGTTGCTGGCCAGAAAGCCACAGCCTACTGCCACAATGCCCATGGCACTGCTTCCCGTACCAAACCTGCTGTTAAATGTTTGCTCAAGTGACATGTTCACACGTTTGAATCAAATCTTAATCTTTGAATATACGTGTCTGTAGAATTAATCAAATTGTTGTCCTATATGTGCTATCATGCTGTTATTGAGGGTGCTTCTTTGAAAGATGTATCGATCATATTTATGAATTTGTTGCCAATTAATAGATAGTCTCGAGTATAGCTGTATTTATAATGATCTTCGTATGTACTTATGTAAATAAGGCGTTAAATTGAAGAGGCTAAAAGAGGAATTAAATTGAAAGAAATAGTTTTAGTATTTAACACAAAACACAATTAATACCAATAATCGACTTCTTTGTTGTATTTTCTTTTCTCAGTCACTCATGTTTAATCTCTCATTTATTAAAAGCAAGCACCTGCTCACACTACTTGAAGTTTGTTTATTTTGTTTCGCACCAATTTAGATTTATTTATATTTTGATAGGAACATAAAATCATATTTTATCATAATAAATTATTAAATAAAAATATAATTATCTAAATTTATATTAAATTAATATAATCACATAAAATTATTTTTTATTTATAAATCTAAATCATTAAATTTTTATACAACAATTTAACATAATCAAATATAACTTCATGCTGTCACAAAAATATATGAAAAGATGAAATTGCACTCATACACACCATACATATTAAAAGATCTCATTTATACTTGTATGTAGTCACTTAATTGAAGTAATTTTACTATTTGAGAATTGACTTCCACCTCCCAACTGACCGTCACTCATTATTTTATAATTTCCATTTACAAATCGTTTAAAGATTAGTCCATGTCACTTCATAACGTACATGTATTAATGGGATTAATTAAAGTGTTTACATCCAGGCGTATAGGTATTAGTCCAGACTCTGGACCTATCTAATTGGACCCAGCACGTTACCAGGTAGAGTTAAGCTAGGTTGGGTTATTAAATTTTTTTTTTAATTTTTTTTATAAATTTAAATATTAAATTTTTTATAAAAGAGAAAAAAAAATTTTGATTAATATATAATAAATAAGATATTTTATGTAAATCGAAATTATTTATATATATAATACAAATAAAAAATATTTTTTAAAAAATATCACTAATTTCACTAAAAAAATATTTAAATGTATATAAAGCAAATTAATGCACACTCCTATCTATGTCTAAATATATCGCATTAAGAAATATTTTGTTTTCATTTAACTTTGAATTAGTTTTCATGCTGCAAAAGTGACATGGCTTAGTGAAATAAGTGATGTAGCCGTTAATTGCTTATATAAAAAGATATACTGTAAACTTTAGCAACTTAAATACACTATTGAAAAAGAATAGTTATGTAGCATTTTGACAACATATTAAGCATCTGATTATTCCTTTCATTAAGCTGCATCACCTCTTACATTCTTTTTTGTTAATCAAGTAACATGATGACCATTTCAAAACCTTAAACAAATTAGTCTTGCAGTCATTAAATTGAAAAAAGACTTTGTTATTAAAAAAAAAAAAGATAAAAAATGAACATTAAAATATAGATATCAACTTATGTTTATTAATTATTTTATATCATTAAAATTTATGAGAAAATTTTTACCTTAAAAAGCATACTTTTGCATTCCTAAAAGTAATAATTTGACAAATTTATCTGACAACAATGGTTAAAACCACTAATTTAAGCGCCAAGCCGCGTGACTCGTTCGTCGCCAGAACAACCTGCGAGCCATAGCCAGCAGCCAATTATAGCCAATAGGGCTTCACTTCTGGTCTCACCGGCAGGGAAGACGCCGAGATGGGACGCGGACACTACCACGCCGGGCAGCCACAATTCTTCCCTTCGCCACCGCGGCAGTGGGCCCCATGGCTGGTCCCACTGATCTTTGTGGCCAACATTGCCTTGTTCGTCTACGCCATGTACCTCAACGATTGCCCTTCTTCCTCCCCATCACCTCATTGCCTCTTCTCTGATCGTCTTGGCAGATACTCCTTCCAGCCCATCAACGAAAACCCACTTCTCGGCCCTCGCGTCCGCACGTGCGTCTCTCTCCTTCTGAATTTCTTTTCTTTCATTGTTAAATTCTCATTTCTGTGCATGCATCCATGCATGGGGGAGGAGAGCTCTGAGGTGAAACTGGGCAATGCGTATGAAGTTTTCCATAATCTACAGAAGCACCGACAGTGTGTGCATGAAAATTTTAAGGCGTATATTATACATTGCGAGATTACTCAATTTAAAGTTGATCGATTTTTTCTTTTAAGAAAAATTTTATATTTATTTCAAAAACTTCTGCTATTTACTTTCTGTTAATTGTATATACATGATACAATCTGTTAAAAAATGAAATTTTACTGTGCTATTATTGCTGTTAATTAATCTTATATTGGAACTTAATTAATTATTTACCATTTCCGTTAAACATTCTAGCAAGCTCATATATAGTACGCATTGTATACATAATGAACAAGAAGAAAAAAAAAGACACAATAATGCCTTGTAAAATGAGGAAAAAAAAAAAGATTGGTTTCATACTATGGAAGAGAAACATTTGTTCAAAAACTAATTTCATTTACCAAAAAAAAATTAGTAGTAGGGGAGGACTTTGCATTAAGAGCAAGATGTTACTTTCAGAACAAGATCAGCCAAACCTCAAAGTAAATCAATTTGATTTATTCATTTTTTTAAAAGAAAGAAAAGCTATATATAGCAGTTGTTTATTTACATGTGTGTGTGTGTGTGTGTGCATGTGTATCACTTACTGCTGGATATGTAGGAATTTAATTAGAGGTGTTGCTCTAAGTTGTGCAGACTGAAAGAATTGGGAGCGCTTGATAGGGAGCTGGTGCTGGAGAAACACGAAGGATGGCGCTTGGTGTCCTGCATGTTTCTTCATGCTGGCCTCATTCATTTACTTCTCAATATGTTTAGTCTTTTAGCTACTGGAGTTCGACTTGAGAGGGAATTTGGATTCTGTAAGCTTTTCCTTTCTCAAACTGATCGAGCTTCTTGCTTTAATAAAATTGAATCTTTAATTGAAGTCTAATTAATCAATTGCCGAACTTACTAATCTCTTGGGTTTGGCAGTGAGGATAGGCTTGTTATATTTGCTCGCTGGTTTTGGAGGAAGTTTGCTCTCTTTCATGCGTATGAAACGATCCACACAACACCATATATCTGTTGGGGCTTCTGGTGCACTTTTTGGACTTCTGGGATCCATGCTTTCTGAGCTTCTAACCAACTGGTCAACATATACAAATAAGGTATAATACTTTGGGCAAATATTGGATGAGTTTTTGAAGTGGTTCTTATTGGATTCTTTAATATCAAAGTAAAATATGTTATTTTCTTTTGAGATTTTGTTAAATTAATATATGATACTCTTTTTATTTTGAAATATCCTTTTACACCTCTAATATATTCATAGATATTGCAAAAATCTCCCACATGTACTTTATTTACTCTTAGCCGAAACATGTAATGTGAACATTGTTTTATAATTCATCATCCCATTACTCATTCTTTTATCGAATAAATAACATGTGTTTCTAAATATTTTTACCTCGCAGCAAATTTTAACACTAATTGATTCCTTCAGTGTTCAGCTCTTATGACTCTTGTGATCGTCATTGCTCTAAACCTGGCTATTGGATTCCTACCGAATGTGGACAATTCAGCTCATATAGGAGGATTCATCTCAGGATTTTTACTGGGTTTTGTTTTCCTAATGCGACCTCAATACGGATACATAAGCCCCAGGCATATTCCTCCAGGATATCTTGCAAAGCATAAATCTAAACACTCGTTCTGTCAATATTTCTTATTTGCCATAGCATTAATCTTGTCCATTCTCGGGTAAATAATTCTGATTTTTTTTTTTTTAGTGAACTGTCAGTATGTATAAATTTTTTTCTCGGCTTGCCTTGTCTGAACCTGATTGAATGGCTTATTTGGCAGATATGCATATGCCGTAGCTCAGGTATACCTAAAACTACCAGAAAAATATGATGTAGCAGAGATTTTACCAAAATGAATGCGCGCTGCTGCTGATTCCACACCCTGTTCTTTCAAGCTTTCAAGCGTAAATCCAAAATTTGTCCTTCCAGAAGTGTATATACACATTCGAACAAAGCTCTGTGAACATTATTTGAGGCTCCATCTTCTTTCCAGGTAAATGCTTCTGGAAGAAACAGAGACAAGTTCCAGAGCTTGAAGTTTATACTCGTTGTGATATTATTTGACCAAGTATAAATGTATCCATTTGGCTTCCTATATGGATAGAACTGAATGATGACCGTGAGAAATACTAATCAAGCATCTTAACCTCCAGTCACCAAGAACTCTCTCCTAGATCCCACAACAATGAATAGTGTTAAAGATACTATAGACTATGCTTTCATCTATTTCTCAGTTACACCACGTATAAAGAATACGGAAAATTACTAGCAATTTTACTATACAAGAGACTAGGGATAAAGATACTTTAAAGGGTTTGGACTTTTTCTTTTTTACTGTAAGATGCGGAGTCCTGACTATCTAAATCAACAGTGTTACTTAAGTGTGAAGACTCCTGGATAACCTCTGAAGATCCACTGAAGGACAATCAATCTCTGAAGTGTAGCTCTAACTTTGACACAGACAGCTTCACAGAATCTTTAGAGAACTATAACTCAGCTTGATGCTGCAACGAGCGTAATAACTTAAATCTACACAAGAAAAAGAGAAAAACTTACTCGAGAAAACTAGAGGATCTCCGGCTTGAAGTAAAGTTCTAAGTCCAGGCTAATAGAATTCGGTTGGCTTAGGACAGTTCAAGAAGTTACTTAATTGAATATCACATGAACCAAAAAGCTGAATTATAGGAAATATCTACTGACGGAACTAAAAATTACAGTCATTTAGGACCAACTAATAAATTCTCATGTGTATCTCTTCTCTCTCTCTTCGAAGCAATTGAAACAACTTAGTTATCCAGGTTAACAAGCCTGATTTACGGAGAGACATCAACTGAATCATTTGTGACAACTTCACCGTATTTCAACCAGAAAATTCAACAATAAAGATCTCTAGTTTGTAAACATAACATGTTACAATTACCTCTGTATGATGGCAGAAAGATGCTATATTTCACATGATTCTGAACGGCCAAAAATTGTGTATCGGTTGTTTGCAACATTGTCATAAGCAAAATTCCTTATGAACCTGCAGTCATCCATAGTATGGAATGCATAAGTCATCAAGTAAAGGAAGAAAGCAGAAGAAGCAACCGATAAATTGCAACTTACAGAGGTACAAATTGAAGGAAAAATGCAAGCTGAGGAAATGGCAAGTCTATGTATTCCATTATCTTCAGCACAGCTTCTGACTTGATATGTGCTCTGGAATCAACAAAAAATTCTTAAGTTTCACTCCTAACCTTTCTTCTGTATAGTTAGCAATAGTAAATTCCTCTTTCTTTTCAAATATTGTAGTAATCTATTTGGTTGTAAAAAAGGAAAAGACGAAATAGTTAAACCATGGAGCCACTATTCCCCAGTAGAATCTCCTTCAACTCATACCTATCCTTTTCGACAAGTACAACACTCGAGATATCATCAGGAGCTCTCCCTGATCTCCTAAGTAACATTTTACCTGCTTCACTCTGAAGAGGTTCAAATCTAATTCTCCTGTCAACAATGAAAAAGAAACAAAAAAGACTGAATCAAGTTTTGTTATCTTTCCAGCAGTCAAGTACTTTACATTAGACACAATTTTCTTTGTCATTATGTTAAGAAAATTGAACGTTACTGGGATAAATGAAAATAACCAAAGGAAGGAAATTTCAAGAAGAGAATGAACCCATTACTTATTTCGATCGTTATCACGAACGAACTTCACACCCCCATTGCACAAGTTGCATACACCTGCCACAAGTAAGAAATGTAAACTAAGTCTCCTGAATCTTAGTACGAACGAGTTAGTTCCTGAAATTCCTAATTTGTCGGAAATTAGTTCTTCTATCAAATATTCCGTAGTTGTTATCTACATTTTGCTGACTATGCCATTTCTCAAGTGAATAAATTTCACTAGGATAACTCTTAACTTGAAATCAGGATAGGGATTGGTGAATATATATATATATATATATATATAAAATTTGTTCGATTTTAGTTTATCTAGACATAGGAAGAGAATTTTCAAGTATAATATATCCTGTCATAATATAGTCTTACTCACACCTGAACTGGCCAATTAGTCCTTAATAAGGCAACTTGATCATTAATGGCAGTAAAATTTGAATGGAAACCATGGCATACTCGCAACGAATTATGCGCTTATAAATTCAGGATTAAATTGTTAGTTTACACCAAGAGAATTTTATCAAACACCTCTGCTGCGCAATTATCTGTTCCACAAATTGCAACCAGGGAAGATGCAATGTTGACTCGCCCAAGAATATTATGCCAAGATTTTGATTAAAAAATAATAATAAATAAATAAGTGAGCCTCAATTACCGTCGAATAGCATGATGGGTCGTTTGTCTTGGTCGAAGAAACTGGAAGTTGCTTCAACCCAGTTGACGGCATCCCTTCGCGGCTGCGACAGAGTAGCGAAGGTGTTGGTTCTGCGTCTAACGATGGCGGGACGTGATTGGGCGCTTGAATTTAAGCTTGCTATACAACCAGGAAGCTGAAGAAGAGCCATGGGAAGACGAAGACCACAAATACGACAGAAGCTATATGACCCCAAGACCTCAACTTTATACTGCCAGAAGAAAGGCCGCTAAAGGACACATAATTCTGAGGACGTGAGCTAATGCTGCTATATATCTTTTACAGTTTTTATTTCTTTTGGCGCAGAAGATCTTTACCGCTCAACTGAATGAAGAATGTATCCGTTTCCTAGTTGACATGGCCGCGTTCCCAAAAGCCACGTGGCAAGTCAAATGGCCATGGGGCAAGAATTTCTTGGAGATTGGTTTTTGTTATTTAGTTCTTTTTTTTTTCAATTGATATGTTTTTTTGGTCAACTTTTTTAATTGATATGCTTAAGTATTTTTGTAATTTAGTTACTCACAGATAAAATTATTTTTTATTTACATTTATTATATTTAAAAAATAAAAAAAATTTTTAAGTATATTACTAATGATAATTTTATTTTAAAAACTTACATTAAGAAATATTCATATGTGAAAACTAAATAAAAAAGTTATGCTAAAATATATTTAAAATATTCTATATATGAAAAATAAGTTAAGTTTTACTCAACTTTTGCATTACTTCTCACAAAACATAGCAATCCATGCACGTGCAATTTATGTATATTTAATGCCCATTGTACAAATCCTAATCATTTTTGTTAACCATTCATATCCTAATCATTATATGTATATTTTTGTGTACTCACTGCACACTAAAATTTATTTTAGTATGTTTAGTAGACAGAGAAGTAATTCTGCTGTTGTTGGAGTTCAATCCTTTTGATCTTGGCTTGCCTCCTACTTTAAAATCCGATCGAACTTGGTTAAAAATATGTTTTGTTTTTTAAATCATGTTGTGCTTTGTATTTAAATTTTTGCATACAAATCATATTTGATTCAATTTATAATATTTAATATTATACAATATATTGTATACTTATATAAAGAGTAAAAAATATTGTTTTAGTCTCTTATTAATAAGTTGAATCTCAAGTTGATCTCTTATTAATTTTTAGTTTCAATTTAATTTTTTATTTATGAGTTTAATTTTAATTTAATTCTTTATTTATGAGTTTAATTTTAATTTAATCATTCACTAATATAAAAGTAAATACACCTAATTTCTTATTTTTAATTAAAATTAGATTAAATATACTAATATTTATATTAATAAGAGATCAAATTAAAACTAAATTCATAAGTGAGAGACTAAATTAAAACTAAAAACTAATTAAGAACCAAATAAAAATAAATCATAAGTAAGTGATTAAATTAAAATTAAAAATTAAATAAAATTAAATTAAAACTAAACTCAAAATAAATGTCTTAAACAGTATTTTACTCATTTATATAAATGTGAAACTATCCTGATATATTTAGAATGTTATTATTAAATTTTATTTCAGTTATAAAAGTGAGATTGCATTTAGTTTGAGACAAATGAAGATGGTTGTGCAAGAAAAACTTACTACTCACTAGCCTATAGCCTTAACTTAATATCTTAAACATTTCAACTAACAAAATTTATTATATTACAATTTCATATAAACCCAAAATTAAAATCCAGCAGATCTTGAATTTTTATCAAGGTACAAAAAAAATCCTTTCAATTTTGTAGAAACTGTTCGAGCCTCTTGGGCCTACAGTACGCCAAATGAGAGCATTAATTTGGATTTTCTTTAGAGAATAATGATTGTTAAAGACAAAAATGTATCCTATTAATATAATTATATGTATATGAGTGTGTGTACATATATATCAACCTTCAGAATTACTATTTTTTAATAGCTAGTTTTAAACAAAAAATTAAAATACACTAACGAGTAAATAATTATTAAATTAATATAGAGTGAGCTATACAAATTAGTTTTGAAAACTAACAAGGTTGCTACAAGTGGCAGGGGCAGAAATTTTTCTTTTTAAGGGAGTTGGGATTGTAAATTATAATATATAATATTTTTTATAAATATATATTTAAATATTTATGAAATCAAATAAATTAACTATCTGTAAAATATTATAGTATGGAATATGCATAAAATAAAATATATCATATTTTATATAATTTATCTCAGACTTATAAACCATTTTCAAGCGCATACACATCTAAATACTAGGGCAAGCATGGGGGCCATAGCATATGCTGGCTTAGACCTGACCCTAAATTCGAGCGAAAAAAACAAAAAGAAGAAGCTTGACCCTTTTTTCTAATTGGAATTTCATTGAATTTTGTATTTATAATTTTTGGATGAAGTATATCAAGCCATGCAAATTTTTATAAATCATGATAAAATTTATTGATTACTTAAAATTTGAAATAAATAATATAATTAATTGTTATTAATATTTGTAAGATTATACACATAAAAGTTATAATTATAAATGAGTTGTTATATTAACATAAATTATTTAAATAAAGATATTAATTTTTTATTAAAATATCATATTATACTAAATTTTTTAAATAATAATTTTTTCATTTAAAAAATATTAATTCAAGCTTCTCGAGGTGATTCAAAACTTTTAAAAAAATAAAAGTTAACTCTAAGCAATTTTATAAAACCAATTTTTAATTTTAATTTTTTCATTTAAACTTTATCTTTTTAGACTAAATTTGTCTAATTAAATGAACTTTTTAAATTATAATTAAGTTCATGCTATTCGCTATAATCTGCCTCCAGTTGCTACATATTATCCTTTTGGTGTATTTAAATCATCGGAAGAAAGAATAAATATTAAATTTAAAATTTCAATATTTCCATAGACAAATTCATGTGCTTACTGATTTTAAATAAGTAAGGCCCACTTAGTTATTTCATTCATTCTCAAACCTTCAAATTTGGATAGTCAAAAAATTTAAAACTCCAACAATAACTAATTCTCATTTATCATTTCATTTCATTTTTTAAAAAATTCTCAAACAATAATTTATTTTATTTTATAAAATTTATTCCTAATCATTTCATTCCTTACTATAATCCAAACCGATGCTAAAGTTGATTAATTCTTATAAATCAAGAGTTGAATTGTTATTTTACTTTAAGCAGATATTTTTGATAAATTTCTCTCAGAAAAAATATTTTTGATAAATAAAATATTAAATTGAAAAATAGCCCTCTTGGCATTATTGATAGCTGTGTGGGACTGTGGCTTGTGGGCTCGGTCTCCGGACACGAAGAAAAGGGGAGAGTTACGATTCGAAGTAGTGTGGCTGAGACCAGAATACCATGTTCGAATAGCTGATACAAAGGTAGGAGACGCTGATAGTAAATTGGTGTATCAGAAGCGAAGGAAATATGGGTTGGATCGGTGAGACCGTGGACTCCATTAAATCTATTCAGATCCGCCAGGCTCTCACCCAGGCTGTGAGTCTCGGTTCGTTCCTCTATTCGCTTTCTTTGTGTGCGTGTGTGTGACCCAGATTCTGAAACCTGAAGAATTTGTGTTTTCTATGCGCTCTCTAGGACCTGCAATGTTGTGGGTGCTGTGGAGTTAAGAAATTTGAAGTACTGGATTAAAAGACCTCGACTTTTTTGTTTATATGCATAGTTTAAATTTATATATTTGGCAATTACAAAATTAGGAAGAACATAAGGCGTCATCTAGTAGGCAACATATTTCATTTCAGCAAGAAGAGAGAAATGTGTGATGAGCCCTGAAGGTTGGATAATTTGGGACAATTACTGTCTTTTTTAGTTGGTTGTTTGTGGTTATTTTACGGAAGAGCATTTGCTATGACCCATGGTAAGGTATGAGACTTGAGTCCGCGATGCAAATATGGGATTCTTATTTGGGGCTAACATGAATATGAGGCTCTCCAATCTCATGAGCTTGCTTTTTGGAATGGCTCTCCAGTGATTCATATCTCTGGTATCAGAGTCTTCCACTACCCTCCATTCATCTTCTCTTACCACGGTCTCTTCTCCCATCCTCTCCTTTCCTCTGTCTTTTCTGTCCGTGGACATCAGGTTGCAGAGGGTGTTGGAATGTCATAGGACTTGTGTAGGACATTGGGATTATAGGATTCTAATGTGGAGCTTATATGAACCTTAGCCTATTAATTTCATGAGTTAGCTTTTCGGGGTAAGGCTCTTCGAAAGTTCATACCAGCATTTTTAAGCGATAGAGCAGGTTTCTGACAACTGACAAGTGTGTGTGTGTGTGTGTTTTGTAATTAAAAAGGTGATCTTTGGGGTTATTGGTGACCTATAGTTTATAGGCGGGATGAGAAATTAAGGGTAGACTTGGTGATATTTACCCCTTCATATTTTGGTTTAAGCAATGATTTTGGTTATAGTTTATTATGAAGAAGAAAGACGTGGCCATAAAAACCATTATCTCGCCTACTGGGTCTTGCAAGTATTGACTCTGCAATGGGCTTCTTTATTTCATATACTGTACTGTTTGTACGCATATTCTACTGCTTCATTTTATCTTGGTTGATAAAATATCCATATATGATCTGTTGATTTCGCCCCATGAACTTGAAGTGTTCTTGTTTCTGATCTACACAAATTCTGTTCACTGAAGTAGTCTCCATTCTGTGCCTCAGGCATGATTGTCACATCTGCACTGATAATATGGAAGGCATTGATGTGCATTACTGGCAGTGAATCTCCCGTTGTTGTTGTTCTTTCTGGAAGCATGGAACCAGGATTCAAGCGGGTAAATCAATCTAATGAGAGAAGCTGCATATTTATGCCCAGAATATGTCCATAATATTTTGCTGTTTCTCTATTTATTTCAGTTAACAAATGTTGTCTTCATGTCATATGCAGGGGGACATCTTATTCTTGCACATGAGTAAAGATCCAATTCGTGCAGGAGAGATTGTTGTATTTAATGTCGATGTAAGTACTCTGTCAGTTTTATCCATTATTTTGTTCACCCTGCTTCATAATTATGTTACCATATTATATGTGCTTCTTTCATCAAAAGCAGTTTTTCAATTTTCTAAATTCTGCTTTGTCTTCTCATTGAATAAGTTCCTGTACCATTGGCATCATCATGTAAAAGTTTTTCCAATTTCCCCTTTTCTGTATCACTTGTCTCCCTGTATTTTTTGTTTTTGTAATTTTTATATCAGCTTTTAGAAATTAGTTTAACATATTTAGTGATAGTTTATACAGTATTATGAACTGGTAACTGCGTACTACTCTCTTGATATCTGTTGATATAGTGTTTCTTTGCTGTTTATTATTCTGTTTCACTAGCTTCTTATCATTACTGTCATAGTCAATTGACACTACTTTTTTTTTTTTTTTTCGTTTAGGGCCGTGAGATTCCAATAGTTCATCGGGTAATCAAGGTAACTATGATATGGTGGCGACAATTGGTACAATTATTTTTGCCAAATGCTCCTTTGTCTTAGTTAGGTGTAAACAGGCCATGACTTAATGTGGATCTGAGACATTGTGGCTCTATGTGCTTGGGCACATGTTTGTCTGTGGCTGGATATCTGGTTTTAGAGTGGTGCACTGAACAGTTGTGAGCGCATGTATTTATAAGCTGTTGAATTAACATTTTGCCTCTCTTGGATCTATATGCCTTGTTCAGTAAAAAAGGAAAATCCTGAACTGTTTAGTCAGACAACTGTAAAGTATTGACAAATCAAATAAATTCTTGGGCCTCCTGTTCTGCATCTATGAAATTTTTATTCACTTTTATCCTGTAATAGATTTCTTTATCTTATTTAATATTACTCAAGTAATACTATTAGTGCCTAATCAGACACCAAAAAGATGGCAAGGGAAGAATTATAACAAATTGAATTTACCCAGTTTTCGTGGGTATGGAAAAGTTTCCAGTTTGAGAAACCTAGCTACTGGCTGTTTTCAGTCTCCAATATCACACGTCACTTGTTTTTTAGGGACTGGAGTGTCTAGAATCTAAGGATAATGGGTAAGATTAAGATTGAGTAATTTCCTTAAGTTTTTTCGTTTTCCAAATAAGGCTATTTATAACCTAATGTAATCCTTTATTTTAGAAACTACACGAATCCCTAAAGCTAAATTATTTTCAGAGCTTGAATGTTTTTGTGCTTTCAATTGACTGAACTCTATACCTGTTATCATGCAATGCGTGATAATTAATACTTCCCTGTTTCATAGAGTTTTTCTAAATGATTAATTTGTAGGTGCACGAAAGGCAAGATACTGGGGAGGTTGACGTTCTCACCAAAGGTAGTAACTTATTCCTAACTAAATGGTCTCGTAGAAGTACAGGCTGTGCTGTGTGCTGATTTTCCATTATACGTTGCCTAAACATCATGATGTTTTTTAAACACATTTTTCTCCAAAATGTTGTATTTCAAAATTTTTTGTTATTTTGTACCTTTAGTTGTCCATTCAGATGGTGATAATCTATAGCTGTAATACCATCCCTCCGTGTATTTGGCTGTGTTCCACAGGAGATAACAATTACGGGGATGACAGGCTATTGTATGCTCACGGCCAGCTCTGGCTTCAAAGGCACCACATTATGGGTAGAGCTGTCGGGTATAACATTTTTTGCCTTTCAGATACAATTGCTCCGTTTTGGCTGCTCTCTTGTTTTGTAAATCTGTATTAAAAGGTTATTGCTTGTATGATAGAGCTTTCCAGAATCGTAAGTTGCGATATAAAGATTATATGCCTATATTCTCCAATTAGAATAATAACATCTTTACATGACATTAAAGTTTCACGTGTTTCTTGCTACATATTTCATGCACTAGAAGTGTAAAGTTAACTACCAATATCTGGAATCTTGACCTTAGAACATGATTGCTTAAGGCACTTTGGGAAGGGCTGATCCTTGTTTAGCCTTCAGAGATTTATATAATTTCACCTTCAAATTTTTTGAAAGTTTAAAGCATGTTGGAATGAAAGATATTGTGTGGCATTGATAAAACTTGTCATGGGCAGGTTCTTACCTTATGTTGGCTGGGTGACGATAATCATGACCGAAAAGCCTATCATTAAGGTTTGTTTTCTGTGCCAATCTATAGTTAGAATAAATCACGTGATTTAATTCAGAATAAGTGCTGACAACCTAGATTGCACCATGTAATATTGATGGCAGAAATCGTCTGTTTTGTTCGCTAAGCTTTTTTTTTTCCTCGCAGTATATTCTCATTGGTGCTTTGGGGTTGCTCGTGATAACCTCAAAAGATTAGAGGATAAATCTAAAGCAAGTTTTGGTGTAGCCTATAACTGCAATATTGCGGAACCGATACTATTTCTTTCTTGAAGGTCTCATCTTGTACCATCCTTTTATGTGGTAGACAGTGGACAACTTAATGTTAAGGAGTTAATTTAGAGTAGTTGGTTTTTAAGCTTTTTTTTTTTTAAGTTTAATTTGTTATCTGTCTACGCCTTGATGGTCAGTTATTTACTCAAAGCAAGTTTAGAGCTCCTATTATATGATATGATTGCAATCCAAACCCCAAAAATGAAAGAATATTTTGAAAATATTTATGGAAGTATTCTTCTAAGTATTAAATTCCCGAAGAGGCTACAATTATGTTCGTTTGCAACAAGTAGAATTAGAAAGAAGTTGCAATCTATCATAGACATAGTATGGTACACTAGTATTTCCTTACACCTCTCTTAATCACTAAGTACACCGTATTGTACGGCACAAGTATGAAGGACAAATTATAATCTCATTAGAGATGAGAAAGGGGAGGGAAGTATAATTCCTATGAACCAAATTTTAAAATTACTAGACCATGATTCATTATTTGTGTAATGGTGGTTTTTCTAGATCTAGCACATAGCCATGTACCGAGAAAGATTTCATTCGAAAGAATTGTATTCCAATTGTGCAAGCCATTTTTACGTTGCTAGAGAGCCTTAGATGATACCATTTTGGATGGCAAAGTACTGTGAGGAAACCAAGGTTTAAATGGGTATTTTCAGTTGTGACCCCTCATACATTACGCCAACATCATGTAGTGATTGGACGGAAAAGAAAAAATGGAAACAAACAAAGCTAATGAAAGAGTACACGACCTGAAAGAGGTTCCTTCCAGAAAAGTGAAACATACAACAAAAATAAAATAATATGCCATGCGTCCAAAAAGATGAATGTGAATTCAAAGTCACAACTTAAATTCGCAAAAACAGTCGGGCAAAGCAGATCCTCTTCCCATGGCAAAGTCATCTCTGTGAACCTTCCACAGAGCTTGCATCAAATCCTTTTCGCTCAGACCCTGAAAGGTTAATTCTGCAAAACCTCTTCTGCTCAAGAATAGAGTTTTGTACAACCCTTTGAAAGCTCTCATTGCTGCAACCATCTTATCCATGTTCCCAAAATATGTAGCTATATAGGAATCACTATTAATGGATACATAATAATCCAAAGCAGCTTTAGTATTGCCATGCATGGTTGTGAAATCTTCATCACTGAGAAGGCTAGACTTAGTAAATATGTTAGTGTAAGTAGCAGACAATCCTTCAATTTCCATTAGACCATCTCCAGCTGCCAGATATATATTTGTGCTTGTTGGGATGGAAAGAGCTTGAAGTATTAAAGCAGTCTCATTTGGCGTGAGTGGACATTTCCCCCGTTTTCTCCAAATGCGGGCTAACTTTCCAGTCCATGGTTTTCTGTCCCCTTGTGATGCTGCTTCTATGGCTTTGATGGAGGCAGGTGAAAGGTCATGGTACTCACACTGTGAGTAGGCAACCATGTCGGGTTCAAAACGAAGATGAAGTGAGAGAAAGGGTTTTGGTATAGCTTCCAGAAGCTTCGAGGCTTTCATTTCCAAGGATCTAGTAAGACGTAATGCCTTGTAGCATGCTTGACAAAGAGCAGCTTTTGCATATAGAGGGTACCTGCAAAATGAGGGGAAAAAGAATTTTAAAGAACTACCAAAGTTGAGCATAGCTAACCTATTAGGCAAGCTCATAGCAACCTTATATACTAGATACTGTTATTGACAATATTGATAAAGCACCACATAGGCTTTGACAGGAAAAAATCTACTTTTACTAAGATGTAACTATGAAAATGAACCATTAAAAGCATTAGCATAACAAAACATTGGGTGGTCCTACAAAAAATGGGGAAAATGAAAGGAAAAATAAGAAAATAAATCCACAGGCACCATAATATTAATCAAATCAACAATATCCAAGGTTTCGTTTTGCTCTAAGCAATTAATTTCCAGTGTAATCACCTGATGCTTTCTAAGAATGAAGAAAAAAAGGAGTGAGTTATCTCCTAGGAAAAAAGAGTCAGATATATTTATACATACCTGTCCCTTCTTTGGGACATTTGTGGCGTGAATGAAATATATTTATGTTCTAATAGAGACGGAAGAACATTTTCAACATAATCAAATTGGCCTTTCCGTTTGCTACAATCCACTGGGACGGGTTCTTTTGATGCAATCTCCGGTGGTAACTGCTTGACAACTTTAACATAGCCACTCATCTGTTGAATGAAGTAATCTACATCATATACATCTGCAAAGCCACTGTCATGGAACCAAGTATTCAGAAGCTATTTTAGCAACTTTAAGATTACCTTGACAGTGCCAACTTATAACAACATAAGCTAGAAGAAGGGACAGTATAATTCACTAACTTACAGACAAATGGTAATTTGACAGAGAAATATTATTTTTAATTGATATAAACAGAAAGATGAATTACCTTGTTTCATTCCAATATGAAGCCACTTCAAACTTTGGCAGGACAAGGGTTGCATTCAACAGACGGGCAATGCCCACACCATCACAAAACTGCATTCAACATAGATAGTATCACAATGTTAAGAAAACAACAAGAGGATCAAGTGTTTCCTATATGGATTTGGAAGTTGCAACTCAAGAGGTTTTATCAAGAACTTACATCTCTTCGCATCTGGTTGAGGCCACCATAGCAATCCACCCTGATATATCCATTGGTTTCTAACGGTAGAGCTGCACCATTTCAAGAAAAAACGAAAGCAATTGTCTGCAATGAAGCCAATTACTGTTGATTCAGAAAATAAATAGCAAATTAGTAACCCTAACCAACTTGACCTATTCACTGAAGTTGTATTAGCAAAATTTAGAATAAGTGACTTGCAGGGAGCTTTAGATAACAAACAAAAGCCAGATTAATGCCCTAAATTCTAATCATTGCTTGGATACCTGACATATAAGTAAAACTTCCCCAGATCATAAGTAATTTGTTTCTGGTTATCAATTTTCTTTTCGTCCTTCTAAGGTTGACTCCTAACTATTTACTGAATGCAACAGCAGCTCATACAAAATTATTCATTAGATACCAAAGCAAGCTGGGATTCATTCTCACCGAATAAATCCAATAATCTCTAAAGTTTATTACAACAATTAAATTTTAACCAACAGAAAAGAGAAGTTTTTGAGACCATGAACACCCATTTTAAGTAGCATGTACCTGTTAGGTGTCCTTGCAGCCACCATTTGCAAGGTCTCCACTCGACAAGTCTCCGAACACTCCATATATTCCCCTCCCCTCTGCATACCACAATTAAATTGATCAAGAAACAGAAAATTATAACTGGAGAAGAAGTTAAATTCCAAATCGAAGATGACCAGTTCCCATTCTATAAACAACTAAAGACACCCAAAAATCAAGAATATATCTTCATTCCAAGAACCGAACCAATCCGTTACCCACATCCAAATAAATTAAGAATCAAACCTACAAAGCATTAATTTCCCTAATTACTTTCCCAGAATCTAGAGGGGTAAATGGAATAGTGAACGTACATGGCCGAATCCGAAGAAGTCCGATACAGAGAGAAAGGAGAACGATACGATAGAAATGCAAGAATGAGAAGGAGAGAAAGTGTGAACACCAGAATGCTAAACAAGGGTTTGACAGAGAAAAGGACCATTTGAGACGCATAAATTGTAAGAGACAAACGGATCCGCTGATCAAATGAGAGGGCAGAGTGCTGTATGCTTTCGATTTCGAAGCTCGAGCAACACCGACATCAACGAGAAGATTTATAAATTAATTATTTATTATTTCATTGTACTCTTGTCCGCGTGATTTCCGGATTCCTGAAGCATAAACTAATAATAAAGATTATGAAAATATTTTACATATTAAAAATTAGTTTTGGAAATTTTTAGATTACATCTGGTTTCCACTCTTGTCCAGAAGAGAGAAGAAAAGAGAAGGAAGAAAACAGAGTATGCCATTTTGTTCATAAAAGTTTCTTTTGAGTTGAAAAATAAGTGTCGTAATGCTGAACAAATCAGTTTCCATAAATTATGTTTTTAATAAAATAAATAAGTGCTATTTTGATTTTAAAAGTAATTTATTCAATATTTTAACAGTAAATTGTATTATGAATAAATGCCTTTTTCATTTTATTATTAAATAGTGCATATCAAAATGTGGAAGTAAAATTTTATTTAGATTCTTTTTATAGAAAAAATTTCTGTTGACATATAAGTGTAATTAATTATTAAAAAATATTAAATTTTAAAATTACCTTGAGAGACTTAATTTCATTTTATAATTTTTCAATATATAAAATTACACAAAAGTTTACGTTTTGCATTATTTACAAATTAACTTCTTCTCAATTATAAAATATTTTTACGTTTTTTACTACGTAAGTTTCATTCTAAAATAGTTAGACTAACAAATGGTTTATGAACTTATTACTATCGAAGTTTACATTATTTATAAATCACGCTCGTCTCAATTATCAAATGATTTTGCATTTCTTATCATGTAAGTTTTATTTTTAACCAGTTGAATTAACAAGTAATTTATTAATTTATTACTATCATAGTTTATGTTACTTACAAATTACGTTTGCCTTAATTATTGAATGATTTTGCATATCTTACCATATAATTTTTATTCTTAACTAATTAAACTAACAAGTAATTTATAAATTTATTACTATCATATGTTACATTACTTAGAAATTACGTTCGCCTTAGTTATTAAATGGTTTTGCACTTCTTACCACATAATTTTTATTTTTAACTAGTTGAACTAATTAACAAGTAACTTATGGATATGCAAATCATGGCAATAATAAGTTCATATGTTACTTGTTTATCCAATCAACTAAGAACAAAAATTACATGATAAGATTTACAAAAACTTTTGATAAATAGGGCAAGCGTGATTTGTAAGTACCACAAACTATAATAGTAATAGATCTATAAGTTGCTTACTAATTCAACCAGTTAAGAACAAAACTTACGTATAAGAAATGTAAAATCATTTGGTAATTAGGAAAAACATGAAATGTAAATAATGCAAACTATGGTAATAATAAGTTCATAAATTACTTATTAGTCTAATCAATTAAGAATAAAACTTACATGGTAAAAAATGCAAAAATATTTGGTAGTTAGGATGAACTTGATTTGTAAGTAACGCAAAATATGGTGTTAATAATTTCATAAGTTACTTGTTAGTCCAAGCAATTAAGAATAAAAGTTACGTGGTTAGAAATGCAAAAACATTCAGTAATTAGAGGAAACGTAATTTTTAAGTAACACAAACTATGATAATAATAAATTCATAAGTTTGGGGATAATTTTGTCCATTAAAAAGTCATAAAATGATATATGGTTGTTTAGGGTAATTACAAAGTTTAAGGTCTTTTTTTAGTAATTAATTGCATCTACTAGTCCTAAATAGATATTTTACCTTCTTTATAAATGGAGTATTTTTTTTTTTAATTTAATCTATCATAGAATTACTTTTTTAATTTAATCTATCACAACTAAAGTATTTTTTGATTGAGTCCTTTATGAAATTGTCTTCTTAATTTGGTTGTTCATATATCAATACTTTTTAATTTGGTCTCTTACAAATTAAATTGTTAAAAATAATATCTTTCATAATTTTCAAATTAACATGTATTTTAATGACATTATGATAAGTCCCTAAATATATTATATTTTTATATATTTTTACTAGGGACTTGTCATGTATTTTAGATGAATTCTCTTAATCTAGTGTCCCTAAATATATTATATTTTTATATAATTTTGTATTGTTTTGATGTAAATTATAGACAAATTGTACATATGAAAAAATATTAAGGAATATAGACATAAAAAGGAAGATTTAAAGATATTGGAAAAGTTTTTACAAACATCATAGAATTTGAAATAGCCCACGAGACCAAAATACATCATATTCAACTTCAAGCACATATACAATTAATTTCAATGCAACTTTTGGACCATCAAATGGCTGAATTTGAATATGCCTATTTCATGCAAAATTGTAAAGATTGTCGAGATCTTTCTAACAAATGGTCATTCACTAAAATTTAACATTAGATCATGAAATTATAACTAAAACAATGAAGTTGCATCAATGGATAGAAATAATGTAGAAATAAGAAAGTGCAACAATAAGGATTCACCCACAAAATAGGGAAGTGCGAAAATAAGGTTTTTTGAGGCTATAAAAGATATCTTTGGGTTGTTTAGAAAGGGAGAGGTGAAATAGAAGCAAGAGGCACAATCTCTAAAGGAAAAGAGTTTACAGTTTGAAGGAAAACACTTATTTCTTAAGCTCTCTCGAGGTTTTCAAGAATGAGACTATGGAGTGTTTTCCTTGGACCTCCCTAAGCCCAAACTCCATGAATCCTTCCATGGAGGGTTCCTTCCTCCATCTTCCTTTTTATATTTAATTTAATTTATTTTTTATTTGGGCTTCTAATCAGGGGTTAAGCTTTTAATTAGTTGTTTTGTTTAATGATTAAGAATATTTAAGTTAGAATTTGTTAAATTTGTATCCACATATATTCATCATATTTTTTTTATAAAAAAATTGCCTTAAATGTTTAGGATCAAACTTTAATGTATATTCACACTTGTATTCTCGATAATTTCCAAGAGCTTAAAACATTTTAGGATTAGTTTTCCTTAAATGATTGAAATTAACTTTTAAAGTATACTAATGGTTAAGATAATGCAATTCTACTAGATGATTGGGATCAACCTTTAGGTACGTTGTGTTTGATAATTGAGCTCTTAAACTTAATACATTCTAGGGAAGATTTCATTTAAATGATTGGAATCAACCTTTAAGGGGATTTAGAACTAAAATTAGGATAACCACTATATATGATCAATGTTAGTAATGAACTTAATAATTAATTATCTTCACTTCAACTCTTAATTAGCTTATTGTAGTATAGTGTCTTGAGTCTTTTAATTTTAATTTGGACTCTAGTGTGTCTTAGTATAGCTTAGGTGTTTTGTTTACATTTATGATACTTGAATTAACTTTCAATAATTGGATTTATCTGGGCTTTTAGTGTATATGTGTAAATAGTTGAACTAACCCATATTTTTGCATAATTTGTATAAACATATATATTTGTTAAACAAAAATTTAATCTTAAAACCAATAACAATACCATATTATCCTTGTGAGAACGATATTGAATTTTTAAATTCTTTTACTATAATTGGACCTGTATACTAGTAGTTCATCACATTATTAATAACAATTTTATTTTTTAGGAATTAAATTTAGAAATACTCATTTGTACCAAGAGACTAAATTAAATAGATAATTTTACATAAGACTAAATTAAAATATACCTTATTATAGAAGACAAAATTAAAACATATCCTTAAAATTTTCTATCATTTGCAAAATCTATATACTTATCATATTATAATTATTTTCCATATAATGTGAAGCTTTGTTTCAAGTGATTTATGTCCAAAAATAAACTGAATACTTATTGTCCAGCATGTCATTGGAAAGTTTTATCAGATTTTTTTATCATTAACGAAGAACAATTATATATAAAAATTACTTAATACTTAATTAGAAATTTTCTGGCCAGCAAAAATATACAAAAATGAAAATCCATTCCCTTGATATATATGTTTGTATGTATATATATATATATATATATATATGTATGTATGTATGTATGTCTAATTTTTTTAAAGGATCCTAACTTAGATTTACGAAACACATAATTAAATTTTGAAGTTATTTTAAAAGATTTAATCTTGATTGCTGCTAATGCCTTTTTGTTAATAGTTTCATTTCTTCTCCTCAATTACACATTAACCATGAGGTTCGTGTTTGCTTTATGTATGTGTGTTTTTTCCTTTCCATTTCAAAACAGCACTGTGTTAGAAAACGCACGTCCCTACACTTTTAGACATGGTACGCACACTTGTTTATTTTAACGCATAATAATACATTTATTGCAGCTTTACAAACACTTATGCTAGGAGGCATCTTTGTTGGTTAGATCTGAATTTGAATTTTTACTTATAAACAACCTCTTTTTTCCTCATTTTGGTGTAATGTGTGAAATGAGAAAGTACATATGTTTATGTATGGACATGCATATTCTATGTCGTTCACACTACATCTTGAAACTGTCACAAATTTTCGTGTGATCCAGCTAAACAATCAAAGTTAACTATGTTTGAACAAGGCAACTAACACCCAAGAAGAGGATAAATTGGGTGTTTACAATAATTTCGTTTCTTTTTTAAATTGCTTTGCAAAAGACTTATTATGAAATATACTTGGAAGTATATAAAGCAAAACTATAATTATATCAATTAAGGGAGATTTAATGTAGATGCTTAGAGTATGAAGATAACAAATTTCTTTTCCAATAACAAAGCATTCAACAATATGTTGTTTCCTTAATTCAAAATCACTTAAACAATCAGATTACTTGAAGTAAACATAAAAGAATATATGCAACAAGAGATCATAATATTTCAAGTAAAATATCAACAAGAGTAAAACATAACTATGATACTTCAAATATAATGAGTATAAGGATAGAGAAAGCAAACTTTAAATTTATCCTGGTTCGACTCCAATCCAAGCCTACATTCAGTCCCCAAGCAACCACTTGAGATATCTCCACTAACTCCGTAAGTTTAATCAGGCACTAGTGAGCCTCTACAACATCCAATTTAACCTAGAGTTGTTTTGAGCTCTGGAATCAAAGAACACCTCTCTTCCTAGAGGAAAATCACTCCAAGAGATTCCACACTCTTGTTTTTCTCTCCCAAGGGATACACCACCCTTATTTTACAAAGATTACAGAAGAATGATATTGCTCAAGAGACTTTCTCAATGAGTATATATACAAAATGAAGCTTTAAGAACTCAAATGATAAAGATAGCTCAATGATGTTTGTTTCTCTCTTAAAGATAAGTTAAAGATCACATTCTAACATTTTGTTTCTTATGATTTATAAGCTATTGTGACATGTATTTATAGCCTAAAAAAGCAAATGAACCGTTTGGAGCCAATGAGAAATTCAAATTCGTACAACTTGTTTATTGGAAGTAGTTTCATTTGTTGACTTCATGGTCATCCTCTATTCCATAGCTACAACTTTAGATACTCATAACTCTTTCATTTAAATTTAATTTTAAACAAATTATATATTACCAAAAATCTCTTTAAGTATATTTTCTATCCTAAGAAGTTTGATGGCAAAATTCTATCTGATTGTCAAGATATGTTGATTGAGTGACAGAATGTCAGATAACGAGTTGATATACATAGCCACAAATTGCGATGCTCATATCTCCTTTATTTTAAATCAATTTTAATTATGTGATATACAAATGGAAAGTTTTGTGAGTCTAATTTCGTATAAAATAACTCTTATTTCAAATTTCTTATTGGTTGATGAGATATTGTTGAAAATATGACTATATGTAAGGAAAAAGTGTGATATCCATACCTACAACGTTGACAATCATAACTTCTTAATTTCAACTCTATTTTAAGCATGTGATATATGATTAGAAAGATGTTTAAGTCTATTTCCAGGTGCAATAGGTTTCATTTTGAAATTCTCTTTGATTTCTGAGATATGGTAAAGATAGTGATCTAAGGTAAAAAAAAAAACCCTATTAAAATCCATATCTTTCTTATCTTTTTTGCTCAAACTTATATTTTAAGGATCAAAATGTATTAGGCCAACAAATATAAGTCTAAATAAATTTAACAAAATAATAATAAGCATATGATAAGTAGTCCAACTTACAAGCTAAATACTTGGTCAAATTCATATATCATATTATGCATATTTTAATAACAATTAGTTGAATATAAACATTTGTACCATGCATATAAGATTCCTACAAATATATATATATTCAATTTTGATTGTCTATAGCATTAGAGCCTATTGGTTATAATATAAGGAAGTATATCTCATATAAGGGATGATTCAAGTATAAAGTGTTATATGTTAATGATTAATCAATTAAGCACATGTTGATACTATATGTCTAACTCATTTGTTATATATTTATCACTTATTTGTCATCATCAAAAATTACAACATTGAACCTTAAGATTAACAAACCAAGCCTCATTCGAATACAAAGTATCTAATATTCATTTTTTTTTTTTGCCACTAAAATACATTCGTATGCATAATTACTAGGAAAGTGTTTAAATAAGTTCACCAAAATTAATTGGCAATAGTTTAATACTTAACATTAATTTTGCCACATATGCAATTTAACTTGGTGTATATAGTTATAGAAATCTTTTTTATTGGTCTATAAATATCCTTCGGCCCAAATTTTAAATTCTTAGACATTTTATATATAGAGAAAAATATTATTTTGGTTTTTAACGCATTGTTTTGTTATCATTTAGGTCTTTCATTGATGTTTATTTTTAAAATAGTCCTTCAAACATAAAAATATTTTTAGTTTTAGTCCCTTTGTTTGCATCTAGTTAATAACTAATGTGGATAGTTTATTGCTGACATGGAACATTATGTGCTAAGGTGCACTCACCTTTATATTCTCTCACTTCCTTATAATCTCTATTGTGCCTTTTGATTCGGTTGAATATCTCTATTCTTCCTCTCAATTAAAGAGATGGAAATAACTAATTTGAAAAACTAAGTTATGTATTTGTTGGATTAAATGTAACATCCCGAAATTAGTAATTTTTAATATAAGCTAAATTATTTAAGGGAAATTATATGAATTAAACAAAAAAAATATGGCAATTAAATCATTTAAAGAAAACAACATATAGCTTAATTTTAAGGTATAAGGGCAAAGTGGTCATTTAAAAAAAAATACCAAAGGTAAAATGGTAAATTCACAATGAGGGACATGTGGCATTACCTTAACCTGCGGGGGCTGCACATGTGAGGCTCACACCATAATAAAATATTAGATATCCATGAAACCCACACCATAATTATATCTGAAATATTTATGATTTGAGATTGAACTATAATTGTTAGATAAAAAATATGTGGTTAAATCTTAGTTGTCAATTTCTCTTTAAATACCCTACACCCTACCCATTTTCTTCATATCATTTCCTACATTCTTCCCATACCCATTTCACTCACTCTCACCTCTCCACTTAACACTTAGATCAAGAAAGATGATAGCAATTTTAGGAGAACTACAAGAAAGGAGAGCATATCTAGGTAACATGATTTAGTATATTATAGTTTCTCTTCTACTCTTTTCCTTCTTCTTATTGAATGGTCTTCATGGTAATCCTTTTTGGCCTAAGGTCACTTATCTTGAAATTTTGTCACCATGATCTTTCATGAGCTCATTCAAGGTCTAAGAAGGATAGAATTAGAGAAGAATGAGGATAAATAGATATTTTGAAATATCTAGGGAAATATTATGTAAGACATAACAAATTTAGGCTAACAATTTTAATGTGTGGATTTTCATATGCATCATGTATCTGTACATAAATATTTTGTTATTCATGCACTATAATTGCATATATTATTGTGTATTTCAACTTTGTATGATGGGGTGATAATATGATTGTTTGAAAAGAGAACTATTCATTAATATTAAACTATTCTTGTACACTATGTATTTATTGATAGTTTATAATCCCATTTGATAATGGTTGGTTATGCCACCTTAATATATATTGTGAATATTTCATAATGGTTGGCTATGCTGCCTTAATATAGAATGTCAACCATTGGTAATGGCAGGCTATGTCGCCTTAATATATATTGTGAACCCTATAAGTTCATTAGCAAGACATTATATTTATGGCAGGTTATACCACCTAAATGATAACAAGAAAAATGGTGTTATTACATTTATTGGGCTATAACTTGAATTCTAAGACCAATGGTAAGCTATGTCGTCTAAATGGTCTTATGAATTCAAAAAAGGACAATAATGTATCTTTACTAGAAACATCTTGAATTTAATTGACACTAGAAGGATTCTTAACCATTATAAGAACATCAGTGTTCAGAGGTTTACAAAAGAAATCTTAATAGTTCTCTCTCAAACTAATACAATCTTGACCACATGATGACTTGGGAGACATTTTAAGATAAAGATTATATTAACTGACTTTGTCTTCGGTACTCGCTGGGAATGCCTAAGCTAAAGGTGGCGTCGCGCTTGCTGGTCAAGTGTCATACACTTGGGTTCTTGAGATTTGATCACCTGGGTATGACAATCATATGCTGGGCTTTGTGAAACTCGAATAACCTATATATGACTTCCTAAGACCTAATGGTTGAGGACATTGTCTACCTCTGTTTGCCATATGTTTACAAATGCATATTTGTATGTTATGATATTTGACATCCACACATATTTTATAAAGATCATAATTTATAGTCATATTATATTCTATGGATATTTCAAGTATCATATATGTTTTTTCATGTTATTGAGAAAACATTTCTCACCATTCTATTAATGATATTTTTTAGATGGCAAATTACCAAATTTCTCTTGAAGTGCAAGTGAAATAGGTGTTTGTCCCACCAATTAAGAAGTGCTTGTTAATAACATCATCGTTGTAAGATGTGATATAGCCTTACGCATCATACCACTTATGTTCGTGTCACAAAAGTGTATGAATTTTACTAGTGTTTCATGTCCTGAATAAGTCCTTAATATGAGGCCTAATTTCGATAGATATAGATATATATAGATATAGTCCTAATACGCCTTCTCCCAGTTTTGTTAAACTATCTATATAAGTGTATGAACTAATGAATGTGCAAACATTTATTATCTATAATTATACTATTATGTTTTATATGTTCTAATGCATCTTTCATAATTCTCGTTTCATAATAATATTAACTGAAATTTATAATAAATTTTATACTTTGTAAGAAGGTTGCTACATTAAATAAATCCAATAGCTCAAATTAAACTTTCTAGTTTGTTTAAAAAATTTAAATATGAAAAGATATGACCTTTTTTACAAACATAACTCTTCAAAAAATATGACTTCTTAGAAAAGAGTTGTGTTCGTTTAAAATTTAAATTTGAAAAGATGACTCTACGTACTAATATAACTTTTCAAAAAGAGTTATGTCTGTACAAAGTTTTATTCTTAATAGGACTTGGTTATAGACTAGAGTTTGGTTAATTAAGATTAAGATGAGAATCTAAAATCTCTCCTCTTTCTATGAAACTTCTTAGAGAATTCTTTATAAGAGATTACAAAAGTTGTTGTTTGTCAATCTTTGAGGTGCTTGGGATAACTCTGAGGGGTGATTTGCTATTAAACCCTACAGCAAACATAGTGAGGGCAAATATTACCTTAAGGACAGTATGGAAAACACATGTTTTTTAGCACAATTTTTATCTTCCCTAATTTCTATAATTACTTTTTCTAACAAAATGGTACTTCAAAACCAACAAAAAAAGGCCAAGCAAACATGACATACAATGGGTTTTGCACACTTTGATTATTTCTCTACGATTGATGGGAAAATAAATGGAAGAGAAGATATATGTGCATTTGTGCCTTTGATAGCTAAGAATAGATATCTATAAACATAATAAAGTTTACTATTATGCTTTACCTACAATCAAACATGAACAGTATGTAAAAAAATAACATAACACAGTATGTCCAAGACAGGAGATACTAAAAACATTAAACTAACTTGAAAATGAAGAAACACTGGCCATGATTTAAATCTACCAAGTAGTATAAATGAACAACATACAATACTCAATGTTTAGACAACTATTCAAAAAGAAAGAGTAAGAGAAACTAGAGTTTCTTAGTGAATTGAAAAGTCTCAATCACCAATATTTAAATTAGCCTAATCTCTTCCTCAATTACCTCTTAATAAGTAATTTGATGGGATAATTACTTATTAAGAGAATTACAAATTTATGACACAAAACTAACAGACAATATGATCTAAGAGCACTTGTAAAAGCATAAACCTTAAGAGCCATTTCTACCTTTTCAAGTAGGTAAGCAAGAACTAAACTAGCAACATCAATACTCAAAATGATCATACCTATATTATTCCCTTCAATCTCTACACTGAGTTTAGTGAACCTATTTTTTACCCCCACAATGATTATATCTATATGATTTCTTCTTACCCTTTCTCCTTCATTGTCCATTATCCTTGTCTTTTTTCAAATAGTTGCTTTGTGTTTAAATCTTTGTTGCTTTTTGCTACTTGATTGTTTAAAATAATTTAAAATGCACTCTATAGAGTGAATGGTATATGTGGAAAAGCATGAGGACAATATGGGGTTGATCTTTCCTCAGCGGTGTACTCCACTTTTCCCTATTCACTTGGTCTGCATTTTGTAAGTTTTCCATTCATTGGGAAGAAGAAGAGGGATATTCAACCTAGTCAAAAGACATGGTACAAATAATAGGGAAGGGACAAATTGTAAGGAAGTGTCTTGCTGAGTTAAAACTTAATTTTAATGAAATCCCCATGAAGTCAATATACATAATGTTAAATCATCAGGAAGAACAAATTAGATACGAAAGCATACCTGAACTTATATCACTAATGTAATCCTTTGATCTTGTGGTTAAAGAACTTCCAAATTGATATATATGAATCTATGGAGAAGAGACTCTCTTTTCCAATGATAAGATATTAGAAAAGAAACTTCATATAGATAATTTGGGGAACAGTACCCTTTTTTATAATAGCACATGTTGCCTTAATTTCTAATTAAGCCAATCATCAAATTAAAAATTAGATATATTAGGATATCTACACATAAATTTATACTTTATGATATACTATAAGTTCATCCTAATTTTAAACCTAATTATATCACTTTTAAAATTTGAGTTTATCACTTTTATATGATAGCATATAACATACAATTATTATCTTTAATATATAAATATATATATATATATATATATATACCCATAAATACCAATAATTTCCCACTTGGACTACATACATACATTTCACTTTATAATCGTAGTCATAATACTGCCTTATGAGCTCAAAAATTTTTGCTATCATAATAAAAAACATCCTTGAACAATTTTGTCCACTAACCAAGGCGACTTTTATTACATGTATTGTCACAACCCTAACTGTAGAGGGTGACTGGCATAATTGGCAAAGTAAACCCTGCCTCAGTATGTCTAAAATTGAACTAATATCCACCTAATGAATGCAATTAAGCAATTAACTATGATATATTCTTGACATGAACCATGACTAATGTAAACAAAATTCAACAAGTTTGTTACTAAAACGTTCGTATAAGACTATAAATGAAAGTTTTTGTAAAGTCTTCCTTAAAATATAGGCCTCCCAAAACCTCCATAACAAGGAATTCATATAACATAACATAAAGGATAAGATAGCTCTACTCTCAACCAAAGACATAAAGCTAAAATGATCACACCACTAACACAGAGCTATACAGATATGATATTCTTACCTATGACTAAAGGAGCTACTAAGGTACAAAAAAATATTCCATATTCTCTAATGGAAACAACATGAAAAGATAGTTTTCACCCTTATGAACAATGTAAGGCTCACCAATTAGTCTCACAAATGGCTCAAAACTGTAAGGTTGTAGCCGTGGTCAACGCTATTCTTTAAAAGAAAAAAACTATAGAGAGAATGGATGAGTGACAAAATACTTAGTGAGTAAATATCACTAACTATACCTTGAGGGAAACATGTAGGCCGCTAGAGTTTTTCACAAGCATATAGGTTTTCTTAGCTTAAAACATGTTTAAACTCAATATGTCACAATCTTTTAAATAAAAATGGTCGTAAACCATATAACATTTCCATAAGGTTTTAGTAAACCCATAAATATTTTGTATAACATATCGTACTAATAAGCAGTTAAATTTCATTAATAATTTTAAAAAGGTAATATTGAAGTATAAAACATCTCACAAAACTTATCAAAATCAATAACAATCACTAGCTATAAGCAAAGAATCACATAACATATATTAGTTAGAGTCAAGCAATATGGCTTGCAAATAGTTAGAATAGACCATCACATATTAGGCTAGTAACAACCCTTCTAGCTGGGGTTTAGAATAAATCATGGTGTACCAGGGTCAGCATTTACTGTCATTATCTATAGGGTTTTGAATTGTATGTAATTTTTTTTTTTAAAAAAAAAACACTATATTTTATGTGATAGTATACATAATAAAAAAAAATATCAAAATAGCGAAATTCCAATTTTCAAAAATTCTTATAGTGACAAAATCATTCAGAATGTTCCCTAAATATCATACAATATGTACATAATTCAAAATGATCATTTAGATACAAAGGAATATTACAAATTAATTTCTTAGATTTTAGAAAGTGCAAATAAATGTCAAAAGTAATACACTAATTCAAGAGGCCTATTCCTAAGATACCAGAGCATATAAAACAAAAATATTTTACAAATGACAATTTAAAATACAAAAATAAAATATATCTAGTAACATTTACTCACCAGGGGAGGGCACACATGATAATCCTTTTTCCTATCATCTCATTCAAAACCAAAGCCTATGCTCCTATAATAACATATAACGTATTCTTATATATGAAATTATCCTGAAATCAAATAATTTTGTATGTCTAATTTAGTACTTGTCTAATTACTTTGTACTAAGCCTCGTAAACCTCAAAGTGGGGTGTTATCACTTGAAAATTTCGCCACCTTAGCTCATATTTCGTATTTATTAATTATTCCACTTCCCTTTTATCATGTATTTCAACATATATATATATATATATATATCCCAAAAGTAATTTCTATTCTTAATTATGAGTTCACTAACATCATCAAGACTTATACGATTAGACTTTTCTCACTTTCTTTTTTATATATTTATTTATTTATTTTATTTATTTATCTCCCTCTTTTATATGAGGTACTCTATTAGCGAACTTATGAACCTTTAATGCAAAGTTTAGGTCCATGACTTTGAGAGTGATTAGGATACTCTCTTGTCATGCCTTTTTGCAATTCAACAAAGGAATTAAGTTGATGTTAGCAGCAATTTTAGAGTAAAGTAGAAATTGAATCGAGAACAAAATAAAAATTAACCTCACATATGTACCAAAGTGAAACCAAAACAGAATAATAAACTTAAATAAAGATATACCCCATCATAAGATGTCAAGCACTCCATTAATATTTTTTTTTTGGACAAAATATTAATGTAATAATCAAATACTGATAATAAAGTAACACATTGAACAATAGATCCTCCTTTGGACTGATTTAGAGCTCACACATAAAAACCAAATCAATATTAACATGTGCGTAAGCAATTATATTAAATAGAGTCTTTCATTTGGGCTAATCAATGTCTGCATAAATTATATACACACAACTATTTCTATATTTCAAAACAAATTAATCTTCACAATAGTCACTTTAGTAACATCTTGTTTCAATTAATTTCTCTCTCTCTCTCTCTCTCTCTCTCTCTCTCTCTCTCTATATATATATATACTTACCAACATTCAAATTTAAATTCCCCCAAAATTTTAAAACTTTAACACATTATTATATATCATAATTGTTTCTTTTTTTTTTTTTCTCTTCTTAATAATCAGTGTACAATGGGCAAAACTTAAATAAGGATGATTAATCTTATATATCATCTCATATAAAATTGATTTTTTTTTTTGCACATATTTATACATATTTTATTGCGACAAATCTTTTTTTATATATAGGAAACATGTGTATATATATATATATATATATAATATAATATAATCACAACCTATTTAAAACACATGCAACCATAAGCTATACTATGGCAATTCACGTTCATGCAATTATGCATGTGCTAAATCCGTATTGCCACAATTCTATAATTCATACATGTAATACGTTTCAAATCCCTATTACATATATAGAATATTATATATGTATATAAAACATATGTAATCTTACCTGTATCATACTACATTATTGAATCGTGCATTTAAAATATTTTTGCAAAACTTAATTTCTCTTTAATTGCGTCATTCAATAGCATATACAACATAGTAGCAAATAAAATAAAGATATATGAATTGAATAATCAGTTAATTTTGTGGCAATATGTGTACCAAAAATATGAAATTATTTCAAATTCCATATCACTACAAATAAGCTGTACATATATTACATATAAATATGAATTGAATGCATATATTTTAATGCCACATCCTTATTCACGTTGTAGCAAATTCCATGTCATTTCCCCTTTTTTTCTTTCAAAATAATTCATATTGATTTCTTATTAATCCATATATTTAGGAAGATATGTTGTATACCACAATGCCTCGAGTCATCATAATATCAATTTCTTATGATTGAACCGAAAAAATATATTTGAGGCATATTCCCGAAACTTATATACACAGAAAAAAAAAAAAAAAAAACACGAAACTTTGCTAATCAATCAATACAAATTAAACTATGGAAACTTGAAAAGGATATGTATATTATTCCAAATCTGAAAACAATATGATAACTAATTCTTAATGATTCAACATGAAACTAGCTCTACACTATTTGTTGATGTAAAATTTAATTTTGATGAAATCAACATCAAGCCAATATATATCATGTTAAATTATAATAAGAAAAGATGTGAAAATGTACCTGAATTAATGTAACTGATGTAATTCTTTGATCTTTAAATCTTTCAAATTGACATGTATTAATCTAAGGATAAATAACTCTATTTTTTAACAATGAGATATTAGAAAAAGAATCTCATATGTATAATTTAAAGATCATAACCCTTTTTTATAATGACATGTATTGCCCTAATTTCTAATTAAGCCAATCATCAAATTAAAAATTAAATATATTAAAAAACCTATACATATAAATACATGCTTTATGATATGTTTTAAGCTCATACTACTTTTGAACCTAATTATATCATTTTCAATATTTGAGCTTATTCTTTTTATATAAATAATATATAACATACAATTATTATTTTTTTTTTAATATATAAATATATATGTCTATAAATTTCAACGTATCGGCCTCAGCACATAATGTCCCATGTCAGTAATCAACCATCTACTTGAGATAGTTGCTAACCAGATGCAGATGGAGGGACCAATTGGAAAACATTTTCATGTCTAAGGGACAATTTTGAGAATAAATATATGCGAAGGACCCAAAAAAAAAATGAGGCATCCAATGGAGGATCAAAATTATATCTTTCTTCCTTATATATATAATAGTATTAGGAGTGTTCCAAAATTAAGTTAGGGCTAAAATTAAACATGACCCGGGTTTCGATAAAAAATAAAAAAAAAAATTCGTTTATGCATTAGTCAAAACATTCGGTGTAATTTCCTTTTTTTTTCTTTTAACTCAAGGTGACCATGAATGGCCATAATTCACCTTCCATAATTAGACATAAATACAGATAATTAATTGTGATTAGTATGTACATAGTAAAGCAACATATTCGTATCAAAGCACCATGGGAGCAGTGAAATTACAGTTGAATTTTGCAAACTCCTCGTATTTATTCAAGTTAACAATCGGTGTAATTTAATTAACAAGTACTATTATTAGTCAAAACATTCGGTTAAAAAAATTTATAAAAAAAATCTAAATCATCCCAAATTATAATGTGTATTAGGATGATTTTGAAACCCTTAATCCCACCCTGACCTCATGAACTTCTAAACATTCAACCAATAATTATAATACTTAAACCATCACTCCACTTCTAAATCATTCTCCCTGTCAAGTCCTAAATCAATATTAGTAATATATATTCAGTTATTTCAAAAAAAAAATTCTTGCCTTTTATATTGAATAACCATCTTTTTGTTGATCACTTAGAGTTCTGATAATTGTTTTCTCTATATACTTCAATTGCTGCTTCTTATGAACGTATTGTATGAGCTTGACTCTGTGTGTATTATTTATAATTTGGAAAACATTAATTCCAGAATCAAAGCAAATCCTTCTAATTGGAGACGCTTAAGATTTCTATATTATTTACTAAAAATATTACTACTCTGTTCTTGACTCTCACATTCTACTAAGTCAAAAATAAAACATATATATATATATATATATATATATATTAGCCACAAATAACATAATAACAAATTAAAAATCATACATAATTAAAATCCTTATTCGAGCCTTGAGCATTTTGAATTCCAGATATCAAGCTAAGCTAATCAAAGGCAAGCATTAAAGCACAATATTCACACGATGATAAGTAAGCATTCAAATTAACATATATTGTGGATTTAATTAGTTTTGCGCCATAAAATCAATTATTCTAATCAAAGTCCAATTTGCAGCAACATAAAACCAAACATTTATAACAGTACCAATATCTAAAGCCCATTCAGCAGAGAAGTTATGATATATAAGGGAAGAAGATTAATCAGCATAATTAACATAATCTTGCCCAAAATTCCTCTAATAAACTAACTAAGAGATAAGAATATTATAGAAAAAATCATTATCGAGCAAAAAAATCGAGACTCAAGATTTGGCAATTGAACTCTGCTTTCATTTGATCAGATTCAAAGAAAGTTGTAGACTAATGTTTGTATCTTACTCTGGTATAAGCTTTTTCTCAACCTCCACAAGTAGCCTCCTCTGAAGCTGAGCAATTCTACCTCTGCCCTCAACGTTTTGGTCCTGATTTATTAGCACAAAATATCTTATCAACCCAAAATATCATATTAAAGTGGGTTCGGGTCCTATGAAGTTTTATGCGAGACAAATAGCATACCAAGATGATCAGAGTGTTGAGGAAAGCAAGATTGCACCAACGAAAGTGGCTCACTAGCTTGGAAGCTAGTGGATCACAGAAGACAGAAGTGAAAAATAAAGAAAGAAAGAGGGAGGGAGAAGATGTGACAGGGAAGAGATGGGAAAGGATAAGATTAGGGCTACTTTTTAAAAAAATATATTTATTAAGAAATATTATTATAAAAATAAAGTAAATGTGTATTATTATTATATTATTTATTTTCAAAAATTATTATACTACTACTTAATTGTGGTTTATGAAATAAAATAACAATTTATTACATAGATACATTATTATTTTTATTTTACTTTTTATTATAATATTTATTATATACTAAATATATTAGATATATAAAATATAAATAAATTAAACTAAGTGTATATTTGAAAGCTTGTCACTAATCTGTCACTTGCACTTCTTGTCACTAATTTATCATCAAATTTATAGATTTTTTTTAATTTTTATTGGTTATCACTAATCTATCACTAAATAATTAATTTAGTGATGAAAAATAGTGACCAATTTTAGTCCGTCACTAAATTCAAAGATTTTAAAAAGAAAATTGATAGTTTTCGTTAGTCATCATTAATTTGTCTCTAATAAATAAATTTAGTGAGGGATTTAGATCCATCACTAATTTCCATCACTAATTTTTATTTTTTTAGTAGTGTGAGAAGGATGCTTTGGCAAAAAACAATGAAGATCAATAAGCCTTCACCATCATTCATCAAGGTTTGGATGAAGTGATGTTTTTGAAAATGGCTAGTGTCACTACTGCAAAAGAAGCTTGGGAGATTTTACAAAAGTTTTTCCAAGGAACTAACAAAGTGAAGAGAGTATACCTCCAAATGTTAAGAAGTGAATTTGAAGCTTTGCGCATGAAAGAATCCAAGTCAGTCTTAAATTATTGTTCGAGCATGTTGGCTATTATGAATCAAATGAAAAGGTATGGAAGTCAAGTGGAAGATGTTCGTGTGATTGAGAGGATACTTTATACATTGACCCCAAAATTTGGTGTTGTGGCTTGTGTCATTGAGTCAAAAGATCTTGACTCTATGACAATTGAACATATTATAAGTGAGTTATAAGCCCAAGAAGATAAGTTGAAAAGGTGACAAGATGAGACTTTGGAACAAGTTCTCAAAGCCAAGGCATCTTTGAAAGAGGATGGACGAAAGATGAATCAAGGAGGACGTGGACGAGGACAAGGGAAAGGATGTGGTCATGGATGTGGCCAAGGAAGAAGAGGAAGAGGTGATCATGACACTTGTAATAATGATAATAGTAACTAATCAACTAAAGGCCATAGAAAATCAATAGGTAGAGATATTCTAGAACAAATGAACGAAGGTATGACAAGTTGAATATTGAATGTTATTATTGTCATAAGTTTGGACATTACTCTTGGGAATGCTACAATGGCACGAAAGGCAAAGAAGAAAAGGCCAATCTTGTTGAAGAAAAACAAGAAATGGAAAAGCCAACCTTGTTGCTAGTTTGCAAGAATGACGAGAAAAATTATAAAACTTTATGGTATCTTGACAATGGAGCAAGCAATCACATGTGTGGATATAAAGAAACCTTTATCAAGCTTGATGAGAAGGTTTGTGGCAACATTTCGGTCGAAGACTCTTCAAAAGTTCAAATTCAAGGGAAAGGTACCATTCTTATCTCTTCAAAGGATGGTAGCCATAAACTTATCACCCATGTTTATTATGCTCCTAAATTAAAAATCAATATTTTAAGTTTGGGACAACCCTTGAAAACGAGTATGAAATTCAAATGAAAGATTGTTTTCTTTAGCTAAGAGATCAAAGTGGCACTCACTACAAAAAAAAAAAAAAAAAGGTGGCATTGTCATGGTTAAGTACCCTGGTTAAAACTGCTGATTAGTCACTGTTAAAATGAACCACTGATAATTAGCTACAATTCATAAAATAGTGGCTAAGTAGTCACTGTTAAGTAGTAACCATGGCTAATTAGACGTTGTGCTTAATTAATCTCTATATGTGTCTTACTATTTCTTATACTACAATTTAGGTATTGGATCATGTAAGTGGACATCAATTGAGTGTAACATATCATTCTCTAGTGGCTTTTAATGGGGATCAGTAGATTTAATAATCTTGAAAAGCTTTGAAGACTATGTTATATTATTTTCGTGATTTTAGTAGCATGTTATCTTTAATGGACATGGGTGATGAGTAGGTGGAACATGTTGTTTGGGTTTGAGATTCTTAAATGTAATAACTCTATGTTTTGCTTACATTAATATTAAGTTATATGAGTTTTAGTTCTAATATTGGTTAAATTTAAGTTATGAATTGTAAATTAGTAGGTATGAAAAAAAATTAAATATTTAAATTTGTACTATTTTAAAAAAATGGAACATTAGCAGTGGTTGTAACTGCTACTATAACATGTTTAAAAAAAATACTTTCGAAGATATTCAGCCATGGTTGGACAAACTGCAGCTAAAGTTCAATGGAAATAGCTTCAATTCAAATGAAATAAAAGCTATTTCATTTTATCTTTAGCTAAGGTTGGCATAACCATACCTAAACAGCTCCACCTGTAATTACCCATGGTTCATTCTAAGCGTAGCTAAACCCATTAGCCTCCCTAGATTTAGTTGTGGTTAGAACAACTACGGGTAAAACATTTAGCTACAGTTTAAACCACAGCTAAATGCAAAATTAAAAAAAAAAACTACAACTAAATCACTATTTTTTAGTAATGACCTTGATTGCTAAAGTCTCTATGTCAAGAAATAGAATATTTTGAATTTGAAGACTATTGAAGCAAAATGTTTAAAAGCCAGCATGAAGGATGAATCATGGCGTTGGTACATAAGATTCGGTCATTTGATCTTTGGTGCACTCAAAATTTTGGGAGAAAAGAAGGTGATAAAAGGGTTGTCAATCATTAACCATCCTAATCAATTGTGTGAGGCATGTCTCCTAGGAAAGCATGCAAGAAATAGTTTTATGAAAAAAGCAACATCAAGAGTAACTTAGCTTCTTCAACTTGTTCATATTGATGTTTGTGGACTAATTAATCTGCCATCATTTGGTAAAAATATATACTTCTTGCTCTTCATTGATGATTATATTGGGAAGACTTGGGTTTATTTTTTAAAGCAAAAATCTGAAGCATTTGCGACATTAAAAAATTTGAAGACTCTTGTAAAGAATGAAAGTGGCTTTGTAATTAAATCTTTAAGGTCCAATAGAGGAGGCAAATTCACTTCCAATGAATTTAATGACTTTTTTAAGTCATATGGGATTCATCGTCCTTTAGCAATGCCTAGATTGCCACAACAAAATGGTGTAATAGAGAGAAAAAAATAGAACCATTCTCAACATGGCTAGGTGTATGATGAAAGCAAAGAATATGCCAAAGGAGCTTTAGGCCAAAGTTATCTCTTATGTTGTTTACCTGTCCAACCACTCACCGACAAAGAATATGGATGGTCAAACACCTCAAGATGCATGGAGTGGACAGAAGCGAAGTGTCAACCATTTATGTGTATTTGGGTGTATTGCTTACACACATGTGTCTCATCAAGGAAGATCAAAGCTTAATAATAGTAGTGGTAGGCATGTCTTTATTGGTTGTGACTCAAATTTGGAAGGATATAACTTGTACAACCCAAGCAATAGGAGGATAGTTGTAAGCAAAGATGTCAAGTTTGATGAAGAAGTAAGTTAGAATTAGAAAGCACAGAATGAAGCATATTATGACTTCTTTCCTTATTTTGAAGAGCAAGCTACTTTGGCACCGATCCAAGATGTGACTCCTCTATCTTTACCTACTCTAATTTATGAAGAATCTTCATCTTCCAAAGATAGTTCGAGTGAATGACCTCAAATAATGAGAAGCATTTATGATTTGTATGACAATACTGAAGTTATCAATGATTTATTTTGCCTTTTTGTACATAGTAAACCTGTAGGCTTTGATGAAGCTATTAAAGATGAAAGATGAGACAAGCCATGGATGAAGAGATTGATCCCATCCAAAATAATAACAATTGGGAGTCATCTATGCTTCCTAAGGGTCATAATGCTATTAGAGTTAAATAGGTCTTCAAGAAGAAAAAGAAGAATGTTAAAGGAGAAGTTGAGAGATATAAAGCAAAGCTTGTTGCAAAAGGCTACAAACAAAAGCAAGGTATCGATTATGATGAAGTCTTTACCTTATTGCTTGCATGTAGATAATTCATTTCATTGTTTCTTTGGTAGCTCAAATGAAGTGGAAGATTTATTAACTTGATATGAAGTCAGCCTTTCTCAATGGCTATATAAAAGAAAAAGTCTATATTGAACAACCTTTGGGCTACATAATCAAAGGGCATGAAGATAAAGTTTTGAGGCACAAGAAGGCATTGTATGGATTGAAACAAGCACCTTATGCATGGAATAGTCATATCGACAAGTATGTCCAAGATAATGGGTTTGTTCCTTGCCCTCATGAATATGCTCTTTATATCAATATGCATGATAATGGAGATATTTTGCTAATTTATCTTTATGTGGATGATCTCATCTATAATGGAAATAACCCAAATTTATTTGAAGAATTCAAAGAAGGTATATCACGGGAATTTGACATGATGGATATAGGACTCTTGTTCTATTCCTTGGGCTTGGAAATAAAGCAAACAAAACATAGAATCTTTATGTCACAAAAAGGATATACAAGAAAAGTATTGAAGAAATTCAAAACACTTGATTGCAATTATGTTAATACATGTATGAAATGTGGAATGAAATTGTCAAAGTTTGATGTTAGAGAAAAATAAAGATCCAACTTTTTTCAAAAGTCTCATTGGAAGCTTGAGAAACTTGACAAGTACAAGGCTTGATATTATATTTGCAATTGGACTAATAAGTCACTATATGGAAACTCCTATTATTGTTACCTGAAGGGAACTATTGACTATAGGCTAATTTATTCTTCATCAGGTGACTTTGAGCTACTAGAATATTGTGATTGCAATTTTGCTGGTTATATTGATGATAGAAGAAGCACCATTGGATATGTGCTTTTGTTGGAAGATTGTGCTATTTCTTGGTGTTCTAAAAAGAAACCTATTGTGACACTTTCATCTTGTGAAGCTGAATATATAGCTTGTACTTGTCATGCTATTTGGTTTAGAAGACAGTTAAAAGACCTTCATTTGCAACAAGAGAAAGCAACTATAATTTATATTGCCAATAAGTCTGCACAAACACTTGCTAAGAACCTTGTGTTTCAAGATCGAAGCAAGCACATAGACACGAGATATCATTTCATTAGAGAGCAAGTAGCCAATAAGGAAGTGGATTTGAAGTTTGTAAAGACACAAGATCAAGTGAAAAATGCTTACATTATATATTTGCCTATTCATATAATTGGCTGCATGTAGAACTCATATTATGCAAATAAATTAAAAGTCTAAAATTGTCCTAATTAAGATCCTAAAATTTTTAAATTATTTTAAAAAACTTAAAGACCAATATTACTCTAAAAGATTTTTTCCTGTAACACTTTTATTATGTATTTTCAAAGTTCTAAGACATGGACATTCAGAATTAAGGAAAAAAAATTAACCTTTAGATAGAATAATTTCAACATTTATAAATCTTTTTATAGTAAACATTTTCAAGTTAATTCTCTTTTATATTACATAGCTTACCCAGCCTAACCTAAATAACCATTATGGATAAATTTACGTGAACTCTGCCTATTCACTATTGTCTTACACTGTTCTCCTTCCCTCTGAAAATATGCATAATCTGTGGTTTTTCTTTTTGGGCGCACTACCCAAATCATTGAAAGGAATTGAAATGTTCAAAGTGCAATCCGTGGACATTTCCTTTTTTAACTTAAGGTGACCATGAATGGCCATAATTCACCTTCCATAATTAGACATAAATACAGATAATTAATTGTGATTAGTATGTACGTAGTAAAGGAACATATTCGTATCAAAGCACCATGGGAGCAGTGAAATTAACGTTGAATTTTGCAAACTCCTCGTATTTATTCAAGTTATCTTATATAATTTTGATATGAGATTATTGATTAACTGACTAAATTTAGGACCTATAGCAAAAGATTTAATTAAAGCAATTGTGAATAAATACTATGCATAGCCTTGGTCTAAAAGTTTGATACCATAGATGGCATATTTTGGCATATTCATAAATTTATTTAGAGTTGGAAGCTCAAGCTATCGAAACTCATATTTTGGACGCAAAAAGAGGTTGTTCGGATCAACAGGTTAGTATACTCCATGTGGCAACATAAGAAAATAAACATTCCTCTTGGGTTTTTTTTTTTTTAACTACTTTTTGGTCCTGAGCAAAAACCGCAATATCACGGTGACAATTAATTGAAATATTCTTTAACTGCGTGATTGAATTTTTCTTTTTTAAATTTAGTATCATGATTGAAACACTCCAACATTTTTCATTTTGTATTAGTTTGCTAGCTAAATGAACCACGAATATATAATATCATGACGTAGTTAATAAATTAATAAAATGCACTTCCTTCTGGTATGCCAAATGATCAAAGAAACTCCTTTATAAAACATGTGCCTATTCGTATAAACTTGGCAGTATATATTATATAAAGAATTCGTACTGTTCATATTAATTCACATTTCACTCTGCATTAATTATTTGTTACAGTTAATCATACATGTTTGGAAATTGCGTTACCAATTTAATTTAACGAGTAACTAACTACAGGATTTTTGGTCCAAAAAAAAATACAGGATTTTATGTTAAACTTAGCTTGTCCCTCAAAGTCAAAAAAGTATTATACTGTAATTCCGCATTAATTTTGGCTAATGAAAAATTTTGTAAGAAAAATCCCAAAAAACAAAACAGAAGCTATGTCGCATTATTGGAGTTGAATTAGCTAGCTATTGACCTAAACTAATGACCATAAATTGTTGAATCAGTGCACCTCCAATTTCTTCTCCACTTTGCAGACAGTATATTGGCTGCCTTCCCCTTTACCTATAAGCATAACAAGAAGTTTAAGTCCAATTAAATAAAGTCATACATGACAAATATAATAAAACTATTGGGAAATGAAAATTCAAAAAGATTTTAATATGTTTATGGATATAAAAGTTTTATTTGAAACAATTAAAATTCTAATAAAATTTTATCCAAAAAAAATTTTTATGTGAAATATTTTAACTATATATAATAAATATCTAACATTTATTGAAACTAGTTTTATAATTTTTGAAATTATATTTTAAATACAAGCATATATATTGAATTATTTTTTTGGCTATATATATTATATATAATTGTTCTACGTCACTATATGTATTGGCCTATGTCATGACCCCAAGAATGAAGACGTGATTGACGTAGGGAACGAGATAAATATCGCCTTCGTAAACCTATCAAATACTTTTAAGAAATCATATTACAGTTTGAACAGATAGATCAATATATGGTACTATTACAAAATATAATCATATATAAAAAGGAATCAATTTCATTTTCATGTAGAAATTTAAGTAGAGTCTTTCTTAAAATTCAAACCTCTCAAAATGTTTAGAAAGAGAAAACTTGATATACAATAGGAAAGAGAGCCCCACTCTCGACAAAAAGAATACAACTAGACATCAACATATAACTATAACAGGGCAGGATCATGTTTAAGTACATGGGAGCAACTAAAGTACAAGGTATATATTTTTCAATAAACAAATATATCAACACCCTTGCGAGCAATGTAGGACTCACCAAAGAATACATTCACTATGCTCCTAGGCCAATGATATATCACCTAGGTCAACACTACTATCTAAAATAATTTAAACAACAAGGAAAGAATGAAAACTCAATAAGCAGATAATATTAATTACGCAAAGGAGAGGACAAACAGGCACAGTGGAGTTTTTCACAAATCATCTATATTTCTTTGAAATCGAAACACCATTAAATAATAAAACAATCAATATAAAGAAGAAACTTTCTTAATCTTCACATAAATGCCAGTCATATGTACAAAATGAATTCTTGAAGTCAAAATCAAACTTCATTTACAATGTAAAGGTATCAAACTCATTATATTAGTAGGATACCACCAATAGAACCATCAAAATCAGATGTCAGCTCTAAGCTAGTTTAGCAAAACATATTAGATGTTAGACATCGAGCAAAACGACTTAGTATAATCAAAATCACGACATTTTACCTTAGACAGAATATCTAAATATGACTTTACGCCTCAATCATATCAAAGCATTGGCATTACACTTGAGTCATATCAGAATAACAGATCGTAGTGCACTATGACTAACGTCTACTGTCGTTAGCTACAAAGTCCTATCTTGGATGAATTCCCAAATATTATAACTTTCAAAAACATGTAGTCAAAACTTTCATAAATTTGGCAACCAATCATTTTTACAATAAAAAATATACAGAATAATCTCTGTTAACCAAAAAATTTGATACATGTCCCAATACCAGTAATACTTCACCAAACTCAGAGATTTTAGAATATTCAAAATCATGCAAGGAAAATTAAAAATCCAGATTCAGAGATACTAAAAAATCTAAAATCAAAATAGTTCAGAGTCCCACAATCATAGTAATCCAAAAATGTAGAATCAGAGTATTTCAAAATATACAGAATCAAAGTAATTCAAATGGTCCAAAATTTAACCAAATGATCCCTAAAGTTCCATCAAACTGATATTTCTTCAAATATTCAAAGTATACAAAAATGGTGAGGTTTATAAATTCTAAGAAATCTATCCTATGGCACCTAAATATTAAATCAAAATTATTTTCACATAAGTACAAAAATTAAAAAAACACGTATAATTAATATTATCTACTTACCTGGCATATGGACTCCTAGGTTTACCTCATATTATCTCCTTCACAAAAACGCCAAATTTGCAAAAAGAATCTCTGTGATCCTATAATGCAGAGTAAAATAACTTTAATTCCTTAGATCAGGGAATTAATTCCCTTAAACAATTTCTTGCCTAACCCACCCAGTTAGAATTTATAATCTTAATTCAAAAGGAACCATCAGGTTATTTTAGGCCCAGCCCACTACTCATTTAACACCGTCATTGCGCACCTAGGAAATAGGTAAACCGACTCTGCCAAAATACAACTTATTGCCCGTAAAATTCCCTTGGCATATAAATATCATATTTATCTAATATTTTACTTAAAAGCCAAAATAGATTATTCAATTTTGTTGACCCTCATGAACATTATAGATTAAATTAACATCCATATGCATATTTATTCCCTTCGGTATTTTCATTATTATCCCAATATCTTTTTCCCTTGTTTTTTTTTTTTTTGCTATTATGAAATACATACTAATTCACCCCCAAATTTACTTGGTAATTTTATTATGGTCGTGAGAGCATACATTTTTACTATAATTTGCTAAACCTTAATCAGCCAATAGACCAATTACCTAGATTTATTGTTTGCAAATTGATACCATTCTCACCAACGTTATAATTGCCATGATTTATTAATTTTTCCTCTTACTATACGATTTTACTATAAACTTTACCAATAAGAGCAATATGTGCAAGGAATTGTTCTTCTCCTTGGCATTTAGAGCACCAAGTATGAGGTAAAAATAAAATAGAGTAAGAATACTATTAATTGAACCTAACAATGTCACTTGAGCAAATATATACATATGCCATATTCTTATTACTCTATCATTATTATTAAAAATGTTATCATTACTATCATTATCTCTTCTTCCATACATGCACACCCATGCTATGCTCTTATTATCAAGGTATAGAGTTTTACTTCTTCCATGACTTCAACATTCCAACCCAAGCATATAAGTGTCATTATGCTATCTTTATCATTTGTTAATCATGCATCATCAGTTGTCTCCATTTCTACAGAACTAAGTGAGGCACTATTGGTTATTATTATGACTATCCCTTCTCTTATTACCTATATAGATCACAGCATTGGTTTAGACCCACTCATAAAATGAAATAAAGTGTCAAATGCTTTCCTTTTCACTCAAAAAATAATAATTTTAAAATTATATAACTATATTATAATTAAATATATCGATATAAAATTGTGAATCCACAAAAAATTTTATCTCTTTAATTAATAGCCAAACTAAGTTACCTTATGGCGCTGGGTTAGATTTAATCCTAAGAAATATGGGTATAGCGTTTTCTTCTTGATGCCTTGCGATTCTAGAAAGATCAACATCACCTCTAAAATATCAAGTCCTTGGAGACCTCCTAAGTTGAGCTATTTAACAGTTACACTATTCTGAAACATTAATTGCTGCATTCCTAATCTGACTATCCAAATTTCCAATGATACGTTTTTTAATTTTTTTTTATTTTTTTTTAATTCAATTGCGGTCTTGGAAAGACCGATATTGAATTGCATTATGTCTAATACTGTTATTGGACGGCTTTTGAATTTTATTTAAGAAAGTTACGTTGCAGCACTCCAAGTCGCTTGTTTTTTAAATTATAATATACATTATTGTTAAGATAAATGATATTTTGAACCCTCACTTTTTTTTGTTAATGTCAATTTGATACTTCATAAATTAAAATTATTAAAATAATTTATTAAAAATTTAATATTAATTAAAAGTAATCTCTTATTAAGTCAATTATAACTTTTCTGAAAAATCACTTTGATTAACATTGAATTTTTAATGAACCATCTTCACACTACAAATTTTTGATATTGAATTAAAGGGGGAGGGACCGAAAGGTTTCCGTTATTGTTTTATAACTCTAATATTTTGGTAATATATTAGCAAAAAGTAAAAATCTAATTAACTATTGATTGGAGTAGTCCATTTAGCAGTCAAGAAAAAATAAAATATCAACCGCTTTTGACTGCTTCTTTGCTATTTATGTTTTAGTTAATTTCTTTTGTTGAATAATGTTAACTAAGATTCTATTTTTTAATTTAATTTAATAAATTTATAAATATTATAATCAAAATAAATATATAAGAGAACAGTTAAGGAAAATTATGTTAAAACATGAACTAATGAATTATTACTATATTAAAATAAAATTATAATATCAGACTTATTATTAGTTTAGTAGTTCTTACTATCATATTAAAAATAAAATTAATATTATATGAAAAACATATTTTTCTGAAAATATATATATATATATATATATATATATTATGAGACATATCATTGGTACACACTAGTTTTTTATGCAAGAGAGGAGGTGAGAGAGAAAAAGTAAGGAAAATATGTTAACTTTATGGAAAAATTATATTTTTTTGACTTTACATCTTGTCTATCAATTATTATCTAATTTTATTTTTGTTGTCCGCATAAATTATACATATTTAAATTATTATGACATTAAATAATTAGTTGTATTAACAAAATTTAATAAAACACTTACATATTTTAATTATAGGAAATAAATGAAATATTTGTAGGTATTTTAACAATACCAATTATTTACCTCACCTGCTCAACGTTGCTCATTTTTTTCTTTTTTCTTTTTTTTAATTTTGCTTACATGATAATTGCTTCCAAAAAATTATGTTCTTTTTTTCTAATTTGCTTAAATTATTCTTTCAAAGGCAATATTACTCTCACATAAATTTACGGCTTAACATAATTTCCCTTAACTATTCTTTTATATATGTATTTTGCTTATAATATTTATAAATTTTATTAAATAAAATAAAATATTGAGTCTTAGTTAACATAATTGAACAAAAGAAATTAGCACCATGAGGCTAAAATATAAACAACAAAGAAGTAGCAGTAAAAGAAGTCAAAAGCAATTGATATTTTCTTTTTTTCATAACCGTTAAACAAACTACTCCAATCAATACTCAATGAAAATTTTACTCCTTGCCAATATATTACCAAATATATTAGTTATGTAAAATAATAATAAAAAAAATTATTATTTTAGCTCCTCACTTTTTAACTCAATGTTAATATAGTTGTCCATAAATTTTTAGTGCAACAACAGTTCATCATAAATTCAATATTAATAAAAAATAAACCTTCAAAAGGGTTATAATTAGCTTAATGAGAAATTACTTTTAACTAATATTAAATTTTTAAGAATTATTTTGATACTTTTAATTTGTAAATGACTAAATTAATATTGAAAAAAGAAGTGAGGGATCAAAATAATATTTATCTTAACAATAATGTATATTATAATTTTAAAAACAAATCTTTGGAGCGCTGCAACTTTCCTAAATAAAATTCAATAGCTGTCCAACAGCGGTCTTAGACAACACGCAATTGAATTTAAAAAAATTTAAAATAAAATGAAAAAACATATCAATGGAAATTTGGATCGTTGGATTGAGAATGGAGCAATTAATAGTTTTAGAATAGTGTAACTGTCAAAAAGCCCGTCAAGTTGCCTTGGAATTGAATTATTTTCCTTTTTCCAATGGTAAGATTTTCTTGCATCATGCGCACAAATTCATGGAAATGAATGAAATTTAAATGGCTATAAGTATAGATATTGGTACACATACTGTGTTGCTAAGTTGAAACTTTAGAAGTGAAACCCCAAGCTTCCATCTTTTGACTCACAACCCAAGCAGTTCGTTCAAGATAGGAACTCACCGAGCAAAAGTGTAGCAAATGCAGAAAGGGATGAGCTGCAGGAATACGGGGTTTTATGACTTCAACACTTTTTTTTTTTTTTTGAACGGCAAACAGAATGAACATGGCAGAGCAGAGAACATTCGATTATAGCGGACAAGAGAAGATGGATCCAAGTTGAACAGGTGATTAATTGCAGAAAAGAAAATGGATGATTTACAAGACCTTGATGTGGCGGTAGACGAGAATACAGGCCTGCTTCAAGCTCCGATGACTGACATACTGAGGAAAGAGAGCTCTCGGCTTCACAAGGGAGGAAGGAGGTTGCAGTCATCTAGCTTGCGTGCAATCTGAGAAAGACGAATGAGGATGATGCAGAAAATTGATTTGGGGAGGAATGGAGTCAAAAATGAAGATCAATCAGAGAAACACAAACCTGAAAAACATTTTCTTCTCCACCAAAAGTATTCAGTTGAACAAGGAGATGGAGAAAAGTGATAGCGATATATGGCATGGAGAAAGGAGAGAACCCAGGCCCGCCGAACATGCCATTGGGGAAGAGAAGACTGGTACCAGTATATATATTCTCACTCACCATTCCAGGTGCGATGCATTCAGGAAAGAGAGGAGAAGAAAGTAGAAAAATGAAAGAATGATGAGGGCTAACCGTACAATTCAATTTTTTATTCTTATAATGTTTTATTTCTCTTTCTTTCTTTCTTGAGTTTGCCATCCTGGGTTCCTTTAAAAAAATTCTAGCTCAAAAAAAAAATCTATAAGCGTGGTCTCACTCCTTGTTTTTTAAATTGCTCTTTTATTATTTACCCTAAGCTAATTTCATATGCCGGTAAATTATTTAGAATTATATGCAAACTTCTCCCAAATATTTCTAAAAAGATTACCTTGCAATTTAGTTTGATTTAAAAATTTTTGACAAAAATATTTTTCATTAATCTAAATATTTTTAAATAGAGAATATTTTGTTAAAAAATTATAAATTTGACTGAAGTGCAGGATAACTTTTTGTGTTGAGAAAAGTTTATACATAGTATATATCTAGTTTGAAAATAAATGAGATGTCCGTGTAATTTTAAAAAAAATATATCAAAATAGATCGTTCTGTTTTATTTTATGTATACGGTTGTGCGTTTCTTTGCATTAAGTCCATTTGAGTTAGCCATTAAGGATTTTAATAATTTCAGTGAATATTTTATTATTCATATTGGGATACGTATTATATATTATATTCACTAATCATGCAAGTTTGAATATTAAGCGTGAATGAATAGGTAGTCTGTGTGATATATATTTATCTTAACAATTAAGATTAAGGTGTGTTTAACGTCCAAAAAAAACAGATGAAGGTGTGTTTGACGAGCTACTTTCCTTCCTATGTCATGGACATCATAATGTCATATATGTAACACAAATTAAGAGAATAAAAACCCTTAATACATGCACGAAGTAAATATAGAGGTCTTCCAGCATGTGGCTACAAATCATTAAGTTATGGTGTATATATATATATAGGCCCTGGACCACTAAAAACACTTACTTTTTTTATTGGATTCATAATCTTTTTGGCTAAATAATGGCCTGTCTAATCTGGTCAACCCACCCAAATAAGGTCAGGTCAAAAATTTAAGACAAAAAAAAAAGTAACTTGATTGAGATTGTATCCCTAATTGGGCTAGGTCCCGAAATATCTCATTTTGTCCAATATACCCGGCTTGGACTTGATGTATATATATATTTTTTCTTATATAATTTTCATATTACTTAATTAGTGAAACATTGAAACTAGGAAAGAACTCTCATTAATCAGGTTACAAACTTGCAATATCTCTACTACACATCTCATCATCTTTATTTCATAGAATTGCAAATTTGCATCTCATGCTCTCACCTTCGTGCCTTTCATCACCATATCATCTAATGTTCTGAAATATCTTTTTGTTATATACTCATCCTCATCTCTTTCTCCCATACTTTCTTGTCCCTATTTGATCTACTCTGAAGAAGATGAAAAAGAATATATTAAAGAAGAAGAAGAAGAACAGATTAAATCAAAGGTGCAAAGAAGAAAAAGAAGAAGTACATACTAGAATTGAAAGTAAAGAAGAATAACATATCAAATAAGAAGAAGACAAACCGATCAAAGAAGCAGATCAGGTTTGAGAAGAACATATCGAAGAAGAACAACTAACATAGGGAGAAGAATAGATCTGTTTCAAAAGAAGAGCATGTTGAAGAAATCTAAAAATGACAAGAAGATATTATTTAAATTCTCTCATGATATATCTGACAGAGTAAATAGTTTAAGTAAAAGAATGAACTAATGCTAACTTTACAAATAGGAAAATCTTTACAGACTATATGTGTCATATTCTAAAAAGAAGTCATGCTCTTACTGGTGACTTTAACAATCTTAGGTCTTGTTAGTTATAACTTATACACAAGCTAAATGTGAGGTGTATACATGTGAAATGAGATGAATTCTGACATGGCTAGATATAATTTCTTCAACCCCCCTTAAGTTGGAGAATGGTAGTTAACCATGCCCAATTTGGACAATAAATGAGTGAATTTCATGACAAATGGATTTTTGGTGAAAAGGTCTGCTTGTTGATCTACAAAAGCTATGTGATAAGGTAACACAAAGCCAACAATAAACTCATTGTGAACCAAGTGGCAATCTATATCCAAATGTTTTGTTCTTTCATAGGAAACAGGATTTTCTGTAATGTGGATTACTGCTCTATTATCACACCACAATAGGATAGGCAAGGAGATGGATACATGAAGAACAAAAAGCAAATATGATATCCATTACACTTCACAAATAGTAGCAGCTAAAGATCTACATTATACTCCAGCAGAAGACCATGACGTGGGTTGCTATTTTTTTGTTTTCCATTATATAAGAAAAGAGTCGTGATATATACAGAGTGCTGTCAAGCTCTGGTGTATGTCCTTACAAGCAACCCAATCAGCATCAAATAACATTGGAGCTGAGTGTGTTGCTCAACAAGGTAAAACAACCTTTTAAAGGAGTGCCTTTCAAATACTTCAAGACATGTAATGCTACTTGCCAATGAATGTGAGAAGG